>VXAA01006227.1:266820-278983 GCA_013399115.1 Anseranas semipalmata | reverse complement strand
GCCCCAAGTGCAGGACCTGGCACTTGGCCTTGTTGAACTTCATACAGTTGGCCTTGGCCCACCGGTCCAGCCTATCCAGATCTTCCTGCAGAGCCTTCCTGCCCTCGAGCAGATCAACACGTGCCCCCAACTTGTCATCGTCTGCAAACTTACTGAGGATGCACTCGATCCCCTCATCCAGATCATTGATGAAGATATTGAAGAGAACTGGCCCTAATACTGAGCCCTGGGGGACACCACTACTGACTGGCCTCCAACAGGATTTAACTCCATTCACCACGACTCTTTGGGCCCAGCCACCCAGCCAGTTTCTAACCCAACGAAGGGTACGCCAGTCCAAGCCATGAGCAGCCAGTTTCTTCAGGAGAATGCTGTGGGAAACGGTGTCGAAAGCCTTACTGAAGTCAAGGTAGGCCACATCTACAACCTTTCCCTCATCCACTAAGCGCGTCACTTTGTCGTAGAAGGAAATCAGGTTCGTCAAGCAGGACCTGCTTTTCATAAACCCATGCTGACTGGACCTGGGGTACACATTATATACCGTGTAGTATATAGTATAAACAGCCATAAGAAAATTAGCAAAGGCAATTTACTACTCTGTTTTTACAGCCTTACATATGAGTTAATAGCTCTGGATGAATCCACTGTTAATCTCTTGTATCTGTTTAGAACCAGCCCTACTAATTTACATACAAATCATTAATTCCTTTTGGGAAAAAAAAGGACGTTGAGGGCACAGTGCATACTGTGGTGGTGTGAGATAACCACTGACAACAGTGGTCTTCCAAACATTCACAATCTTTGCTAGCCAAACTCATCACACTCTAGAGTAATTTCAGCTGATGGGGAAGCTTTTTTTTCCTCAAAGGCCATTTTGTGAATCTGCCGAGTGCAAAAAAAAAACCAACCAAACAAGCAAACAAAAAAAAACATATAGTAGAAGGTGGAGGACTGGTGAGTAAGTTAGGGTGATTGTGGGACTACTGCCCCTGAACATGACACAGAGGTTGTGTGAAAGCAGCGGGAGGGTTTTCTAGCTCCCAGGTGAACATGTGTGACAGGACTGTGTCCAGACTCCATATAAGATGATTTAGAGCATCAGTCTTGCTGTCTACTGTCTTTAAAAGAACCCTGGAGACAACAGGTAATTTTACAAGTTGAACTTTACCTCATCCCTGCAACCACTGTCAGCAAAATGACTGCTGGAAGTTCATGCAGCCTCCTCATCCATGGCTTAATCCACTGTAATATTATTAGCATTCATCAGGAGGGATTGGTATTAATTGGCATTAATATAATTCTGTCCAAAAGTTTTAAATCAGTAAATATTATTTTCAGAAGCCACTTTAGCCATGATTTTATTATTAAAAATAAACTCAGTCATCTCAAGTGTATTTATTGCATCTTTAGCAGGGGATTTGTCACAAGTAATGCTATTCAAATTTAATCCATTTCAAGCTGTGCTTGGGGGAGAGTCAATGCAAAACAAAATAAAGATTGTAAGCCCAGGAGTAATAAAATAAATCTCTGAAGTTAGTGTCAAATTCTGACATGTAAGTGGATATTTCTGCAGAAGAGCTGGAAATCACTGGGGGGATGAAATATCAAAGAAAAACAAATAATAAAAGATGCTCTAGTATTGTGATTAAAAACAAAAACAAACAAAAAAACCCACATCTCAAAAGTTGTCTATTTTCTCAAGTCAAACAGCAGTTTGGTTATACTTGTATAAAATAATGAAAGCAAAGCTGACACTATTGTAGCTATTTTTTAGTAAATTATCTGATTGTGCAAATACTGTTTTTAACTTCTGCACTATATTGAGCCCAGCTCTGAAGAAAACTGTGTCAGGCTTTAACCTTATGTTACACATTTAATCATGCTGACTATCCTTGAGAATCAGAGCCATTGCACACAGCAGAATTTGGCCCTGTCCTGAAACTAGGTACAATTTGGCAGCATCATCTTCTGTCACTGAGCTCTACTACTGCACTTGTTCTGCAAAATTATTATCTGGCCTGTGGAGTGAAATCTTTTCAATAAGACTGAAGTCCATGTTAAAATCACATTTTCTTCCTGCTGAAAAGAAGAAAAAAAAAAAAAAAAAAAAACTTGGCATTTCCAATTGCAGAGATTATTTACTGCTTACTTTCTAAGGTACTTATTGTGACTATTAATAATCTTGTGGTAATTGCACATTTCAGCTATGCTAAATTCAAAAGGAAATTAGTTTTTATTAACTTAAGCTGCCAAATTACAGTGGTATTTACAGATCATGAAACTTAATGATTGGTTGCCTTGGTCCAGATGTACAAAAAGAAGACGCAGTCAAGCTCAAAGAGCTAATACTCATGACAAATTCCTGGGGAGAAGAGGTTTACAACCCACTACAATAGTATTGATATTTAGTATTATAGAGTAAAGTATCCCTGCTTATCCTGTGAAACATGACAAAACATGAGAGAGACTCTGTGTTTCATTTCATGCGGCATGAGGAAATGTCATGCAAAGACAGTTTAAATAATCAGAATATTTTTTATTTGTAAGATAAAGGGAGAAAATAAGATATCTGTAGCAGAGAAAATTTTGCCAATATGAATACACCTAAATCTCCCCTGGCAGGTTTTTGAATACAAAGAAAGCAAAACATTTACCTTTTTATGACAAAGAATGATGGTGATAATGTGTTCATTAAAGGCCATACATGAAAGTTTGAAAGCCTTTTTATTAGCTTACAGATTTATTATCTAGGATAACATTTTAACCTTGTAGGGCTGGATACTCTTACTGAAATTTTAATAGAAAAGTCAGACCTGTATGCTTCCATGAGTTTGATTTCAAGTTAATAAATAATCAGATTTAAAAATTATGGATATCCTAATTTAGCCTCTGTTACTTAAATTATGCTGAACAAAATTGAACAATGCCCTTATCAAATCAAAGTTACAACTGCAATCAAATTAAATCCATCAGGAATAAAGAAAAAAGGCAAACTGACTCATCAGGGAAGCTCAAAACAGGAAGTTACAATATATTTGTCAGATTTGTAACACATAGGCACTAACAAGGTAATCTTCTTTATCATTTCTAATTATGACATCAAGGCCATCTGAACTGCTGTTTATTCAGCAACTTGTAAAGAGTCTGTGTTCTGTTTAAATCTTGTTTTGATATGGAGTGGCTTATAATTCCCAATTGCTTACGTATGGTAGAATAGTTTTAGGTGAATACATTTTCTATATTCAAGGTATTGTCTGCTAGATGGAAGGATAATATGCATATCATCACTTGAACGCTTTCACATGCTAATTGTGAATATCTTAAATTTGTTTTTGGACTATCAAAGCAAGTAGTCAAGAGTTCTCATAATAATAAAAACAGAAAGCAAAGGAAAAAGAAAAAGATATTCTGTCTTTTCTGGTCATCACACCATCAAAGTCAATAGTGCAAGTAAGTTCTGATTCTGGTCCGTACCTTGTATCACCGACCTTTGGTCTCTTCCAGTATCTTTGTTTGTCTACCCATTCTAGATTCTCCATCATAAGTGTTAGCATCAGTCTTCTTTCTTCAGTGGTCTGGTAGCCAGATAGAGATACAGTGTATACTTTTTGATTGCCACATTATCACTCGATTTCTCCCTTGAAATAAATTCAGCAAAATTTGCAGCCTTATCACAAAATCCCATAGAGATCGTGGGATCAGATCAGTTTAGAATAGAGTAAAATCTGTTCCTTTTCTTAACCAAGATGGATATGCACCAAAAGTATTATATTAAAACAAAGATGAATTAGTAAGTTAGTTTTGATCCTCACATTCCTCATCATCATCTGTGGGGTGCCTTGGATCAATTTCCTATATGGTATGAGCATGAATTAGGACCTAACTGCCACCACTGCCCCTTACTTCATGTATGCTTCCTGTCTACCCATCTGTTTGTATTTATATTGTCCTGCTTACCCTCAAAATAGTTTTAGAGCTGCAGTGGTTTGAGGGAAAGTGGTCACTGGACAAAAGGTATGTTTTGTTGCATTATGACTGATTATAAACATGGCATTGTATATGCTGTGGGCTGCTCAGATAGTTCTGCTTCTTACATAGTTTTCTTCCTCGGAAGTTCCAGTTTGCTTGTGTCAAGTTTTTGATCCAGCAGAACAAGATGTAGAAAAAACAGCAAAAATCAAACTACAGCTGGCATCTTGCCCTGAGACACAAATAAGGGAAAGATGACGTAGATCTAATACATTTGTGGGAAAGTGAAAGCTCCCTCTTAAAGGAAGGAAAAGGTTTTTGCCAAGTACTCATTTCACCGAGTTTCAGAAGGAGAAGTAGAGACAGAGGAATATTACTTCCCCAGTTTCTCCAAGCACATTAAACCCTGTGATCAAAAACTTTGTTACTGCAAGACTGAGTCAATTATCACGGTCTTAATTTATATGCCCTGAGGATTTTGTCTGAGCTTTTGGCTGTCTAGAAATAGATTATCAAGACACAACTATTATCAGTCAAGACTGGTCCCATCACTTTCCTTGGAACATAGATTCAAAATCTGTTAGTCAGTATTGCCAGGAATTCATCTCTTTCATTGGTAGTCAGCATATTTTTTTCTTTTGAAAGTGTTATTCTGTAACACTATTTCTATTCAATGTGTATGAGTAAATAACATTCATTTCTTTCTTCTCTCTCATACACACACAAGGAGTTCTTTTGCTAAAACCTTTGCAATACTGTAGATGTTTCGCACGTCCTTACATTTTTTCTATATGACACGTGGCACATAGTCATTAGAATTATATTCAATATAGCTGTTTTTATTCTTTATTCTTTTCAATGTAGATTTTAAATCATTTTTTATTGAAAACTCACAAAGAGAACTTCAGAGTAGCTGATTTCCCATCTTAAATTCAATATGAGTTTCAGCAAGCAACACAACCTTTTAACACAGGCACTTCTTTATGGACTTATTTATGGTTTATCATATTTTTATTACTGTTTCATTGATGGCTGAATTAAAATATTGCATTAATGATATATTCTGTATTCTATAAACAGACTAACCTTTCGAGTTTGATAATTATTTAAAATAATTCAGTTTTTTCAAATTCGTATTATAACCTGAAAATGAGACAGCTCCCAAGTTAAATGTCTAAACCTGGCATAAGACCTGTAAGGAGCATATGTGCCAAGGCAGGGGCAGCTGTAGGTCCAGACCAAATAGTTGCCTAAGGCAGCAGCAGAGAGACAGCAAAATCACAATGGCAGCAGAGCAGCTCCCCCAAGCACCATCTGGTGTGCAGAGATTTTACTGTGTTCTCAGTCTCAATAATGAGAAAACATATCCTGCTCCCTCTCCTCCTGGCCTTGGTTTTCTCTCATCTTCCTGCTGGTAGACA
This sequence comes from Anseranas semipalmata, assembly GCA_013399115.1. Classification (NCBI taxonomy): domain Eukaryota; kingdom Metazoa; phylum Chordata; class Aves; order Anseriformes; family Anseranatidae; genus Anseranas; species Anseranas semipalmata. The sequence goes on along the minus strand of VXAA01006227.1, from coordinate 273,593 downwards.
AAGGAGATCTGGCAGCAAAGGCACATCCCAGCATGGAGCTGGAGAATGACCTCTCTCCCCTTCACTGCCCTTCTCTCAGGCAGTCATGCTACATTGGGTCAGAAAGTCCAAGTAGGTATTTATTATTTTATCCTCATTAATTTTGCTTCACTGCTGTAAAACCTTGAGGCTGCCCTTGACTAAATCAATATATTGATTTCTGTACCATTGTACTGGTTTTGGCTAGGATAGAGTTAATTTTCTTCAGAGCAGATGGTATGGTGTTGTGTTTTGGATGTGTGACCAAAACCATGTTGATAACACCCATGTTTTAGCTATGGCTGAGCAGTGCTTGCACAGTATCAAGGCCTTCTATGCTTCTCATGCTGCCCACAGCAAATAGACTGGGGGTGCACAAGAAGTGGGAAAGGGACACAGCCAGGACAGCTGACCCCAACTGACTCAAATTCAGTTGAAACTGGGTAATGCATTACAATTACGAAGAACATGATGGACAGCACCCAACTGCTTTTTGAAAGCTACATTAAATCTGGGTCTCCTTGGAGAAATTTAAAATCTAGTTACTAAGACAAGAGAAAACAAAGAGTTTTAACAAATAGCAATGTGAAGAAGGCATTTAAGTGAAAAACCTGAGTCAACAGTGATTTGTCTTAAACTGTGCACTTCAGAGAGGAAACTGTGGAGGTTGCTTTAATATCAACTATTTTGTTTCAGTGAGAGTGAAAAAATATTTCTTGCTATGCCCATAGCAATACAGAAGATATTGGATTTAATTATTAATCTGATTACCTATGGGGAATGTCACGTTTCTACTTCCAACAGGTTAAACCTATCTTTTTAGCTTCTCAGAAGACGAATATACAATCTTATTCTATCTAGGATTAACAACAATATCTGTTGTTAATATTTCAGAAGTAAAACAAGCTGTATAATTAATACTGTCCAGATACCGCGTTCTCTGGTAGCTGTTTTGAAAGCAAGGAGTTAATCTCTTTCTTTGGTTTTAGGGAGAAAGAGCTCATGTACTCCTCTTGGGGACTGTGAGAATCTGACAGCTATGCATGTTTCTTGTGATAGCTCTGAAGGAGGCATCTAATTCCTGGGGTGACATGTAAGACTGCTGTCAGAGATGGGCCTTCACTCAAGGTGCAGGGTGGGCTTTGTTTTGGATCATCCGTCTTGTGGGCTAATGTGAGCTCAACTTAATCCAATCAGTTATATCTAAGAAAAATACATCAATTCTTCCCTTAAAAAGAAAATGGGACAAATATGTGCTAGGGCATATAGAATCAATATTGTACTGATCTTTGTTTGACACCAAAATATCACCCATAAAATGCATAAATTATCCACTCTCCTGTCAAGAACATGAATATCAGAAAACTGAAAACAAATATTTTATAACAAAGATTTTTGTGGTTGTTATAGTTGTTCTGTATATTTTCATTCAGCTTTGCACACTCCTTGATATAGACTCAGAAAATCTTACCCAGCCATAATGGAATCCTTTCCTGCCTAGTAATGCATGAGGCAAAAGATCCAAAAATTATAAATTCCAAGTAGAAAACTAACAGAACATGGTAAATGGCTTAGTCTGAATGGGGAAGAAAAAGATCATTTCAGTTTTAAAGTGATGTGGTCTCAGTAGCAGGTCTAAAATCAGTGACTGTGAACTCTGAGATTAGCTGGTTAAATTTATGTTAACTCAGATGTGACCTGTAAAGTGAAGATGAACAGAGGAGAAGAAAGTGAGAGCTGTTTAGGAATAACAACTAAGCTTTGCTGGTTTAGAGACAACCCCAGAAAACAAGAAAAACATAGTGGTTAAAATGGGACTGAAATGTCACTTACTGATGGCAACTTCCAGTTCATCTGCAGGATAAACAAATGGGCAAATTTAAAGACCTATACTCAGTCTGCACTATAAGCAAGGCTAGGAATGGTAACCTCAGAAAGAATATGCAGATGAGAAACAACTTTTCTTTAAATCTAAGGGCTTCTGTATTTCACTTCAGCAAGAAAAAAGAAAAAATCTAATGAAATAAAACCTTGTTTTGATAAAGTGCTTCTTTCTCATCATCAGTGCAATTAGAAAAATTTTCTTTCACAGTTTTGCAGCAGCTTTTGTAGTGTCATTTATAACTTAGCTTCTGTCAAAGCTCTTATGATCTAAATGGCCAGTTATCAGATAATAATAGGTAAAGATGCATTAATGCATGTCTACTGCATACAGACTAGGCTTTTTTCCTATTAGTTGGTGAAAGGCTGTTACATTTTGGTTGGACATTGTGATCTTGAAGGTCTTTTCCAACCTAGATGATTCCATGATTTCTGCTGAAATGTATGAAAATACATTTTCTGTGTGGAAAATACATTTGGAGATGAGAAGAAAAATGTTTTATAAGACTATTCTTTCTCCAAAACATTAACTCAAAGCATCAGTTAGCTTACTCATATTTTGCCATTTGTTCATTAAAACATTAAGTGTGAGGTAAGAACTATTTTTGTTTCCTGCTCTTTTTGTGACAATCATATTTAACTACTTAGCACTAGTTGGTCTAGTTCATTATAACTGCTATGCTGATATTTCTGGTGTCTATTGAATTCATGAAGAATTTGTTTCAAACAAAACACAAAAGAAACACTATGATGTAGTTAGAGGTAACTACAGTAATAAGATCTATAAAATCGGTATTTGTGAGAAAGAAAAGTATAACTTTCAAAGACCTAGTTTTCTAGTGAATAATTTTGAGCCTTTATGTTCAAATTTTCAGGAGGTAAGTTACCTTTTATGAGCATAATCTGACTAGCCATATAGCCTACACATGAAAAGAATAAAATGATTGAACATAGTTCTCAATATTAATTAAACAGAACATGGTTTCTGAAAGACTGCTTTATATAACTAGGTTATAAATACTGTCCCTTGCTGAGAAAAGCAGGAAATAACAGTTAAATACAGATTTTTAGTTTTTTTCTTTTCACTTTGTGGTTGTTGTTTTCGTTTTTGTTTGTTTTGTTTTGTTTTGTTTTGTTTTTAAAAACTATATTAGAACTGCTTCTGAATAATTAATGTCCCTGGGGCATTCTCAAAGCTCTCTTAATAATACCAGCCACATTTCTTGCTCTATTTCTTCTTCACTAAAAAACTGCAACCTAGTTTAACACCATCTACACTACATGATCTGGGTCTCCCTCTTGGATTCTGGCCTGGCAAGCCTCAAGTCTGGACACAGGCAGCCTGGTTAGGGCTGGGAGACAGCCTTGTCTCCCATTAGACAATTACAGCTTCCCGCGTAAGACTGATGCTAACTACATAAGCATGAAGCTCCCCTGTTCCCTTCCCTCTCAAAGTCAACGAGGTCAGCTTAACCATCTGCTTGGCATGCATCAGAACAAAGATAAAAGAGCTGTCTCAACTGGGATGTGCCTCTTCCTCTGCAAGCACTTCTCTGCTTTGTTTCTCTTGTAGAAAATAAGCTTCAGCCTGTGACCTGTATCTGTCTGCTGCTCTGTTCTAGATCTCACTAATGTTCACAGTTCACAAAGCTGATCCTGCTCATGCACAGGGCAGGTAAACAATGTGCTGTTTCCTATAACAAGTTCTCACCCTCCAGATGGCCAAGCTCCTACTTACCATAGGGTACCCATGCTTTTTTTTTTTTTTTTTTTGACTCCAGGAGCATATAGAAACAACATGAAGTCTAGGAAGGGGGGAGTGTCAGATTATAAGACCTAAGTCTGATTAGAAGTTGGGACTGAATGAACAGAAGATGAGCTAGGGCTAGAATCCCTGCTTCCACCAGGCCAAATGTCCAAAGTTGGAATAATAGTGTTACCCTAAGAGGTATTAAAGACGCACATGCAAGATAGTGCAGAAAATGTGGGAGCATTCATTACTACAGTAGTTTATTCCTGTATTCTGTAGCAAAGCTCATCATCACTTAAAAAAAATGTTGACAGTTCTCTTTTCTGTTAACAGTAGAGCTACCTCTTGTTTTCAGGGGATGGGAAAATGTGATATTTTTATGAGTGAATAAATGAAAATCTATTTATTGGTGACAATGTACTTTTATCACATGATCTAAAATGTTGTTGCTTTGTAAAAGGAAAAGTTATAGGATAAGCAATAATTTACCTGCCACAGAAAGCCTTGATGTCACAGGGAATTCAATGAATATTTTATTTGTGAGAGTGATTAGAAGCTGACAGCTGTGATGACAAAGTAACTTTTTCTAATCTTATTGAAGTTCCTCATCAAAATGTTTTTCTCCTTGGATTTGATCCAACTCATGTTGGAGTCACTAGAATAATTCCACTGACTTCAGTATTAGTTTGATGCATCTCTATGATCTAGCTGTGATAAAAATCATGAGAAAAGTGAGCAATTTGATTCTGACAGATTTTTATGTTAATAATTCAAAATTAATATTCTATGGTAGGAAAACTAGTATAAAGCCCAGTAAATGACATGCTTTACCTAAAATTACTAAAAGAGATGGCAGTTCAGAAATCCTTAACTTTGTGACTTTATGAGTATCCATGTGCTTTTAAAGCCATGAAAACAGAAGAAACAACAGAGTAGAACAGAAGGGCAAATACATTGTCATCCAGCTTTCTTGTAAAGCTTGAAAAGAAAAAAAATATGCTAGCTGCTTAGTCTAATTCAGAGTGCAATGCCTACTCAAACAGGGCATGTTAAACGAGGCATCTCAGACACTGCAGGCAGGACTAGGAGAGAAGTCCAGTGGTGAATTGCACTGTTTCCACCCGGAAAGAAGCTGTTAATGTATAGCATTAAGAGGTAGTGGTGCTAAACAATTGGATGCCTCTCAGTTGTCAAAGCCCAGTGTTAAACTGGAGTTTGCATTCACAAAGGACTAATCCAATTGCTGTCTAAGATGACTTTCTCCTGCTCATTCTGCCTGTAGAGTCAGTATAATCGACCGGCAAAAGGAGCTGCTGATAGTTGCATGGTCTGAATGCTGTGATTGCATTGACTGTTCCAAGTGACACTTTCATGCCAATGAACTGTATTCTATTTTAATTACTGGCTGTGCAGGAAAAAGGATAGAGGAATTACTTCCTTCTTTTATTTCCTTTTCATCCATTTTTGGCAAGGATGAAAAGGTAGCACTTTGGCAATGACATCCACAGATAGATGTTCATGGTTGTGAATACTGCACTAGAGAAATAACTATTTATTCGAAGAGCATGGTCTACTTTTCTCTTTTTGGCATTTCACACTGGCTAGTCCCTGGTAGTTTCTCGCTCTCGATTCCTCTCCCTCAATCATTACAAGATTGTTGTGAATTGCATAAGGCAGCAGGAGGGACAAAAAGAAATCAAGCACTGCAGTGGTCAGCATTCCAACACTTATATAAGCCTTGTGCTTCCAGCCCCTTACATTCACAATCTAACTGAGGAAATTGTGTGTTTCTGTAAACTAACTGAACACTGGTTTCACATAAGGATTTCACAGCTGATTTCTCAAAGCTTGAGCAGAGTTGTTGTAGGATATCACCATGAATTTTTACCAGGATTTGCAAGCATCATCTGGAGTAGCTTATCAAATCACTTTTAGTAGTGGATTCCTTGAAATTTTCTCCAAGAGGGAATAAGAAGAATTTTAATAGGCCTACATATGTGCAAGAATTATACCCTTTCCAACTTTCAGTTGGAAAGTTCAAGTGCTTATCTGTCATTACTCTGTCGTCTGATTTTCACCTCCATTGTTTCACATAGGGAGATTCATATCTTTCTAAAATTAAGCTTTCATAAAGACTTCTGAGAGCTGTACTGTATACACTTTGCCACCTCTGGATTTGTCTCAACCTTCTTTGCAATTGGCTATTTGGCACAGTCATGATTATTTGCTTCTGGCACAAAACAAGTCTCTGTTTTCAGCCCAGCTGCGAGGCAGCCCATGGTGTTCACAGATCACTGGAATTTACCTTCTCCTATCCAGGGAATTTGTAGATGTTTCTGAATCAGAGAATTTCCATTTGTCATCTCTCATAACATTGTCCTTTCCAAGCTTGAATCTTATGCAGCAACAAAAACAACAGCAGATAGTTTGGATTCAAGATGTTTTAAATAAAGGGAGGATATGTACATCTGGGACTGGCTCGTTGCTAGGTAATTGATGTTTTAGAATTTTTTTGCATACAATTAATTTTCTTTTTGTTGATTATCATGCTGTGTGAGCAGTGTATTGTTATTTAGTGATGAGAAAATTATTTTAAATTAAGAAAATTTAGAAAGTTTTACAAAGCAGTAAGAAAGGATCTATCTGGTTAAAGTGCTATTTCATAATATCTTCATAACATAGGAATTCTAGAGAAAGAAAACAATTGTACAGTAATTACATTTGGAGGCAGTTGCAAATTAGGATAGACTATAAACCTGAGAAAAGACAGAAATTACTGCATAGAGTTCAAGGAAACTGGGTCATATATGAGCTATTAAAGATTCAATTTAGATAAGTGCAAAGCAATACTTATAGAATACCAATAGCAAGCCAAAAATACAATATTAAAATAGCTGATGACAGGTCAGGAAAGTTGAGAAATATTCTTTAATAGATAAAGTCTGTGGAACAACAGTAACCTTTGAGAGGCTCCTCTAGGAATTTCTATGGCCATAAAGTTTTGGTCTAAGATTTCTTCAGAAGAAAAGGGTGAAACGTACTTCTTGAAAAGTCACTTTTAGTCCTGATCTCCAGCATGCCTGGTGGCCTTTTTTTTTTTTTTTTTTTTTTTTTTTTTATTTTT
>VXAA01006227.1:241912-266813 GCA_013399115.1 Anseranas semipalmata | reverse complement strand
TTTTTTTTTTTTAATTTAGATCTAGGCTTAAGAAATGCCAGGACATTTTGTTAGTTTTATTACCCAGAAGACAAATCATGTGTTATGGCTGCTCAACCCAACACATAAAACAAAGCAATTACTGAATAATTCTCTATAGTGAGATATGCAGCCACACCATGTATCTAATGGACAAACACTGCCAAGAAAATTTATATATTCTATTCTTTTTTTTTTTCTAAAAAAATATAAGAAAACAACTATTATGGTATTTTTCCTGATAGCTTAGTCAGTCTTTTTGCTTTCTGAGAAATAGAACATGTTCATTCTGCCTAAATAGTACATGATTCCATGGCAAAATTCCACATACACTGGTTATATGATGGGGAACCCTGAGGTTTTCATTTATTGACATATGTATAAGTAATCTGTCTTTTTGTTACTGAAGGGAATTTTAATCTTAATCTATCACTGTCAACCAGCATGAATTGCTCTTCCAAAAACAGGAAGCTTCCTTGCTTTTATACAGGTTGCTTGTTTGCAATCATTCTCGTATGGTTTTTAGGAGTTATATAATCACTACACAGCTTTTAACCAATTCTGCTTATAGATTTTTCACTGATTTGAAGGCTTTGGGGGACTAGCTAAATTTTTAGGATTGGGGATAAACTCATAAAATGAAAGTAACCATAAATGAAAAGTAATAAAAAAGTAATAAACTTTAGGAAAAGTGATAAAACAGGAATAACACATTTGCTTTCTAAAGATTCTAGCAAAGTTCACAGACTTTGTGATTTGGAAATGCACTGGAAAGCAATTTTCCTTCATCAATACAATTAAAAAGGGGGATCTGGCAGTGACAATGATCTATTGAAGCTCTTTGATGCATAGCTTGAGGATTATCTTGTAGCCTCACTTACTGTAAAAATATATTTTCGCTTTTGTTCATCTCATTCTGCATAATAGAGAAAAGCAGTCCTATCAGTCTGAGAGACTGAATGAGAGACAAATGAGAACAGAGTTTTGTAGGAAAAATAGTAATCTAGCATGAAATCTAGCATGAAAGCAAGGTTAGAAATCATAGTGCACACACACCATGCGAAGATTGTAAAACTCAGAGTTATCAAATAGATTTGTACTTTCTATATGAAAAGAGAGGAATGAGCAAGGAAAGGCTGACACAGGAAATGCAGCAATATAAGTGCATGATTGAGAGAAGTATGCAAAAAACTCAGTGACTCCGGACAGATCTACAGATCTGCAAATTAGTCCAGTTTGGGGAAGATCTGAAAAGACCTCTTCATTTCTTTCAAGAAAGCCAATACCTTCCCTTCCTATCAATCTATTTTCCACCAGGTGGGAGATCTGAAGGGAAGTAAGACAAGACCTAAGATACAGAAATCAATGGCACATTAGACATCATCTCCAATACATTGTGTTAGACAACCAGACAATGTACAGTGCAGCAGAAATCAAAGAATTCATCATTTAATGAGAGTCTGGGGAGTAGACATGTCCTTGGCTATGCCATTTATTTGAACTAGGGATTTCACTGAAAAGAATAATGCTGCATTTTTGTCACATTCACCTTTATTCACATATCTAAGACTAGAGCATCAGAATTTGAAATAATGATAGACTCTCATGTTATAGTCTTACTGAGAAGCTTCTAATGTATTATTCATATTTTTTATCAGTGATAACAGCTTCATGACAGTTTTGACAAAAAAAATCAAGATTTCACTGGTTTGGAAGTCTATACCTAAGTAAATCATTGGAAATCCCTGGAAATAATTTGTGATTATACATAATCAAAGATGGTATCAAAATTTGAGTAATTTTTTGTGAGGCCACTAGATGGTGCCAGATATATTGTTATATGCCTCAAAAAAAAAAAAAAGAGTTCTGGGGAAGAAAAAGCCATCAACATGTAATACTACTTCACTAACTAGCAAGGGTGTTTCTAGGTATATTATTTTTTCCATCTTGAGATTGGCTTTGTATATAGCGGCAAGACTCAAGGTAGATTGAGAGTTAATTTTGCCATGAGGACAAATTTCTAGCCATTTAGTTCATTTCTGAAGTTGACGTTTCATTGTTTATTTTTAGTGAATGTGATATCTTCTGACACCTGACATCCAGCATTGGCTTGACCCTACATCAGAGTAAGTTGTATACTTTCAATTCTGAACTACATTCCATTTGGAAAAATTTGCTTATTTTTCAATATGAGTTCTATTATTTATATGCTTACTTTGGATAAAGATCAGGGAAGTCAGTGAAGATATAAACTAAAAGATATAAAAAGATAAAAAGTTAAAATTATCAGTTAGGTAAATTGCTGAATATAGAAAAAGCCAAAGTGATAAGGTGTAGCACTATAATTCATAAAGTTTGTGAATCATTACAATTCCTGAAGGTTCAGCTTTTGAGCAAGATTTATTCAAGACAAAAAATCAACTAGAAGTTGATTATTTTTTTCCTGAGAAATACTGGAGAGAAGATAATAAAGAAGTATAAATTTACTGTGTTCTCAAAGACTTCATAAAATCTGGCTGTTTACTTGCTGCTCTCCTTCAGACTCTGTCAAGGCTGACATTTAATGGAGTACTTTCTCTGTACTACAGGAAGGGGATGAAGGTAGTGATTCACCTAGTATCATTATTTCTATTCCCATCCCAATATATGCTTACATGATGTTGCAATAAGTGCTTTTGGTTGGTTTATTTAGACTGAGGAATAAAGCCAGGTCTCTTTCCTCCCAATATCTCAGTAATCCCCAACTTAAGTAGTTATATGTAATTTGTACATGAGTTTAGTTAGACACCCCAAACCTTCAGGTGACTATTGATGCAAATATATTTCTCTAAAGATTTTGAAAATTCTCTTTTCTAAAATAACCTTTCTGTTTAACAGTCTGTCCCACTACACCATATCTGATCAGGAATGTTAGCTAAATGAACATGTCAGTCAACAATAAAGGATGTGGACCCGTTAGTGCCTTACTGCTGATGATTCATTAGCAGCACTGTCTAGTATGTCATAAGAGTATAAAGGCAATCTTCTGTTATACATATATAAAAAACATCTGTATTTGTTTATGTTTGCAAAAAAAAAGGGGGAAAAAATAAAACAGAAAGAAAATATCAGTTCTCTTACTAATAATACAAGAAACAGATTTGGTTTTGGTAGAAAAATGTCTGTGATCTTTAGATAGACTTAACAAGACTGTAGCTGCTCCCCTCAGCCTTCTCCATCTCTTACAAGAAACTCAGCTCCTTCAGCTCCTCGTCACAGGGCATACACTCCAGCATCTTGCATCATCTTGGTGGCCCTCCAGCAGTCTTTCTCCGGTTTGCAAGTAGCTACTTGTGCAGGGGGTCTCACCCTGGACTCTGTACACCAGATGTTGCCTCCTAAATACGAAGCATGTAGCAGGGAGCAGCCACTTCTCCAGGCCAGGTGGCTGTGGTCCAGCTGTGTGCCTGGCACACAGTCAGCCCCATCACTACAAGAGCATGCTCTACTCTCATTCAACTGGTACAGCAAAATGATCCAGCAAGACCCCTTTGGTTAAATCAGAAGTATAACTTCATATAATCACAAAAGTTTCCAGGGAAATGCTTGTATTTTGGCCAGACCTTTCCTCATTGCAGCTTTTGATGCAGCTGCATGCCAGCTCCATCAAAACAAGTATTGGCTACTTCTTTGCCAGACTGTTTGCGTGCCAGTGGCAATTTAGCTTCTGTACATAGAACGGGGGCCATAAATCAAGCCTTATAAGTAGCATGAGGGAGAGAAAGCCCCTGTGGCATGCAAAAACATTTTCAGGAGTTAAACTTTTTGTAAGTGATTTTAGGGTTGTCTGGAGATTTCCTGTTCTGTTTGCATGTAGGGACATAAAGCTGATTTTCTCACTAGCTTTAGACTATGCTGTAGCTGAATAACTACATTAGTGTCTTAACGTTAGGCCAAAGTCCAAGAGGAGCATCTTATGGCCAAGGCGTGAGACAGCTCTCTTGGCTAGAAACCATGAAGTTCCTCAGGGTCTTATATTTGTGCTCTCACAAGTTGGATTTGGTTGGTTGGTATGGATTGGTTTGGTTTGGTTTGGTTTTTGTTTGTTTGTTTGTTTGGTTTTGTTTGTTTGTTTTTCTTTTAAATCGCTGACTTTTTAGAAAGTGAACCCTAAAGAGAAACAGAAAATTAAGCTAAACAGATTTTCACTTGACCACAGAATATAACCATGATAAAACTAGACATTAATTTCAAAAGCTATGAATCTAGAAAGTGAAGGTCTACTTTAACCTCCCAGCCTACTGAAAGGTTCCAAATACTTGGACTTGCTACAAGCTGTTCTCATTACAAACCAGCTGGTAGCTGCAGGAGACTGTCCTGTGGGATGTGACCTATGGATCAGGGTTAAAATTTTAAGCCTGGATAGGGCCATCAAAATTCAGCCATGTGTGATGTGCTGAAAAGGTCTGTGCAAATAAAACATTTTGCCTGGACAAAACATCCACCTCACTCTCCCACATTTACTGCCAGTCATCTGCAAGTATTTTTCTGTCTTTTTTTTTTTTTTTTTTTCAGAGAATGCAAGCATGTTTCACAATTTTCCATCCCGCTGGCAATAATGTGCCAGCTCTTTTTAGGACAAATATGTTATTTTGATTAGCCTGATAACATTCTAGAAATGTTGCTTTCTCCTGAGGCTCAGTGTAGTCTTGCTTATTTCAAGTGTTAAAAATGCCTGAGCAGCCTTTTGCCCCTTCAAAGCCCTTGCTTTATGGCATGTTACTGAATTTATGAGAAAATTTAAAAAGTATGTCTCAGACTGCCATCTTCACACTGGTTTCTTCCTCTCTGAGCTGTCTGTTCTACATTCAGTTTTAGGATTTTATTTCTGTTTTTGTTTTTTGGTTCATGAGTTGACAAAATATACGTTATTTTTACTGTCATATAAGGTGATTTAACTCCCATATCATTTTAGATAATGTCATGTATCAGCCTGTATATGCATTTTATTCCTGATCTTTATCACACCATCAGCTGGACCAAAAATCATCTCTGTTTGTCTATTTCTAAACAATCTCAGGAATTGAAAACACTCTACAATTAATACTTTCCAGATTGCCATTCTGTACTAAACAGAGGGAATGGTGCAAAAGTATTTCTCAATTTTATTATTATATTTTAGCTAAAATAACACTATTCATGTACGAGCTCTTATTTACAACACAGCCTTCTCCAATCTGAAAATTTCATTTCTCTTGTAACTTTATTATCCAAACAAAACAGTTCTGTCAGAGATTTCTTCTCAGATATAACCAATGAGAAGCTTATGCAAAGCATTTGCCACAGGTGGTTGAAGAAAACTTTAAAAAATAAAAGCCTACAAACTCTAATCTAGTAGTATATGACAGACATCACTGTTCTATGAACATTCCCCATTCCCCGCCTTGGCTGGGACAAATTACTGGAGAGAAGATTCAGGAAGCAAAATCTAATGTGAGCAATGTGTAGCTCAGCAGCTGAGCAGTGTGAGTTGGTCGAAGAGCAGATGCTACCTCTTATTGTTGATATCTTGGGGATAGGGATGCCTGGGGTCTTCCACTGAATCCTTCTTTACTACTCTTATTATAAAGGTCTGAGTAGCAGTTTTAGGATTCTGAACAAGATAAATAAGGAACATGCAATACCCACACAATTCAAAGGTTACGAGCGCATCAGTTTAAGTCATTACCACAGAAAGAATTGATAAAAAACAAACAGCACAAATATTCAGAACATGCACTCAACAAAACTTCATTAGTATGGGAGAAGGATATGTGGGAGTAAGCAGGTTTGGGATTAACGTGGTTAAGCAGGATAAAGGTAGTGGAGTAAATTAAATCAATAGCTGAGATGATGACAGACTGCACAAAAGAGTAAGAGCAGCACTGTCACAGTGTGAAGAACATTGATAGTTTGATGGGCCTTGGAAGGCCATTACTGAGGGCTAAAGCACTTCAGTCATGTGCACACATCCCTAGCAATGTCATGTAACTGTCATAATGCAGCGTCAAGATTTCAATCTAGAGTTATTTTAATAGCTGATGTCAGAGAGCAGCTTGCATTAGTGAAGATCTTCATTCAAAATTAAACTGCAATCATATTGCAATGCATGCTGATTTTAAACTGATGGAAATCCAACAAACACTTCTGGTTACTGCATTACTATATTGCATATGCTTCTCACACTTTGGCTTCTTAATGTTCAAAACTCTATAGCTCTTTTCTTCTGTACTTTTATTATTATACTGCATATCACAACTATACTAGGATACTGCAGAGGGCACTAATGGTGCATATGCACAGCTGTTGAGCAAATCCACAATATCAGCTGCTTGAAATTAGGACAGCATATGTCCACAAGTATATATTTATTCTTTCGCCAGTGTTGGACCTTTTTGGTCTAAGGGCCTCGTGTTACAAACATACCTGACCAAATAACATTAGAAACAAATAAAAATAGAAAGAAAATAAGATTCGGGTGATTAAGTAGTTCAAACTTCTTGCATGTTTCAAACTTATTAAAAAGAACACAAAAAAAGAACATTAAAAAGAAAGAGGAAAAAAAAAAAACAACCCTGCCATTTAAATGATGCTTAAACAGACTATGTTTTAAATCTTTGTGCATCTTTCTCTGGGACATCTTAGGTTTTAGATCCCATCGTTTCTGTGAGTTCAAACCAAATCACAATTTTAATATTTAAATTACAAAACAACTTTTAAAAACTTCACTTGTGCTTTAAATAGATATATGATACCACACTTGATGCATTCTCTGATGAACATTCAAAGAGAATGTTTGTTTCTATTTCCAGATCTGTTTCTGAATAGTAATTTGACTTTAGGCAAATGTCTACTTAGTTTTTCTATGGCCGTAAATTGGGTGTGATTCCTAGTAAAGTGGTTTATAATTCCTGGATAAAATGCCTTTTATTAGTGTAAATACTTTTAGGAAAATATTTCAACATTTATGATCATTGAAATTTACTAATTTTTCCTATTAGCCCAATTTCCTTTGTTTTTAGGATAGATTTTCTGGATGAAAAAAAAAAAAAAAGGAGATTAGAACTCTGGAAAGTTTCACTATTCAAGTAATTTGCCTCCTGTTTCTTTCTGTAGAAACAAAGTAAGCAGCCAAGGCCAAAGATGATGATAGATTATTTCACACTAGGTGTGTTTGCATTCTTAGTAACGTGAATAACTAGCTACTGGAGTAAGTTGTCAAGGTGGCTTCTCCATCAATATATTCATGAATGTATCTATTTTTATCTCTGAAAGATATGCTTTTCTAAGGTTAGAAATAAATTCAGAGAGATTCTGTATTGTTCTACCAAGATCAGTCCCATTTAGATTCAAATCTAGACCTAGATCTACCTGATCATAAAGAAGGGAGCACAAAATATTTTATAAGTCTATTCCCATGCTTCTATGTGGCTTATGTAAGGTTTATTTTATATGATTGGCTCCTGACAGCCATTCATAAAACCTGCAGCATTTGCTATCCAAATAGCTTCCAGCCACTGACATTATATCCTCTAGCATATCTGTTTACATTCTGCTGTTGTTCTACTTCCAGATACCATTCATCTTTGAGTGCACAGTCTCACTAGATGTGTGATTGCTTGCTCTGCTATCTGCATTGAAAGCACTCAGATATTAAAGTAGCAGGTGCCACTTAAACAAAGTATCTATGTGATTTGATATTATAAATGATATTATAAAATCCTGCAGGTCAGTTTTAACTATGCTAATCTTAAACATAAATTTTTTTCTCACTGATTTTTCATATTGCTTTCACCAGATTATTGTAAAACTATTTTAAAATTAGTCAGCTTGAAGGAAAATTAACCAGCAGAACTACACTGAACATGCCTGTATTAACCATTCCACAGTTCCACTCCTCAGGTGCCTGAGACAATCTTTTCATAGACATTAAATCAGCATAAATCAACACTGTCAAGCAGGGTAGTGGTCACAGCTGTTCATTCTTATTTCTGTGCCTCTCCATCCCATCTCATCTCCCTTTGCAGCCTATGCCACATTTATAAGACTATGATTCAAAAACTGGGGTGGGAGGACTGACTTGGATTAAAACTAAATCAGCACAAAAAAAAAAAAAAAAGAAGAAGAAGAAGGGTTATTGCAGTCTGTAGTTGCTCCACACATTCACAAACAATTGTTCTGGAATAAGGAGTAGAACAGCATAGTGATGAAAACAGATATGAAGAATCTTCAGTGTCTCTTTGGGATGACTGCTCAAGCTCAAAACTTTTGTGTAACTCTTTGTTTTGCACTGCCTTAGACATCATTGCCCAGTGTAGCCTCAGCTTAAGGTTTGGGAATAATACAGCTGAAGTGTTAAATATCTTCTTACCAAGGTACCACATCAATCAGCATTTTAGAAGTGCAGACGATAAGGGTATTGTAATAATCTTGATTCCCTGAGAACTTCAAGACAAAGTACTTCCATTTGACATAGAAAGAGTGACATATGCAACCAGAAATTTTATGAAGCACTTTGGTTTTTTGGTTGGTTGGTTGGTTGTTGTTGTTGTTGTTGTTTTGTTTTGCTTTTTACTTCACCGGCCTTAGTGTGAACATTAACATCTTTGGAAAAAGAAATGCAAAGTTACATTACATTCAATGTCAAATATTACTCAGATGAAGCCTAGATAGGCTGAAAAGTAGAAGTAAATTATGCTATATCTCCTTTAAGGTTTGTTCCTTTTTGAATGATATAGAAAGTAAATAGGAATTTTGTCAAGAAGGATCCTGAATCGCTCTGTTTCTTTATTGCAGGTCTTTAAAACTTATACTTAGCACAGTTATATCATATTTTTACTTGGCGCCCCTTACACTTTTTTTTAATAATTTAAATAGGTTAAGTAAGAGCCATATTGTTATAACACAATTATATTGTTTCCCAAGCTAAGGTGCTGAGTTTACAGAATATAAATAAAATCCAGCTGGAAAGAAACAGTGAGTCACTTAATCTAATAAAAATCTTTTTCTTAAGTGTTAGGAAAAAGTCTCTCCAACACATAGAAAACTGTCTAAAGAAAGGGTAGTGTCCAGTGGATAAATCACAGAGCTAGATAATCTGAGACCAGAGTAGCTCTGCTTCTTTTGCACATAACTGCAGTGAGACCTTAAAGTCCATCTGCATGGTACTTTCCATTGATTACCTATAACTGAGTAATTCATCTCACTGAACCTCAGCTGTCTAAAAGTTAGGCATCTATTTTAAGCTACTCATCTGGATTGCATCTAATTCTTGTCAATAAAGACATAAATATACCATTCAAATGGGATAAACCATCCTTGGGAGCCCTCTCCATTGCCTATAGAGAGATGTAGCTTGAACTGGACATTTCTTTTTAGGCTGGGTAAATTTGTGAGCTAAGATCACCCTAGTATCTCCCTGGTTAATAGTTCAGTTTCTTTCTGGATGGTTCCTCTGATAAATTCAGATTTCATTCAATTAGGAGCATTACATAACAGTGAAATTTAGGTTGAGTGCTTTGTCTGTAGGAGTCTTTAACATCTCTTTTTTATGTCTTCTGGTTGCAAAGTAGGAATGATATCTGACTACTTTGTAAAACAGTTTCTTTCTCATACCTCATTTGCAGTAAAAGTAATAAATGTGAAATAAATTAAAAGCTTATATGATTTAATAGACATGGAATTTCTTGATTATCAATTCTGAACTAATATTGATCTGTGTATTTTCACGCACATACTGACATGCATTTTGTTGCTCTAAGGCCACTAAAGCCAATACTGTACTCTTAGAAACAGGCTGTATTCTTATCCAGTCTAATTGAGATTTTGGTTAAGACCACAGTACAGAATTGGTCCCAAAGTCTAAACGCTTAGAATCATTATGAATATTCATATATTCAAAAAATGACAGAAATAAGTGCACATGTGCTGAAAACCAAAAAACCCCACTTCCAACTTAAAAAAAAAAAAAAAAAAGGAAAGAAAAAAAGAAGCATTTGCTTTATCAGTTCATCCCTTTGGGAAACCTAAAGGCAGTAGTTCATATTATGGACTAATGGGCTGCAAAATTTCAGTGTAATGACAGGATTTTGTTTCTGGCAGATTGACAGAATTTTGTTATTTTGGGGAAAGCTGCAGGGGCAACCATAGCATAAAAGTAAGGTCAACTCCAGTCAGATAATTTTTAGCAACTAGAAGATTGTGATGGTTGCTTGGCAACTCCAGCAGATATAAACTAGCATTTGCAGGTGACTTGGGAAACTTAAGACTTTTTCTCTTGGAATATTGAGAAGATTGCATTTTAAAAGGGTCTGGCAGTCAGAAAAGTAAATTAATCATGGCTAACTTGGTCTGTGGTAGAGGCAGAGACTGGGTGATGTGAGTTTTTCCCAGCCCTCCCTTTCCATGTTTCCATTAAATGTTAATATATCATGTAACTCTATTGAAATTAAGATATGTGGGCTTGACTCCATTGCTGTGTTCAGATAAATTGTTAACATAGATAGACTCAAAACACCTCTCCAGTTTTCCATTGTCATCCCCTAAGCATTTCCCTCAGTTTGCAGAGAACACCCAACAGATCTAAGTGAGACCCACCCTATGCAGAACTCCATCTTTAGGCCACTTGCCATGCATCAATAGGAAATGATTCCAGAAAGCAAGGCATTCTCTTCCTACCATATAAGGATATTTATAAGAACAAGGAATTGTTCCCATTGTTTCATTCAAGAAGTAATACACCCTTCAGATTGGCAAATTGGAATTGGATTTATTTTATTTTTTTTTACAAAGGTTGGCTTACTATTTTGTCCCAGCCATGGGCATGGCATACATTTTTGCAGGATTCCCTATATGGAAAACCTTGCTGGAAAAACTCTAAAAGTGCAGAGAAGGTATTGATGGACCTCATTTGTTGTACCTAGTCACAGCTGGTATTGCTTTCTCTTTTGGGATTCTTTTATCCATCTGAAGAGCAGCTCCTTCCAATATCTATTTGCCATTTGGTCTTCTTGTTGCTGTCTCAGGTCCTCTGGTATGTTCCTGGCCATGAGGTGGACATGAGTAAAGATTTAATCGGTTTCATGACTGAATCCCACAAATGTTGTCATTCCTGTGCTGAGGATAAGATATCTGGGGAGAAATTAATGGCATCCAACTTCAACAGGATACAATAGGCTATTGTCTATGTTTGCTTTGTAGTCAGTGGAACTGTTCCCCACCATATACACCTATTATACAACTGGTGTGCAGGTATTTAGTTTAGACTAACTACTTTCAGAAAGCTATAGTTAAGCATAATGTATTCTATATTTGATTGTGCAAGACCAAGTGTCCTAACAATCTCACAGGCATGATAATCCTTTGGCCAAGATAAACTGTTCATTTCCACAGGACATCTAGTAATAATTTCAGAGATGACGTAGAAGTGGATCCACAGTATAGAATGCTACTGCTTAATATCTGCTTTGTTGCTTTTTTTCTGCCTGTTCAGTATCTCCACATATTCTTTACATTTCTTCTTTACCTTGTCAATCTAATCTGGGTATCAGCTCTCCTGCAGAATACTCCTTCTAGTTTTGTTTTCTGATACTAGTGTGTATGACATTTCACCATTCCATGGTTCTAGATGACATTTTGTGCTTCTTATGAATCCTCTTAGGTATCTGTCCTGTAGAATTTCTGAGATTAGACACTACATATTTTTTAACAAGGCTACAAACTGTTAGATGCTTAACTGCTCATGCTACCATAAACCCATTTTTAGAGTCAGCTTGGCTTTGCTGCACCTATTTCATTGAGAAAATAGTCAAAAATCTTGATTTTTTCCATTATGACAATCCCTGTCAGTTTCATTTGCTTTTCTGTTTGATCATTGCACTGGATTCCCTGTAACATGCTCCACAGTCTGGTTGCATTATTATGAATTTTATAGTAGCATTTTACATTAGATTTTCTAAAAACACTTGATCAAATATTGATTTCTCATTACAAATGAGAGTTTCATTACACATCCACTGTTACAGGTTCAACATGGAATAATTTAATTGAAAATCAGTTGCCATAAAATAGCTTATCTTCAGTATAAGTGAGTTCATGGATTTTGTTGGGGTTGTTCTTTAGACTGTTTAATCAATGTGTGTAGAACAAGTAACATTTTCAAAAGCATTAAACAAGTGATTATAAAGTCTCCGTACTAGACTAATAATACTTGCACATGATTTTCCTTCATGAGTGAGATGTTGTATCTTTCATCATTTCCCACCCTTTTTCCTTGTCTAGTTATGTTACCAAATTTGACAATCATTTACAGTTTATTGGTGAAGAATGATGGATAAAGTAACATCTACTCAAAGACCTTTGCAGTGCATTTTTTTAACAGAAGCATTTAAGATTTCTGCTAGGATGCTCATTCATACTTTTCTCATTTTACGCTAGAAATTGTCCATGTACATACATATTCAGAGTATGGTCCTGAATATACCTTGTGTTAACTTTGTTGCAGTAATATGCCACCTATTTTGAAGATAAGATATTTAGACAGCTGCTGGAAGTCAGAGTACCTAGTAGTATGGATTGTTAATTCTTTTTAGTGTCACCAGTTGCTATTGTTGAATAATATATGAGTAAAAATAAAAGATGTTATTACTCAATCATAACTACCGTGCTCAGGGCTTGGCAAGCATATTTTACCAGTCATGTCTGTGTTGAGCAGATAAATATATAAAAATGCACTTTTGGTCACAAGTACAGTGGCAGAACTAGAGAGGGTTGCATATGCTTACTCAAACATGCTTCCCTGAAAATATCTTCACCGTAAAACTTCAACACCGTAAAACTATCCTGAGAAGCACTGATGAATGTGGGGACCCATCAGGAGGTGAGACAGGTAACAAGGCCTTCATCATATTATTGAAAATGAAAAACAAATTCAGATTTTTCAAGTAAAAATAAAATAAATCTTATATGTACTGCTCACTAAATACTTCACCTAAGCTACATGTGGACTCTGTTATAGAACTAGACTTTTTTCTTAATCTTTAGGTTCTCTCCTCTCTCTGTGACTGTCTTTATTGCAGGAGCATGAAGAACTAGTGGTTCTTGTCAGAATTGTCTGCTCCAGAAATGTACACTAACAGATGATATGGAAGATAAGCATGGTATTCAGTACTGTGTAGAAAATATTCACACTCCAATACTATATATAAAAATATTCACACTATATACTTTCTAGGTATTCATCATCAAAAAAAAAAAAAAAAAAAAAAAAAAAACAAGCACAAAACACACTGAATTGGTATTTTGGTGCTTGTTTCTGCAACCTGGCTACTCTGGTCTTGAAACAACATCCCCCTGTTCTTTCTTTTCCAGCCTTCCAATCAGTGTTGAGCAGCTATCATTCAAAAGTACTGTTTCAGAGATAATCTCCCAGTCTGTCACAGAGTTGATATTATCTGCTGTGAGAAGACAGATCTTTGTTAGTAGCTTGACAAAAAGAGGTGACATTTTCTTGCAAACTCTATTGCTAAGCCATTTAAAAGTAATATCAGTGAAGGCCCTGCCTTTTTCACAATCTAATGTTCAGCAGTAAAATTTGCTCAAAAAACAACAACAACAACAACAACAACAACAACAAAAACAGAAATAACTGAATCATTTAACTAATTTTAGCTGTTCTTTCTGGAAACCTCTGTACACAGCCTATGGTTTCTCAAAAGCAATTGTTCAAATAATTTCCCAAAACTTTTGTGTTTCTATATTTTTTCCTTTCGGTGGTTAAATGGCATTGTAATTTCCAGTGTCAGTGTAAACATTCAGTTTCCTCCTCCGTCTACATGATCATCTACATGATCTTGTAGGGCAGGATAAAGAAAGATCTTGTAGGACAGGGTAAAGAAATGATATCAAGTGATAACACTGCATGACCTCTCACAAAGAGTTCTCTTTGGGTTAACGGACAAATTGAGGGACACGACAAGGCACTGACATAACTTTTTCTATGAAAAACACTTACTTTAAAAACAGCATAGTCTATAAATAGCATGCTTACTTAAACCAGCTGACCTAACCTTATTTAACATAGTCCTAGATATAAACTCAGTCACATTTTGTTAACTTCAAACCTCTGGCTACTCCCTCAGATTGTCTCATGACTATCTGAGAGCCTCAAGCCAGAGCCATGGAACTGACAACACTGCAAGCATGGAGTGTCAAAGGATGACTTTCATTTGCACACAGAAGTTAACACCAGGAATACTGCAGATTTAGACTGAAAAATTTATATCTTGAACCGTAATTTGTAATCCAGACAAAATCTTTTAGACAAAGGACAGAGGCAACCTTGTGCCAAGGTGTTAAAGATTTATGAAGGTTTTTAAGGAGATAGGTTGATTTTCTGATGCTTTTTAAGGAAAGTGTTATTAAGATGCATCAATAGGTTTTGTCTGTTTCTAGTTTAGGAAACATACTGTGCTTTTCACCCCAGATCACCTTGCAATTCTCACATTCATCCCTATGTGACATAATGCAGCTGAAACCAGCCCTGGAGCTATTATGCAATGCTAATGCCTTTTTTGTTTATAGTGGAAATCAGCCATTTTCTGTGCAGCCTGGATGTCACCATTCTGAAATATCCTACAAAATGGCATAGACTTTTTCTCTGTTCATTCAAACCTAGCCTTACAAATCCAGTTTCATATAAACTCAAAAAGAAGGGCTTATCCTAGCTAATGCTGCTGAAAAAGAAATTAAAACTAGTTATAACTAATAATGTGTTCTGTTATGTTTGAGGTTAATAGCTTCTGTACTTGGAAACAGCAATCAAATTGTTATGCAAACTGTTTGAATATTTACTTTATGAACTTTTATGTTCTTTTAGAAACAGTAAAAATTATATAATTGTGCCAGAAAGACAGAAACCTATGGTTAGAAAAAATTATAAGCAGAACTTTTAGAAGTTGTTGCTCCCACCGAAAGTCAACGGGAATTTTACCCTTGAGTGCAGCAGAAAGGAAGGGAGGCCACCAACAAAATGCTTCTGAATATCTGCATCCTCTGTTTCAGTGAACCCTATAAGGAAGGTAAAAAGAACATCACTCTGCAAGTGAATGGGTAGAAAACTTATTTGCCGTAGAATGGAAAAAGCTATTCCTAAAACATTAATCACCAATGTACCTTTTCTAAAGGTTGTTGCAGTGGTATTCTGAACATCTTTAAGTGTCCTGTGTCTGCTCCACTGCAACAGGCTGAAGAGAAACAATTATTGCATGGGTTTTTTTCTTCAGTAAGGAGTAAGCTTGCTGAGAATATACTGGGAGTCATTCTAGGAATAAAAATGACTGCTGTTGTGCTGTGTTGTTCTCCTTTCACGCTAAAACATTTCTTTTGTGGTCATTTTCCCAAACTAGTCTGAGTTACTGGGCTCTATCTGCTGTGTAAGTGGCATATTACTTTAGGCTTGATACGTTATTGCATGTCTTTATGCTAAGCTGGAACTTGATCCTTCATTCAGAGTATAGAGAGCTCAGATAAAATGTCTTTTCTGACAAGACAGCATTATGGAGAAGGCTATAGATAGAGAATTTTCTTCCTTGTTGTTGCAGATTATACAAGAGTTCAATTCAGTCAATAAACAGCTGTTTTTATTCTCTGAGTAGGGCTTATTTTATACAAATTGTGTACATCTTTGCTCTCAGCTAAATCTATAACTGTATTCATTTAACTAACTCCACTGTTTTGATCTTTGGGTCTTGCATGTATACAATTTTTCAGTAGAATTTTCTGTTTGATAACTGTGTATGAAGCCTGAGAGTTTTGCAAGAGAATGGATGAATTTGCCCTATGAAGTCTTCATTCAAGTTATTGCACAGACACCGTACAGCAAGAATTTACCAACAGCAATGCTGGTAAATACTTGATTTCTTTATTTTAATGTGATTTCATCAGCTATTAATTTGAAAGCAATTTTTTAAAAGGGCTTTAAGACAAGACAGGGCAACAGCATCTAGATGGTAATTTTTATGACGAACAAATATTTCCTGTTTTATTATCAAATGTAATCTAATTCTTAAAAACAGATTTTCATTATTGTCGTTGTTAATCATTTGGGCAAATGTCTCTTTCTTTTGATAGTACATTCACATTTTACCTTGCCTGAAGAAGTCCTAGCAATAGAATAGGAGAATATATTTCCCAAATTGTCATTCATTATTCATGATTTGTGACTGACAAAAGCATGGAATCTAAATGCATTCTAGTAACTTAAACCTTGCTTCTCCAAGGTTTCAAGAAGTGATAGACATTGTTAAAGAATAAAGCAAAAAAAAAAAAAAAATTCACAGGATGTTAAGCCCACAGGATGTTAGGACATATGGCCATTCGTTTCCATCTGCTTTTAATCAGAGTTAAACTAAAGACTAAGAGCAGTCTTTCAGGCATGGGATTTGTTGATCCTGAAATCTTGTACAGATTAATTTTCACTGGCAGTTGATTCTTTACTGTGTTATTCATAGTAGCCCTTTGAGTCAACATTAACCTGTTTGATAAGTTAGAAATCCATGAAGATTAGTTACAAAAAAAAATGTTAAATTTTCTGTTACCTTAGCAGCAACATAATATTAATTATTACAGTGACAGTTTTATAGTTTTGCACTTAGTAGACAAATAATCTCTGATGTATCTGTTACTGCGTTAGGGGTATTACCTATAGTATCATGTTAAATCAGAATATCTGAAAAAAAGGGATGAGAGCAGAAATACTGAACACTCTTTATTGTTAGCCTAGTAGTGTGCAGTATTTACCTGCCTTTATGCAGTAGAAATTTTATTCGGGTTTACATGCTATGCTTTTACAAATTTATTTCAGCTGCACATGCTTAATATTAACAGATATGAAATTTATTCAAGAAAATTAGAGTCACTCAATGGCATAAGCTAAGCATTGGCTACAAGTTTAAGCACATTACAATATGCAATTCTATGTAGGATTTTTTTTCTAGAAGCCTTTTTTAAGACTTAAACATTCATTAAAATTAATTGAAGAGTTTCTGTTAAATCAAAATTACATTGGATCATTAGACATAGACAAAGATCTTACAATACATGGTCCCAGAATTTTAAATTTCTTGCATATTTATGTTTTTATTTCTGAAGTGAAGTATTGGCAGTTATTATATCTACGGGTTTCTAAAATCTGCTTTTGCTCCTAGCCAGAAAATAGTAGTACTTCATAGGTAGGGTGGGAGGTGAGGGGAGAGGGAGTTGATGTTTTTTTCCATTCTTTAAATGTAATATTACACTGAGAGGAGGTAAAAGCCAGTGGTAATTTTCAGATGCTTTTTGGAGAGCTGTAAGTAATTTATAAATCAATCAATTGTTATTATCTATAGGGAAATGAAATGGGTAAAAAACTAGTTCATTTTGGTCATATGACAAAGTGTGGAGTCAGCTCGGGTCCTGGTAACACAACAGAAAGAACTGAGAAGCATTTAGAACATGGGGAAAAAGGTAAGGGCTGCCATTGCATTTGTATCATGATGGTGGTTCATATTAGAGAACTGATTTAGCTTTAGGAGATATAAGAAATACAACTTGTTTTCCTCTGAAAAAAATGAAAAAATTAAAAATGATAAATGAAAAAAGGGTTTTGTTGTTGTTGTTGTTGTTGTTTTTGAATAAAAGTAATCTTTTTTTATTTACAAAATTATTTCATAATGTACCAGGACATCTTTCACTGAAGAACTTTTTGCCAGCCACTGTTTATAAATTGGTGGGTTGATGCTTCTTTTTACTACAAATCTTACACAGATTAGAGTAGCTGAAGCTTAAATGGATTACAACTGAGAGATGCAGCCCAGCATTTTTACCGAGGACAGATAACTGTTCTGTATTGTCTTTTCTGCATAGGCCATATGGAGGTGGTGCTGGGCCCTCCACAGGAGGCATACATCACCATCCATCCACATCTCCGTCCACATGGAGGAAACTGTGGCAACTCTTCTGAGGAAAAGGCAGCTGGCCAAGCAGAATCATCCTCTGGGCCACATCCAGCTCAGCTCGCAGGATATTAGAGAAACCATCCTGTCCAGAGCTGCTCATGGCTGTTTTAGTTTGAGCTTTTAGAATGCCATGAACCTTGGTTGAGCCTAGGAGCTTGCATTTTACAGAAGAATGTCTTTGTCCTGATATATCTTCAGGGGAAAAAAAAAAAGTTTTTAATTCTTATGAATTTCTTTAATTCGTCATTTCAGACTGCATAGCTCCCATGAAAAAAATCAGTAAGATGGGTGGATTTGGGAGGGATTTCCTTCTATAATTATAACTAAGCTTGTGTCTATTGCTTTTGGTTAATTGAGCAAACAATGCCCTTGATAGCCATTTCCTTTCACCAGAGTCAAAGGCAAGGTAATTAGTTAATTGCCAGAAGGGGTTGTTAACTGCTGGTAATGAACCGCTATTGAGGAAATTACTTCTAGAGTACCATTAGATACTGCAAGCATGGGTGAAAGGGAGAAACACTGTTTTTGATATTTCTATACTTTTTCCTGCAAGGAAAATTTTTCCTCTTGTAGCATATATGCTCTGAGATAGAGCATCCCCCACCTCAGAAAAAAAAAAAAAAAAAAGGAGGAGAAAACAACAATTACTGTTTAGAGCAAAACCATTATCCTGTTGTTAATAATTATTCATCACATGGTTAGCAATGACATAAATTTTCAAGAAAATTGACCAAATCCACCCTTATCCTTTTTGAAATATTAGTCACCTGATCCAGCAGTATATGGAATAACAATACTTCACTAGTATTTACATGATGAAGTACAGGATAATTTTTTTATGGCATTCACACAAAAGAATTAAAAAAATAATAATAATTCTAATCCGTGTGTAGTTCTGTAACCAGATTTGGATCAGACATAAAGGATGTCCCCATCACAAATATTACCACAGTTCTCACTAGTGACTGTTCTCTGTTGTCAATTTAGCAAGACCATGGCATGTATCTCAAAAGAAAAAGGGTTAGGTCATGCTTATATCAAGTATTTTAGAAGGCTAAATTATAGTGTAACTGCAATAAAAATAGGTATTAAACATTCATTCAATTTTTCAAGATTTTTTAAAATTCTTGATAAAACACTAAAACCAATTTTTTTGTAGTCTGAATAAAAAAATCCCTGTGTACTGTATTTTGGATGTTCATAAAGTATCCTGTAATAAAGAAATATAGTGTATCAAACCCAAGTCCATACAAGAACTAGCTGTGCAGAGTAAACCCAGAGAAACATATGTTATACTTCACAAAAAATAAGTTTTCAGATGTATTGTGAGTTCACAGAATCACAGAAAGGTTGAGGTTGGCACGGACCTCTAGAGGTCATCTGGTCCGATGCCCCTGCTCAAGCAGGTTGCCCAGGACCATGTCCAGGCAGCTTTTGAGGATCTCCGAGGGAGCCTCCTCAACCTCTCTGGGCAGCCTGTGCCAGGGCTCCATCACCTGCACAGCAAAGCAGTGCTTCCTGATGTTCAGACAGAACCTCCTTTTTTTCAGTTTGTGCCCAATGCCTCTTGTTCTGGCACTTGGCACCACTGAAAAGAGCCTGGCTCCGTCTTCTCGGCATCCTCCCTTCAAGTATTTATATGCATGTTCCCCTGCCCTGAGCCTTCTCTACAGGCTGAGCAGTCCCAGCTCTCTCAGCCTTTCCTCATAGGAGAAGTGCTCCAGTCCGTTAATCATCTTTGCGGCCCTTTGCTGGACTCTCTCCAATATGCCCATGTCTCTCTTGTACTGGGGAGCCCAGAACTGGACACACTGCTCCAGGTGTGGTCTCTCCAGTGCTGAGTAGAGGGGAAGGATCACCTTCCTTGACCTGCTGGCAACACTTGTCCTAATGCAGCCTAGGATACTGTTGGCCTTCTTTACCGTAAGGGCACATTGCTGGTTTATGTTCAACTTGGTGTTCACCAGGACTCCCAGGTCCTTATATGCAGAGCTACGTTCTGGCTACATAGGATAAGCATATGAACATGTGAGAACATGTGAGAATCTGTTAAGAGGCAATCACTTTTGTATTGGGAACAAAAAATGTAGATCAGAATGCTGTATGGTAGCTTTTTTTAAAAAAACAAACAAACAAACAAAAACTGTCTTTCCTGTCAGAACAAGCCTTTGAAAGGAGTTTTACATGCCATACGTATACCAACACAGTAATCTACTAGGTATCTATATCTGCTGTGAAAAATATTGTCATTTCCTTTTCCAAGAAGAAAAGTCCTTCCTCTTGCAAAATGAAGTGTTGAAAAAATCTGCACCACCACGTCAGGAGAAGAAAGATCAGTAGAAAATTCAGCAAAGTAGTACCATTAATTATGAAGTTACTAGCAATCTGCAACAATATAAATAGTCTGAGTTTCTGTAAACTGGTATGCATTGCCAAAAACAGTATCTACTGTATACTGTTTATCTCTTCATCACAAATATATTACTATTTAGTAATATCAGTTATTTAATTAGTTGTTGTATAATTACTAACATACTGTAATTTACTGATAAATATTCTCTCAGGATTAATATCTGATGTAAAAGTTGTTAAAAAAAACATTTTATTCACAGAAAAGGATGGGATACTTTTGTATAATATTATTTGTCATTCTCGTTTTCCTTGCAACATAATTCTGAAGCAGATTTTAGTAAGTAAATAGTGCTGAATTAAGTCAACTTTTGTGTGCAGGTGTTATAAGAAAAGGAATAAAAGTAAGGTACTATATTTGATACAGGTAGCACATTAAATATGTGTTTATTACATACCTTTAAAGGACTGGGAAGAAGAAGTTGATGTATAGAAACTCAGAAACTAAACTGACTGTATCCAAACCTCCCATTTGTGATCTATTTCAGGCTACACAGACAACACCTACTTAAGGTATCTAAGTTCAAATACCTTAGTTTTTTTACCCCTTTAAATATGGAGGAGATTCAGAGCAGCAAAACAAAGGCCTTGAACTGGTGATGAATACTTTCATGTATTTCTGTACCAAAAAAAAAAAAAAAAAGAAGTAGTTTATTTTCTCAGCATGGTCCCAACTCAGCAGGGAACAAAAGGAATGAATTCTCAGGATCTAAATAGTTGCATTGGCTAATGCTGTTCTTGGGTCCAAACCTGTAGAAATAGCTATCTTCATCCCATATATTAGCTCTCTACCTCTCCCACATAGCTTCACAAAAGAATTTAGATAGCACTTCAAACGTCTAAATTTAGACTGCCACTTCAGTTCTCTAAATCCAGCTGTGAGACCCTCACAAAGCCCTACTTAGCTGCTACTTAACCTGAAAGGCACTGAAATTATCTCAGCTCCAAAATACCACCCCAGTAAATTCTTCTAGGTGCCCAAATTTCTGATGCTGGATAGCCATATCCTGTGCAAATCCTGAAGATGCAGAGCAGCTGTGAATGCGAGCATGGCAGATTCTCAAATTAGACATTCTGTGACTTGGCTTGTCTGTTGGGACTAATCTCATAGACATCCTCATATGCCAACAATCAAATCAGATTTCAGACATCCTATTGCCAGAGGAAGATATGTTAGGTTACCTCTAAATAATTTACTTCTAGTTCATTTATTGGGGGGTGGGGAAAGATCTGCTTTCAAATTTGTTTTCCAAAGCAGGGACACAAGGAAGATAAGAACCTGAATCTTTTCACTGGGATGTGGTATAAATTGAGAAACAGCATTTCTGCCTGTTTTTTTTTTTTTTTTTTCTTTCAGTTGAAGGCTATTAGAAGCTAGGTGAACAGCTAGGATTAAGAATCCAATGCACAGTTAGCCCCTTTCCCCCTTCCTGGAGAAAGTCTTTTCCTTCTGTCTGCCTTAGTAACATCAATGCCCAGCAGGCTTTTATTTTTCTTAGTTCGTCTTTGTTATAGGCTGGCTTGGGTGAATTTTACTCACCTACTGGCTGCTATGGATCCTATTTTTAGGACCTGAAACTTTTCCATGTGCAGGAAAGTCCTAATTCTGGGCCAAGGAGTTCACTAGTCAACAAGTACCTACCAACCAGTGCTATTAAAACTAATCCTACTTGGAAATTTAGCTTCTACTGGCTCATGTCCCACATGTCTGAACTCCTGGCTCAGTAGTGCCTACTCTCAGTCTCATATCACTGTCTCACTGCAACAAATCCATAACCTGCAACAGACATAAGGTTTGTTACTCTGCAATTTGAAGACTATTTCAAATTCTTTCTACTTTAATTGATACATAATCAGTTTTGATTCAGGATCACAGTTCTTAGGGACAAGAAGACACTGGCCAGGTGCACAGCTGTTCACAAGCCTGTAGCCTCAGCTGTAAGTTCCTTCAAATCAGTACTATGTCTGTCATCTGCTTTTGGCATATAACATCATGCACACCTCCAGCACTTAAAAAATTACAGTCATAAGAGGATGGAGAAAGCTATTAGAGGATGAAAGGAGTTTGTTAGGAGTCACCATAAAAAATGAATTAAAAAAATATTCCACTCGGCTTAATATGCCATACAGAAAATGGATTTAGCCTGGAAAATCAGCTTTTGTCAGGATTGTCCAGATAATTGGCAACCAGTTTAAGTGGAGTCCACCATATAGGCTCTATAAAATATCAAAACAAGGATTAGCCTCATCTGAAATTTTAACTTGCTAGTGATCTAAAAAGGTTACTTCACAGAAGAATTTTATACCTGAACACAGAAAAGAAACAAATTAAGACAATTCTGTTTATTAGCCTTACAGGTTTTATCGGAATCCGCAGATTTTCTATTTTTTACATGAATTTCAGAGAAAAATGTACGTGCTTCATTTCTATAGCTGCAAATCTACAGTTAGGAAAAAATAACCACTGTTGCTGTAGATTTTCAAGATGTGCGCTTAAACTGGGTTAACATAAAGTGGAACAACTGAAAGACAAATTTTGCGTAACATATGTCCATAACAGGAAAAGATGAATGTATTTTCAAGTGTAATTATTACAAGCAGATTTAGTTGAAAAGTATTTGGAAAGCAAGCAAACAAACAAACAAACAAGGAAATCATTATTTTAGAATAACAC
The DNA here is from genome assembly GCA_013399115.1 of Anseranas semipalmata. Lineage (NCBI taxonomy): Eukaryota > Metazoa > Chordata > Aves > Anseriformes > Anseranatidae > Anseranas > Anseranas semipalmata. The sequence goes on along the minus strand of VXAA01006227.1, from coordinate 243,701 downwards.
TTGGATTTAGAAATTTGCAATATTTAAAGCACACCGGAATCTTTTTTTATTTAAACTCTAACACATCCTCATAATAAAGAGAGTAGCTAAATTTGTTCTAGTATACTTTTTTTTTTCTCTATAGTTTCTTAAATATATTATTTTTCAGAAGAATTTACATAGTAAGTTTCAGACCAGTAATGAGAATGTATTTTGATATTTTGAAAAAATAAAATGGGTCTATCAACATTTTGATATACATAAACAGAACTAGTGCTATCATATTGCTTTGCATTTCCCAGTGAGATATAATAGGTAAAACATATTTAAAGATTATGGAATTATGAATAGTGAGATCTTATGGGATATGTTTAAATGCTGCAGAATTTGGCAGTTTTTTTTCCATTTAGGGTTTTGACAGATCATTTTGTGTTGATTTCATCCTGTAGAAGACAAATTACTTAAGTATTTCTATACTGTTTTGTGGGAGAGATTTGCAACTCGAGTCCAGACTAGTAATTAATGCAGTTTACTTTATTGCCATGCTGTAACTGAGTTAATCAAGGTGGTGTACAGGTCTGACCCTATTAGTCTGGATGCAGCACTGGAGTACCACAGCTGTATATTTTTCAAATATTAAATGACCTAGCTATACTAGCTATAGCTGTGCACTCTTCTGAAGGACCCTGGAGCTAGCTCCAAGGTCTTCAGAATGAAACCGCGTTAGTCTGTTTTGCCCTAGTCAGAACATCACAGGTTTTGCAAGCATATGGGAGTTAATCTTGCCAAGCTCTTTCATTTTCCTTGAGAAATTACAGCTATAGGATGAATTTGTTATATACAATATTAATATAAGGTAAACCGATGCTTTTATTTTCTGTATTTTCCTTACATAATTTCAGCAACATGAAATGCTACAAGTCTCCTGCCAAACAACGGGATCATTTTAAGCAGAAGGTGATTTTATTTGGTCTGGACAAAATGCAGTGTTCACAGAAATAATATACTGTAAGTTATGAATGTGTTTATCATTTCATCCAGTGTTCATTCCTGTTCTAGTTCAGTTTAATAACAAGATGTTATTAAATTCAAAAGGAGCAGAAAGAAACTAGTATAAGCAGTGATGCTATATTAAGAATCTTGAAGGCAAGCAAATGATTTCTGTAGGGAATCTGCAGCTCTTCATTACAAGTTATGTTAAGTGTGTGGTGAATGTTCTATGCATTATTCTGTATTTTATGTTGAGGAAAGAAAAGCTAAAGTCTTCCAATAAGTGGTTTTCATTATACAAGTAAAATATCAGTTATGTGTGCTGACAATAACTCTGTTATCTTAGTTGTGAACATGTACTATGAAGGATGTCCTTTGAAGAAGATAATTTTGCATTATAAATATCACCACTGTACATAGCTTCTGAAATTTAGAGACAAAGAAAAAGCAATTCAAAAAATACTGGGAAAATGTTCCAAAGATGGAATTGCTTTGCCCAGTCTGCATTACCTAAAGATTAATTAGGTCTAAAGTTCCAAATGGCTAGCATTCCGTTCTTCAGCTGTGTCAACTTTGACATCTAGTGGTCTATGACACTGCAGAAAGAGAAATGCAAGCTGCATGCTGCTGGAAACAGGAGGGAACCCAGCTTTTAGCCCTGGGGTGTTATATAAGAACTGCATCACTGTGACTGTCTGGGTTCTGCTGGCATCAGCTGCAGTGCAGCAGGAGGAGCTATCCACCACCTTGACATCGCATGTAAACCTATAGCTGGCAACCACCTCCAGACAGGTCCTCCCCACATGTCTAATCTGAAAAA
>VXAA01006227.1:164035-224637 GCA_013399115.1 Anseranas semipalmata | reverse complement strand
ATCATTTAGGATTGGGCTATTCTAACACATATTTTTTGCAAATACATGGAGTGAAATAGTTCCACAAAGTTCCCTGAAACAACATGCGTATGAGTGGAACAATAGCCATCAGTGACCACAGTGGAAGTCTGTTAGCATTGGTCAAATGATTTTTGACAGAATTAGATCCCAAGAAGCATTTTGGAGGCCAAAACCAGCATTTCATCAAGCACGGATTTACTGGAAAGTGTGCATTGGTGTTCCTGTCCCCATATAGCTTCTACCCGTGACTCCCCTTCTAGAGCACTGCAGCTGATGGTATTCCAGTTTCCAACTCATTCATGCCTGAATGAGAGGACTGAGAGGAGCTATAGTGCTGCATTGTTCTGGAAACACCAGAACTTTCATCGTGTAGAACCTTTCTGGTAGTCAATACTGCATTCTAGCACTGGGAAACAGAGACCACACATTTCACTGCCGATCGCCATCCCTCCAGTTAGGCTGAATCTTTTCAATTTTTGCATTCATGTGCTGTCCCTGTGCACTACTGTCCAGCCTTAGCAGAAAACTCATGGTAAACTCATAAGCACCATGATGATGATCTGGTAGTATCTCATGTGTGAGGTATTATGCATTTGATGAAAAAGACCTTCTTCTCCTTCCTTCCACAGAAATCTAAATCATATGTACCCTGAAAACTCAAGACTTGCCTGTTTCCACATACAGATATCTAGCATGTCTTTTGACAGATATCTTGCTTCCCTTGCTGAGGCGAAAGAGGAAGCCAGTGAGAATTCAATACTTCAGTGTTGGCAAACTTTGGCAGTTCTACAAGAATGACTGACTTGTGTCTTGAAGGGCAGAAGTTCATGAACAAATAGAAGATGGATGCAGAAGGAGAGAAGACAGAGTCAGCAAATTAAGGCATTAACACACATCAGAGAAATTATGCAAGTAGTACTGCTTGACCAGGAGAGACAGGAGGAAATATAGGTAGATCCAAGACTTTCTGCAAAAATGTTCACCAAGCTGGAAACACAAAGGGAGGGAGCGGATGGTCTTGCAGAGTGCAGGGTAAGAGAACACCCAACTGAGAAGGAGAAAATAGGAGGAATAATGTGTGTTGATAGATTAAAGAGTACAGAACTGATTAATTAAGTGGAATATTGTGCAATGGCAGTACTGCAGGCAAAATACAAAAGAGAGAGCAATCTCCTGAAGGGTGTAATCAGCAAGCTGGGATTTTCTGAGCTTTTTAAGTGAAAATGTGCTGAATTACTTTTGTGTGAGGGGACACAGCATGGAGCACAGTTGCACCATCCTCAGTGAAACAAAGAAAGAGATCGTGCCCAAATGAATGCAGTCCATCCTGCAAGGGACTGATGTGCACGGAGCTCCATGCCTTCATTTAACATGGTGAACTCATTCTTCGTAGTGCCTCTGCTCTACGGACAAAGAATTTCTCCATGTAATCTTTTTACCAGAAGGAGACATGGGAACTTGGTGAGATTTAACCTGGCAAACAAAGGATAAGGAAAGCAAATTTAAACATCTGCATATGCCAGCAAGGACTGACAACAGTCTGCTCTTATTTTCTGGGTGTGCTTTTTTCATCACCTGTGGGCAACATTTTGTAGCACAAATGGAGCTTCCTTTTCCATAGGGGTCTGAAACAGCCACCATCAATACTGCCAGCTTATGGAACAGTAACTGTCATGCAGTGGGGGAAATGGTTGAAGCAAACACAAACCCTTAGCAATTCTCCCCTCTGTGCTTGCCTTCAGGGCTACCTTGGATGAGTACTCAAAGATTATATAACCTGGCAGCAGCTCTTTAGGCTGGTTCGTGAGCCTACAATATTTGCCATAGCTTGCTCAAACTAAAAAGGATGTACTTGATAAGGGTTATTTAAATACTGTTGTCACAAATGTAACTTCTCTCAGATGTCAGACATCATCAAAAGTTCACGTTTTTTCTAATTAAAACAGATTGCAATAATTAAATTGTATGTGGCTGTATTTCTACTTAGAAAAGGCTAAATAGTTGGCAAGCCTCCTAAAGTAGGATTAGACTGCAGACCAGCTCAGACAATGCTTCCAGGCATTGGGGATGTACTGCAAAATCAGTTTAATAAAGTCTGATTAGATTACTTTCTCTGGTCAATTTGAAGCACACTGGCCACAGGATAAATCATCTTTTTATCTCACTGTGCTGCTCTTTTTCTTTGCTGAATCATATTTTAAAAACATTAAACATATTTTTTAAACATCTATGTATTTACAGATGCAAGGAAGCATAACCTTGTGAATTCCCTGTTGCCCCAGTGCAGCTTGATATTATATCTCAGTGTAAAAGATCCTACCATTACTTGAGATGTCTGTAGTGAGTTGTTTACTTTCTTATTTTGTTATCTCTTTTTTTTTCCCTACATAGATGTCCTTGCTCGCACCACAAGAAAATAGCCTTGCATTTCTTATCCTGATCTGTCAAGATAATAATTTATGTGGTGAAAACAATGGTAAAGTTAGATGCTTCTGAAAAATGACCAGTTTAGGAAGGGTGTTGAATTCCAGCCATTTGGGAAAACATTACATGTATTGGAATATCTTAAACTTAATATATTGCATGAGTTATGGAACAAATACAGAGTTATTCAGAATATCTCAGTCTATAATTGTTTTCTTTAAGTTTTCAATACTTACAGTAACATTGTGCTAATTTTCTACCTAATGCCATGACTAGTAAAAGAGATATTTAGCTATTTAGGTCGATACAAAATATGCTTTCCTCTGGCTTTTTTTTCATCATGCTGAATTATGCCAACAGACCTTAGTAGCCAGCTCAGCTCCTTGAAATTACATTACTCCATTCTGTTTTGCCTTTCAACAGTCTGTGCCCAATCACTTCTTCAAGCTCTTACCTGGTCTAGCTCTTGTCTGCTGATACACAAATTCTGTTTACATTATGTACATTTGCATGTCATTTTCTATTGGAATAAAATAATAATAATAATAATAATAATAATAATAATAATAATAATTTTGCCTTCTTCCAGGGTTATTATTTCTACATAAAATAATAGTAGGAAAAGAATGCATGCAGGTATTACCCACGAAGCCTGGAATGGCATTCAGTAAAACTACTTGAGTTACCTTGAGGTCATAAGAATATGCAGTGTCCAACCAAGAGGCCATCTTCTATGTCAAGGTCCAAAGCTATGAAATGCTGCTCAAGTTTTTGTTTCATTGTCTTAAGTTCTGAGCAAGGGTTTTCAGTGGTTTGCAGGCTCCTGTTTCCAGACTTTCTAGTGAAATGGTCTAGGATTCATTTCAAGGAAAAATATTTTTTGCATTATAACTGTGATTACTGTCACAAGAATGTAGAGTTATGAAAAACAAATAAAGGATGAAAATAGAATGAAGTGTTTACAGTTTCAATTTAAATGTATGCTGACAATATTTTCATCCCTGTTTGAACTTTATTTCATTAAGATGATAATTTAAAGCAGATTATGTCTATGTGATCTATCTTTTCATATGTTCTTTTATTTTCTAATTAACTATTAATTAATGTCTAATTAACATATATGAAGATTTCCTTCAGGTTAGATTCATGCACTGTTTTCAAATAGCTGAACAATGTATGGATAGAGAAAGAAGGAAGGAAGCAGAGATAGAGGAGAAAAACCTTCCCCTCATATTTTCTGGGGAGGCTGCAAAGACCAGATAAGGAGCCTTGACATGGACCTGTCCTGACAGATTGCTGTTAAAAAGCCAAAGAAAAACACAGACTGCGGTAAAGTTTTGTTTTTTGTTTTTTGTTTTGTTGATGGTTGTTGTTGTTGTTGTTGTTTTTGAATAAGCTTTCTGCAAATTTCTCACTTAACTGCCATTGGTATCTAGTGCACAGGAAATGCAAGATATACCTCTAGCTTGTGCATGGAGCTGTGATGTCCCAGGCATATGTATAGTTTGAAGGCCTGAGACACCTTCCAATTTAGGTATTTAGGGATTTGAGAATCATCCTCAAGTTCTGCACTTGTGAATGCAACACCTTTGCCTCTTCTAAGCCTGGGCATACCAGCACTATACAAGGCAGCATTATTATTCATTTCATTCTGACTAATGTCTTTAAAAATACATATGTACCTTATATATGATTTAGGTTTTAAAAATAAGACTGAATAAGATACTCTCAGAAAACATGAATATGTCTTCATCTCAGATATTCTTTAATAGGGTCTGTTGAATAGGATCTTAAAATTGTTAATGAAAAAAAATGGTTAAATTTTATCAAGAGTAGTCTAATCTCAAGAGATTATGTCTTCCACAGTTATCTGAAAGGCAGAAGCTTTATAGCTTTATAATTTCTTAAGAAAAATCATTGCATGGCCTTGGAAGTCACAAAACTCTGGGACTAACTCCACAGCAATATTGTTTTCTTCCTCCAGTAAATCCAATGGCAAAAGAATCCAAGCTCACTACGCATTTTAAATATATTAACCCTGAGGGTATTATCCCTGCCTATTTTGTATGAATAATAAAGATCTCTGGCTACCGTGAAATCTTCAAAATTTGAACACTGATGCACTTTGGAGCCTGAATTGCTGGGGTTTGTCTACTTGCTAGTAAAATGTAACTAGATGCTGTTAAAACTTGGTTAAACCTTACAAACCAACTCACTCAGCAAAACACATTAAAATAAACTGGATAGGAGCCAGAAGAGATGAGACAGGATTATTTAAATCTAATATGTGTTAGAATACAGCTTAAGTCCTCTGACCCTAATCACTTTCCACCGGAGTACATCAAATTAGGATCCTGGGACAATTTGCGTAGGAGTCTGAGTAAATGCACTAGCTTTGCCCTATGGAAGAATTCATGCCCTTTAATAATAAGTGAAAAAGCACAGATGGCCTCATAATAGTTCCAGAGGCTATCTATATGCATGAGAAATCCTAAGATACAAACTGCAGTGCTGGTTCTGACACCTAGGTACAAATGCAGTGAATGATGGGAACTGTTGTACCTTTAGCTACCTCTAATGTTGCTCATTTTTTATGTTAGCTCATACAAATCACTTTGTATAACAATAATTACTGTACAGTTAGTAAGTGTTCAATTTCTTTAGGCTTTCTTTTCAACTTCTGTTCGCCTTCAAATCTACCTTTCTCAGCTAATACCCTAGAAAAAGCTGAGGTGGGCATGGATAACCTGATCCTGTCTACAGCACTGCACATCGTTAGAGATATTTCAATCAAGCTTGTGGGTAGGTCATGGTGATGACATTGCCTTAATGGGGGCACTGAAATTCTCAGGAGAGCTGTGACATGGCAGCACTCAGAGTTCCTTTGGACCTCTCCCATTGCCTCTGTTCTGTGAATAACTCAGATGCCTGGAAGTAACTAGAGAAGGTCATCAGTGCTGACACCTGGGGTAGTTTATTTGGCATGGATGTATTTGTTCCTGTTTCTCTCAGCATGATGGGGTTATTAGGTGGGTTGGGGGTAAGGCAGCATAAGTGGATTTTTTTTAACTTTGCTTTACCCGATTTTCCAGCTTTTCATGATTCCTTTATTTTTTCTTGGAGTGTTCAGAATAACCCAGTTCTCAAAGCAAGCCTGTGCACAGTTTGCCATCAAATCACTTACAAAACACCACATTTCTTATCAGTCCTACTTTCAGCTACATCCTTCTCTCCAAACATTACTGTTATTTTCACGAGGCTCAGAAGAACAGTACTAAGTGTGGGCACTATGAGTTTATTATGGAAATTTCATGCAGTAGTAAAGATCAGTAATATGTAGGTGCAAATAAACAGTCTTCAACATATTAGCATGTTTACAAGAGACTGTCATGGAAAACTAATCAGATAAGTATGCAATTAGATATACAGGGATAGATCCTTAGGTACCTCCTATGTGCTTTTTGCCCTGCATTCTTATTAAAAGTGACTGCAAGTTAAGTGGTATGGATTACAGCACATAGGATGAGTGTTTAAATGCAGATGTGGCTGTTCTATATCACAGGAGTGATGTAGCTAACTTCTGCATAGTTAGGAGTACCCTATGAAGCATACTGAAGATACCAAAACATTGAAACAGCCATTACTTGTACATATATATATGTAAGATGTATCAATGATTGTTAAAAAAAAAAAATAGAGTAGTGTAGGGAGAAGTGTCATTTATTTTTATACTGATAAAAAGAATTCAAGCTGATTTTCAGTGCAATGAAGTTAACAAGAAATATATTCTTAGAAGACTAATGTATACATGAAAATTTATGGTGGTGTTATTTTAAACTAGTTGCAGCCAAATGTTTCTGCAGCCTTTGATTCTTTCTGAATTAGATCAAGTAGTTCACTGCTGACACATTAAAAAAAAAAAAAAAAAAACTGCAGCTGTGACAGATTATTGGGTCTGTTTTCTAAGTTAACATTTTCTATATTATTTTGTCTGGGTGAAGTCTCTTGCAGGGTAACAGAATTATGTAAGTATTTCTGCACTCAAAGCAGAAAGCCAAGAAACTCCTGGCTTTTCACCAGAAGTGAAGCATTCTAGAAAGATTTTCACCTGAGAGACTGCAGTGGCAGCATTTACTCTTGTGAATGAAAGCTACTATTTCTACCTAGGAAGCAAACCCCATTAGTCTGTACATTAAGGACATTTAAAAAGTGCTCCCCATTCACTATCCTCACAAAATCCTTTCACTTCTCAATAATTAAAGCAACACATTTCTCAATGATCTAAATAATATACTAACAATGAATAATTCATTTGGCCATAAGGCCACATTCAAATTTTTATTTATAGTCTCACAATAGAGAAAAATGTTTACCTTAATCAGTATCTCCTATTCTTCAGCAATTCTCACTGGACCTAGCTGAGTCTGTGGCTTTAAATTGGATCTTGATCCAAATTCATATTTGCTTTGGGACTTAGACTGGGATGTCAGTCACTATCAGAATCAATGATTCAGATTAGTTACAGTGAATGTAACTAATATCAAACATCTTTTTCAGAATTCTGTCTCATTGCAACATAACTCCTTCTATTCTGAAAGCCAGACATCCTTCATGGGCAACAAAATAAAATTTTGGTTCAATGCAATTAAGACACGTGAATAACCACAGGTAGCTGCTAAAGTTTCTGCTGCAGTTCAGAGAAATTATTGTAGCAACTGCAAAAATAATACTACAAGGACTGTTGTGGTCCCTTTACAGAATTTAGTAAAGGTCCCTTTCAGGACTGTTTTTTTTTTCTACACATCTATAGCCTCTTCATTTCTTCATCTATAGCCTCTTCATCTCTTCATCTCTCATTTTCTTCATCTTCATATCTACAACAAGTCATGGATTGTATGACAAAAATAGTTTTATAGGAAATAATTGTTACATTGTTGAAAGCTGCAAAGCTAACGGGGACCTTCTGAGATCTAGAATGACCAAACACAAGACACATCTTTAATAGTCAAAACGTTAGGATACTGCCTGAGCTGTGAAATTAATCTCAGTCCACCAGCAGATTCCCAAACCAAGAGATTATAGCTTTCTCTCTTTCTTCCTCTCACTTTCAGAATTTCTAGTTATTAATTCCAAAGCGAACACAGTTGGATGACGTGCTTCAGTTTGCTGGCTCTGTTGCTTCCTCTTTAAAGCTCTTCAAGAACACAGAGAGGAGATCAGAACCAGGGCCTTCTACATCTTAAGTGAGATTCAAAATCACTCCCAGTCTTTCTCTCTCTAGTCTCTGTTTCAAAACTTCAATCTCCTTCTTCTTACTCTTCCATCCTCTTCCCATCTTTGTGACTGGCTTTATTTTCAACTTTATCATTTTTCAGGCATGTGTAGAAATTACCTTTGTTTCTTACAAGTTTCACACAGTTCTTTCTGACTTTTGTTATGGTTTTTCTTTGAAGTTCTGCTTTAAGTAGTTCAAGAGTTTTAAGGGGGATTTACAAACTCCACGTCTTGGTTACACATGGATAAGCAGAGCCAGGGTCCAGTGTTTCCTGATAATCATGTATGGCAGCACTGAGAAGCAGCCTCTCTAGCTGTGCTGAGAGTGGTCCTCTACATTCGTTATTACCCTATATTTTAAAAGTATAATATCTTTCTAATGAGTAGTAGATAAAATACTTGTTGGATAACTGAATTACAGATATTTAAATAAAGCACAATACAACATTCTGATATAAGAAATAAAATATATTTTTTCCTCTGTTAATTGCTTGTATTTATCTGACTTAATAGGCAAGATATTCTAAATCTTCAAAATTCCCCATCATCCATAGAGTCATCTTGGATGAATAAAGAAAGCAAAAGAGACTTTGTGTCTTAAAATAGCAAATTATCACTATGTCACAGAGGGAAAATGTTCATGGCTTCTCCTTTGCAGTCTAAAAAGAGAAAGAAGGAGAGAGAGAAACATCATTCTGTTTATTCAAGCTGCTAGAAATCACGACCCTGCTGCTTTCAGTCTATCCCTTCCTTCCTTCAGAGTGAATGACAGTTGTAAATACATACTCTTCCCTTTCAAAAGTCAGATGTGGGCACCCTGGCTAGAACTGCTTGCTGACATGTAGAAATTATCTGAGAATACAATGTTATTTATCACAGTATGTGCTTTCTGCTAAAAATGTAAATACTCTCAAGCCAAAGAGTGGAGTAGTTGTGTTCCAGGAGACCCATTACACGTCAGAAACTGAATCTTGATTTTGTCACTTTACTGTTTAATTAAAAATTGATTATCATAATTATTCAATGTTGTAAAAAATCAAGAAACTGAGTTGCAATTATGATGCATTTGTAAATGAATATGTGATTAAAACGTTGTATATAAACTTAGCTTCAGTGTGCCTTAGCTCTATAAGCATGTATTAGAAGTAAGTGTGCAGGTGACATGAACAGACTGCCACAAAAGCACCTGCAGGATCAAAGTACTTCAGTGAGCTAAAGCAGCTCAAAAGTAGGCATACCAGAATGGCAGTGGTCTTCCTCAGCTCTAACTCTCACATTTTTAATAATATATACTGTAACAGGAAAGGATGGGATAGTGCATTCTTTCTCCTGTTTCTAGTATTTTTTTTGCCTTGCAATGCATGAGAAACTATCACTATGAATTTGTGCATCTGAAAACTTCATATGCGTACTTTGTAGATGCTAGATAAATAACTGCTCAGTGGCTGGGGACTTTCGGGAAGTGGAGAAGCAGGCAACAGGTAGAAAGTTCACACCTCTTTAGCCAATCACTTTCACTAATGCTTGGTATGTTTAAGAAATCCTTTTACCATAAGCTTGTTTGAGACAACCTTATTACTAATCCCTCTGAAGGATTTTTTCTTTGACCGTCTAACCAAAGAACTCAAGTAAGTGTACTGTGCAAATTAAGAAATGAGGCAGGCTGAGGGAAGCAGGCTAGAAAGCCACTGAAGAAATACAGGGGCTCAAGAGACTTCCAAGTGGAATGATTCAGAACAGTAGTGGAAATGGTTGTTTAAAGCATAAAAATGAAGATGGGTTATACATCTCCATGTTTTATTACCCAAATGCAGCTATGGTAACATCTGCTCACAGTACTCTTTCTTCATTTTGGAAGAGGACTAACTGGCTCCTAATGAACTGAACCACATTGTCCTGTTCCAAATGTAAATTTCCAATTCTCTTTTCAGTTGAGCTACCCTGATTTGCCTGTTTGAGAAGTTTTCACAGCCAAAGAGCTGAGGACCATATTATTTCTTACATACAAAATTAGCGCTATTGAAAAATAAATTCCAGCACCTTTTCCAGAACCATCAGTACATTAATTGCCCTTACCAAAGAAAATGCTTTTCATTTGTAGTAACTAAGAAATGTTTAGACTACAAGAAGAGAGCAAATTATTGAAGATTTATCAAGGATGTGGGTTTGTCATACCTGCTATCAAGGTTAAAGACGATGACTAAAGAAAGGAAGTCACAATTTTGAGATTATACATTGTGATTGAAGAGATAGAAATAATTGAACCAGGGCTGTAAAAGTTTACAGCTCTAGGCTTTGAACTTCACTTTTGCAGAACTGAAGGTAGATAAAGCTGAGTCATCAGTAGATGTTACATCAGTGATATCTTAGAAAGTTGTCAAGACAAATTCAGAAAAGCTTGGTTATACCTGAAAAATATCCCACAGAAAGTTACTGTTAGTATGGACAATATTCAAATAAGAGACAGTCTAGAATGCTGACTTCAATATTCATGTACTCATGGTTTTCTGCATTCTTCTTGCTTTTAGTCAGTACTAAAAATGGAAAAATACACCTAAGTGTAGATAATAAAAGCAAAGGAAATGAATTTACTGAGAGCATTGAAGACTGCCTAGAGTATGATACTTTAGAACTGTAAAAAAAAATGTAACTCCAGCAATGAGCGACAGTCTGAAAATGGGCATTATTAGTCCTTCTCTAAAACCTGAGGATTCATCTATATTTTCTTCTGTCCTCTCAGATGCACCTGTTACACCATCATTGACTTCTCTCAGACTTCTTTCAGGCACTTCAGTCTGTGTGTGAGGCTTAGAGCCGTTTGCCATTTGCAACTTGTCTTTCCCTCCAAACTGTAGCAGAAGTGATAAGGTTATAGGGAGTTCATTCAAAGAATTTCCCGAGTTTCTTTAAAGGGGAGATATTTTCTCCAAAAACAACAACAACAACAAAAAGTGTTTACATCCCATCCTTTCTCCAATTCTATTGACTTTTCCTATAGAACCAGGAAGAATATAGAATTTTCAGGACACAGAGCTTGAGGAAAGCTGTGATATCATATCAGTACCATAAAAAAGTGGATATTTTTTCATTAAAAATGGAAAATGCATAAGAAACTTCCTGGAGAGACTGTAATTGACATGCTGGTTAAATCTAAATGTAGAAAAGAGCAATAGTGGGCAACGAGGTTAAGCAGAGATCTAAAGATTAGTGGAAGCAATAAACAGAAGGCTTTTAAAAATGAAAAAATATAGGGAGTCTGGGAAGGAGAAAGATTTAAGAACTATAAAGTGTAGAGAACAAAAAGCTGTATTGCATCTTGAGCTACAGATAATGCTTCAGTACATGGTCATAAATCATCGGAATACCCATTTTAAAATAAATAACAATAAAAGGCTCAAGGACTGGCATCTGATGAAGTAGAAGAAATAAATACAGTCAGTTCCATAAAATGATGCATTTGCTGATTATTGTTATATTACAAAGAAAAAATATAGTCAGTAATAGAAAGCTAGAGATCAGCTAGAAGAGAATAGAGAAAGATAACACAGAATGATAATACAGAAATAACGGTATAAAAACACTATTAAAAAAAGTCTCTGAGGTTTAAGTAGTTTAGAGGTTTGATATTTCACAAAAGGTTTAGGTGGAGGAGTATGCGGACATTTAAAGCTTTAGTTTTTTTTTTCTCTTTTATTATGATTTTGAGCAATTATTAATTTATCAAATTAAGCTTCTCAAAAATATAGTTTATTCAAAATCAAAAGCACATAAAAGATGATACTATTGCTTCAGAGTGGATTTCTTTAAGATTATAGAACAAAATTCAGTTACATGAACTTGTATTCTCTTCTATAGTTGCACAACATTGTCTCTTTCATAGCAGTATACAAAGGAGTTTTGCTAGCACAGTGAAGTGTAAGAAAATAAAAATACAGAAGAAGAAGAATAGGAAAGAACTTTTCTGTTCTCAGATTGTGCTAAATGTACATTCATGCTGAATTAGTGAGATNATTGCTTCAGAGTGGATTTCTTTATAGAACAAAATTCAGTTACATGAACTTGTATTCTCTTCTATAGTTGCACAACATTGTCTCTTTCATAGCAGTATACAAAGGAGTTTTGCTAGCACAGTGAAGTGTAAGAAAATAAAAATACAGAAGAAGAAGAATAGGAAAGAACTTTTCTGTTCTCAGATTGTGCTAAATGTACATTCATGCTGAATTAGTGAGATGATTAAGTGGGTTCGTTATATTCTTTTAGGAAAGCAAGGGAACCTTTCTTTATCAGATAAAATGTTGTTTTTTACATCATCCCATTTTGGAAATAAGGACAAGATATTTTCACTAGTTTGAGCAGGAAGCACATTTCTGAATCTGACACAAAATAAAGGTTAGGAAAAGCAGCCTTGCTGAGCATCACATACCACTGCCAAGGCTGTTCCAAATCTATGACCTTGGATGATCAGCTTATGTCCCACTTTTCAAAGTGTCCCTTCCTAATACATATAAGAGTGTCTAGACTGTAAGAGCTTGATGACCTGTCCTTTTCTGCACACACACACACACGCTGTGGAGGAAATTTTACTGTTATTTAAAGATGTGTATGTAACTGACCTAAGTTTTCTTCAAATGTATAATGAGGAATGTGGCCACATTTTTTTCTTCTAAAAACAAAGCCACTGGAGCAAAAGTGGTGGCTCTTCATCTTTAGAGACAAAACCTAGTGCTTAATTTAAATCATGCTAGATAAACTTAAGAATATCTTTAAAACAATCTTTTGCATTTTCTAGCTTTTTTTTATCTCATAACTCGAAGAAGTAGAGAAATCTTGCTAGTATGAAAATTAACATTCAGCCTGATAATGTAAAGAAAACAAAACTGTTCACAGCAGTACTTTTTCAGACTGATGACTGTCCCAGAATTTCGCACCCATTAGCTATTTATGCAGCTTATAAAGGAAAGTCCTTCGGTTTGACTCAAGCTAAGTTTCAAGTGAAACTCCCCTGCATTTCCCCACTTGTTTCATGCAGGTACAGTCAAACATACTCAGAAGGAATCGGGTTGTCTGTGCCCCTGGCTGGGTACAGACAGTGCAAAAGACCCTCTTCACATTTTACGTTCTGTGGAGTTGTGCAAGAACACTCACAGGAACTGAAAACTTACAGTTCTGGCATGACGGCTACAGGCTCCTCTCTTTTAGCTACTTGTCCTACTTCCTATACTTTAATATCTTTTCACACCAGCTCTCAGAGGCCCATGCAAAATTTGCAAAATTGCTTAGTTTTGTGCTGGCCCTGAGAGCATAGTATCAATATTTAATTTCTGCAAATCAATTCATTTCCCTATGTTAGACAGCACAGTGGTTGATACTGTTTCATTCAAATTTAAAGGATAGTCCTTGTATCATTTTTCCACTTCAAGGAAGGTTATGTAAGAGGGTACAAAGTGACCCGCAGAAAATATCTTTGATCAAAAGTAAAAACTTGAAAACCATAGGTTCATATGTAGCAGAAAAGGATATTGAAGGAGTTTAAAAAGGGAATCTAAAGGACAGAAAGAAAAAGGGAACAAGAGACACAGCAAGAATCCCAACAGAGCAAGCAGAGAAAGTATAAAGATTTCAGAGGCATAAGCAATCAGCATTTTACAGTTTTACAATTACAGTTAGTCAACAACATTGATGATGTCATTTTCCATTGTGTGACAGGTGAAGGCAAAAATAATTTTGTTTCTGAAACTACTTATCCTGTGTTTCTCTGACATTCATTTATATAAGTAATATTGATGTTATGGACATTTGATCAATTTTAGACACAGAAGATACTGCCTCACATCTTAGCAAAGAAAAAAAAAAAACAGAATACTCTAGTACAAAGATTTCAATCTGATTACAAACCACTCTATAAAACATTTACTAGATTAAATCACAAAATTATCAAAAATAATTAAGGGTTAAACAAAAACAGTGTAAGTAAATAAATGAAATCAACTCCATATCTTTTGATATCTTTTTACCTTATTTATTCACCAAGGCAAATATGTTTGTCCTTCTTTGAAAGACATAACTTAATATGAGAGTGAACAAACATAAATGCATAAACATTTTTCTCTCTGTTAGTGCACAGCTTCTATGTGCATTAAAGCAGTGGGATCAGGTCACAAATTTGCAGTAGACACTTCTAAACACAATAGACACATTTTTTCGCTTGGTTTGTTTTTCAGTTCAAGGAGAAGAGACAAAAATTGACTGATTTTGACTTGGAAGGGCAAGGAATCCTGGTCCTACCAACTGATGGAGACTTTGACCAAATCTCCTTTGACAGAAAGAGTTAAATGTAACTTGTCCAGTACGAAAGGGCTTAAGCCAGAACTATAAGGAAAATTGAATTTCTGAATAAATCAAAAGAATTATTTCAGTATGCTAGCGTCAAACCCTTTCCCCAAAAAGAGTGGAGAACAGCAAGAATTTACTTTCCAGCTCCAGATAGCTGTGTCTATTGGAAAGAATTACTTGTTTCAGGTGTCAGTTGTACAATGCAGCATCCTAAGCTGATTTTACTAGAAGTCATTCAGACTAATGCATCTGTAAATCCCAAATGACTTCAGCATAAAGAAGAGCAGGTGGGTTGATTGAGTCCTCTCTCTAGGATTATTTTTTCTGAAATTATCAGTTACTCATTTTGTCATTACTTTGAAAAAATGTAGAATCTTTCAGTCTCAGATAAGCAGTGAGGATCTGAGAATCTTCTGAGGTGCAGAAGGAAAAATTTTCTGTGAGCAAAGTATTTTTCAAAAGTTTGCTTTGAGAAGTTAACTGAAGAAGCTGATAAATAAGACTTACTACAGTCCATGTAAACATGATGTGTGAGTAGCTGCTGATGCATATACACACATACACACACACGCGAGAAGTCTTATACCAATTAAACATGTCCTTTTATGTCTCTCTCCACCTTTACTAGATTTTTTCCAGATTAAGCTTTTCAAACAATGTGTGTCTCTGACCCTCTGAGTTCACCAACATACAAAAGCTTTGAATATTGCATAACTGAAAACAAATGACATGTTGTTAGCTTGAATATAATAATAAATTTATAGGTATATTTAACCCCACTTTTACTGAGAGAGTGAGGATGTCTGGTATTTATGCTGTACTGCAAAACCTTTCTTAAAGCATTTATAGATCATACAGTGTAGCTAAAGGTAGCTGTGATGGGCCTGACTTAAAACAACAGTTTGATAACAACAGCTAAGAAAGAATAATCGTTTAAGAAAGAACTGGTTGGTCTATGGTTACATGTAAACAATTTAGGTTTTTATAGGCTTTAACTTTAAATGATTTCTAACATATTTAAACCTTTTTGATTTGCTGTTATAATAAAAGTTATCAGATAATGTTCTTTGACAGTGGATTTTACTTTTATTACAAAGCATTTAAAAATTTCTTAAGAAATTATTATTTTCATACAAAATCTTAAAGAATTGCCAATAATATGAATTAATTTTGAGAACTTGACTGTTGGATCTTTACTTAAGCTTTTGGGTCATATAGAATTTTGGAATGTTGTATGAAATACTTTGATGGTTCAGGAGGTTATGTTGATGAGCATTCAAGAAAAGATATGCTATATTACCAGCAAATACTGAAAACAGAAATCGAGTATCAGAGAAAAGAGAACAGTTCTTCCATAAATCCACACAGGACACATGTATCATCTTTGTAATGTGTCTTTCACCTGATCTTAGAGGTAAAATTCATCTGAAAGCAGAAAATGAAGACTTCCTTGGGAAGATATCACTCAAACTGAAGTGTTTCTTTACTAGCTCCTAATCTCTGGAGTAAATAAAAATACATCAAGTTTTAAGTAATATCCGTGTAAAAACCTTTTCCAAAAAATTGTTTGCTGTTGACACAATAAACTCCATGTGGCATTTTATATAAACAAAACCAAGAAAAAAAAATATGAAAAACTTTCTGTGTATTCTATCCATTTAGATTACCATTTTGGATCAATGTTCAGTTCTCCTAGACAACAGAAATTAACTTTTTATAAGAAAATGCTGAACTTAAAACTAAACTAATGAGAAAAAAAGGCTGCATATATACACACATGTAATATATAGTTTTCTAAATTGGCTTCTGCCTAGTTGTTTCAATTTTGTCCAGAAGCTACTTTAATATTCTTTTGCCAGTCATGAAAGGACAAGATACTTGAGTTGAAAAATAGTTTGCAAAAAGTATGTGGAGAGTAATCCTGACTTTTTTTTTATGTCAGAGAAAAAAATAGAACTGATTTCAGTGCTGCCAAAACAATGTCAGAGTAAACAATATATGAAAATGAAATAGTATTTTGAATTAGACTAAGCAGTATCATTTATGTAATATGTGAATTGAAAATCAAAACAATTAAATCCATTCAAAGCAGAATGTAGTTAAAAGATATGTCTGGATGAGGGCTTTATTCTACAATAATCCAATTGTAGGCATACCAACAAAGTGTATGGCGCTAAAAACAAATAATAAAGCAGTAAGTTGGCAAATATCGGAGTATGACAGGTGAGGGGTTTTTGTTTGTTTTTTGTTTGTTTGTTTGCTTGTTTGTTTTTGAAAATAATGGTTCTTCAATGTTACCTAACATCCCAACAAATGTTAATAATACTCTCAAGGACATTGAGACAGGCAAGCTTCAGAAGAGTGACCCAAACTAGGGAGGATTTTAATAATATTTAATCTGAAAAACTAGGATAAATTGAGCTTATCCCAATTTGTAAAATCATTTTAAATCTGATTCACTGGAAGTGGATAATTTAATTTCAAAAGGTCAGGAGTTTACCTAAATATATGTACTCTGGGTGTATTTAATAGGCAACTAAGTTTGCATCCTGATAAGGCCCAGGACTGAACACACAATTTTAGATGTAGTTTTGGTAGAAGCATACAGAAAGCAAATTAATGGCATGATGCCTATCTTATCTAAAACTGAATTACTTAGTCTTATTTGGAGTGGTTTAGATCGGTTCAAAATACCTTAAGATTTTTCTGCAACTACTTTTAATTGAGGTACAATTCTCCATGGGTTTTCTATAAGAAGTATCTGAGTTAAAAACAATTTCCTAGGTCAGAGTTAGGGGCAGGGTCTCTGGCAAAAAAAAAAAAAAAAAAACTTTAGAGAAATATAACATCTGATGTTTAGAAAACTCCAGCAAAAACTAACATTCAAAAAATCAGCCTACAATTGAGCTGGACACATTTTACTTACAGCTGCTGCAGCGAAAAACACGTGAGAACAATCAAACAAACCAAAACAAACAGCTGGGAAATCTCTTGGATTTTGATGTAGCCTGTGAATTTTAGGAAGAACAACACTGGACAGTTTTACACCCAGCACAAAGGTTCTCAAACTGTAAAGGTATTTACATATGAAGAGAAATACGGAGAGTAAAACGTGTTATCACAATGAAAACAAGCATTTCCAGAACCAAATGTTTTTTCAGTTTATTGTTCTGCTTAAAACACATTTCTAAAATCACAAATCTCTACAACATCTAATAATGTTTCAAAGAATTTAGCAAAAAGCAGTAATTTTTCCTAACATCCCCCATTAAGGGGATGAGAGAAAGATAAAGTTTCCAAGCTGACAGCTAGTCGCAGCCATCCCATCTGCCTGATTACATCTCCACCAGTCACAGGTCTTCTCTTTCACAAAAGCCTGCCATGTTAAGAAGACAAACAAATTTATATATTTTGCACAATTGTTGGAACAGAAGGATTGAATGACCAATCCTGAAGGTCTCATGGAGAGCAGCCTGCTAGGATCATTCACGCAAATGAATCATGGCCTCAGAGTTGTTCATTTCATTGGCTGCAGACTTGTCACGGTATGGTCACAGTGGTTGTTTTAAAGCCGGCAGTAGATTTATATACCATTAATTATGACAAAACTTTCACTTAAAGATAAATGAACTTCCAGTGTTGCTCCAGGATCCTTGTAACTGTGATGTGAATAAGTAATTCAGCAGAGAGAAAGTAAATCACTTCAATTTTCAACTAACTCCAGCCTCCTTTCTTACTTAAGATGTTCAGCACAAAGGGGGAAAAAAAAAAAAAAAAGCAACAAGATAATACATGAATATAAAATTATAAGAGTAAAATCACAACTGTCTCCCCACCATAAGAGCCTCAATTTTTGATTCCTTCAAGAAACTGGAAAGTCTCAGTCATTTTACATTTAAAACTGCAGCAGACGAAAAGCAGTGCTACAGATATCTGTGTGCAAAAGATGACATTGACTACCTTAGGCTGCTGGGTAGATTCTCCTTTGGAATTTGTGCTCCAAAAATTCCATCAGCATCAGTAGGAGACAAGTGCAGGAAGGATTTGAGTTGTGATCCTTTGGGTTAACAGCTTTACTACAGTAAATTATAACTGATGAATAAATTTATTGTAGAGATTGGCAATCCTTAGAAATCCAGGTGAATTGAAGAGGTTGAATACCTGACGATAACTTTTTTCTTTCATGCACCACGGAGCTTGTTTCAGATTTATTCATGATTTTTTCTGATTAATCTCCCCTAACTTTCGTAAACTTCTAGGGTACAGGGAAGGGAAGACAAGTTTTCATTTCCAATATTGAGATGGTTCTCTGTTCTGCATTTAGAATTCCCCAAAGTAGCAGAGATCTGATTTTCATCCTGTATTTGCCTATGGAACGCACTGGCTATGTTTTCAGGTTCACTTCTTTTTCTGATGGTGCTTTATCCTTTTAACTTGTGACAGAAATTCAACATCTGAACACAGGTCTTCAGAAATGGAAGTGCCAACATGTGTTTGTCTTCAACTTGTAGTTCAGACAGACCCTATAGTAAGTTCTGTCAGAGATAATAAATTTGCCACATTTCACTAGATTTTTTTCCTCAAGTGCCCCTTCCCTTGCCTACTAAACATAGCAGGTTCTCAGCTTGCAGCAGCTTCTACCACAGTAAAAGTTAATCAAAAAACGTATGTTACCTGTGCTGCTGTAAGCAACAGAAAGAAGATGAGGGCCTTTCTACTTTCTCTGTCAAGCATAGGCTTAGATGAGATAGATATGAACTTAGATATAAACTTGCTACAGGCATTTTATCCCAACAGCTAGCATCTGTTTCCAGTGAACCATTTTATCAAGGTATTATTTCACTGGAGTGTGAAGTGGCAAAAGTCATCCTCACACAAGCTGTTCAGTTGTAAATGTTAGGTATGCTTGGGCTTTTGTTGTTGGTCCCTACAAACTTATGAAGAACCTTGCCTTGATAGAAGAAATTTGGCAGAATGGAATGATCAAGATTTGAAATTATGTAATACTCTTCCAAAAAAAAATCTATATACAAAGTACTAAGAAAGGGACTGCATTTTCAGGCAAGAGTTGATTTCTTGGATGATCAGTGCAGACCAAATTTCTTTTATTTTTTTTTAAGGAGAAAGACCAGAACTGTTACTATAATTTACTAGACAAAAAGAAGTTCTGAGCAAGAGACAATTTCTTCATTTGAAATGTTGGTCAGTGAACATAAAGAAATTCAGATGTGAAAAGATCAGAAGCAAGCCACACAACCATGCAAACTCTTGTTCTAATCTNACATAACAAAAAAAAAAAAAAAAAAAAAAAAAAAAAAGGTGCTCTAGTTTACTTGCATACTGTTTTCTTCAAATACAGTGTAGTCATGAAAAGACAGTCATAACTATATTCCTGCACCCAATAATATGTGACTTTTTTCACCAGGAGAAAAAAATGTATGCTTTCCATCTGACAAAGTAGTTTTCTGAAATTTCCTATTCTGAGACTGAAAAAAAAAAAAAAAAGTGGTATGAATCACAGAAAAATCCTCTAGGACACTTTCTGAAAAATTAAATAGTCTTAATTTCTTACAAGAGGAAAATCATAATTTCTGCTTCTCTCAGCCATCTGGAATTCTCATGTTTAATATTCAGCTGTTATTTTGCTAGTGTTTATCCCACTAAAGTGTATATTGTCACCAGGGAGGCCAGCACCCAGGTGTCATTTCAGCAAGTAGATATTCACTGTATGTGAGCTGATGGTGCAGACTACTAGAAGTGTGGGTCAAGTCATATTAGAGCCTGCATTATGGAGAGATAGTGCTGCTGGCTGATGACATGCCATGAATGTCCCTTGGAAAGAGGGAAAAAAGTGAAGACATCTACCTTAACTGTCTAAGGAAGGAAGTTAATCTCTTCAAACTCACTAGTATGGAAAAAAGTACACACAGGTTCTTACCGAAAGTGATCTGCACTATGTTCCTAACTGAGTTCATGTTGAAATATCAGTCAAAATAAGTAGTCTCCTGGTTTAGACATGTCATATTTGTCAACATAAATAACGATAAACTGTGGTGAACAGAGCTTGTTTCATAGATAAAAATAAAAGAAAATCTAAGCGAAAGTTGTCTAACCTATTTTGGCATATTCAGCTACTTAATGTTAGCCAAAATTCTGGAGACCTTACCTGTCCCTAAGAAAAAATACAACTTTAAAGGAATCTTTCTTTTTCATCTTATCATTTACTATTTAACTGGAACAGCTAGTGAAACTTTGAAAGTGGAACAGTGAAACTGAGCTGAATAATAAACTGAAATTTGCTTCTAGCAAAAAAAAAAAAAAAGGTTGTAATTCTTTTTCTTCTTCTTTCTTCTAGCTTCTACATCTCTAGTTCCTTGCAGCTCCCAAAGGATTGAAGATAATGGTCTTCAACACAGACACTGTATAATGGGTAAGATGTCTGTATAATTCAGCTCAAGACTCCTACAATCCATATTATAAGAAATGGCACCGTTATCACATTTTACAAAGAGCTCATGTTGTTTGTTGGTTGCATCTTCTTTTCTACCCCATGTGTGTTAATCTGCATGGGAGAGAATTTCAAGAGAGTGATGAGTAGGCTGGACTCCCCAGGGGATGAGAATTATTTATGAAGTTACTCCAGCTCAGTAAACAGAGTAATTCATGTCAAAGTTTGTGACTTAAGCCCAGTGAATTACAAACTTTGCTCCAGGAGATGATTTGAAACCTGGAGATCAGAGGAAGGCTGTGACTAGGCAGTGGGTAAAGTACATATTCTCAAGAACATTCTCCACCAAATACCTAAGGAAAGTAGTGTTCCAAAACTCTCTGTGCAGCTTTCAGTTACAATGAAAGATCACATAATAAACCTTTTTCCAAATATTGTCCTGTGTTTCATGTAACACAACTATCTGTCTCTGTAGTGACGGGCAAGTTCATTTTCGCTCCTTAACAAAATACATTTCTTAATCTTAAAATGTTCACAATTTAAGTGTCTGTGTGAGAAATTACCATAGCAAAAATATTCTGCAAAGGGTATTGGCAGATAGTCTGGCCTGTGTAATATTTCAGGATCAAAGACAACAACAGCATTTTATGAAAAAGCTTATCAGCTTTGAGCATCACCCAAATTATCATTCACTCTCTGTGTTCCAACTCTAGCTGTCAAATTAACACAATGGTGCTAGTGGGAACCCTTTGGTTGTTACTCGGGTCATTCAGTCCTATTTTTGTTTCTCCTTCAGCTGCTGCCCCATGACACAGCATGTCCTGCTCCTGTATGCTTTGTATGCTGCAAAGACAGGAGAGGCTTATGAAAGTATATGCTATTTAAGCTTGTAAGAATTTTCATGCAATCAGTTGATTTCATTTTAAGAGCATATCACCATAAAAGTATTAAGGAACAATAAGTGAAACTAGCAGGTTATAGATTCAGAACAAACAAAAGACAGCACTTCTTCACAGAGCAAGTAGTTAGGAATAACTCTAAATTGCCTCATGGATTTGTTTACCTGGATTAAAAAGGCAGATGAGCAAATTAACAGAACATTAAACACTCTGGCATTCTTCTCATTTCCCTATATCTATGATATAAACATATCCAGCTAAGCTAATCTTTCCAGACTGTCTTTGCATTCTAGGGAGAAAGACAAGCACCTCTCAGGAGAAACTTCTCACCTGTTTGGGGCATTTACTTCAAAGCAAGGTTCCACCAGCTCTGTTGACATGACAGTTCTGTTACCTGTGAAGACAACCTCAGGTAATAGGTTCAAACTGAAATGTGGACTTCAGCAGTCAGACAAATACATCCCATCTGTTTTACTCTTCCCCAGGCATTTGCCATTGGATTTGATCAGAGACAGGATAGTGGGCTGTGTGGATCTTTGATCTGACCTCTGGTAAGTCTGTTCCTGTACTCACAGGACTACACATTCCCTCTGAAGACAATCTAGTCATAGACAGAAGGGAAGTTCTTGAACATGCTATTTCTTTTAGAAAGGCGTGGTTACACACACAAAGGATGGCTTGTTTCATCTAAATTTGGCAAAACATTAATCACCTGTTAGCATTGCTGACTCTTGTGAGGTAAATTGCTGGGTCATTTGGCACGTGCTCTAACTAAGCAGTGCTTATGTAAAACTAAACAGAAGGAATGCTTCAACAGAAACAAGTGCTTCAGCAAAACACATTGGCTTTTAATTTGTTTCTCAGTGCAATTCGGGATATAAATTGTAGCCAGTTAAGGTCTATACAGTTCAAGTCATATCTCAAAAATCACCTTTCCAACTGTGAGCACTGGAATACTAACACACGTTAAAGGTTGTGGTCTTGAATATTGGAAAACATATTTTCAGCTTAAACCTTGAGCCAGCAAGGACAGTGAATTGGTTAAATGTTCAGTCATCAAGGCAAGCTGGAAGTCCCATGCCCTTCCCAGATATTTCACAAGAGAAGGAAGTACAGTGAAGAGAAATCATGTGCCTCTGGATTATTCTGTTTCTTGTTTTCTGAATAATTAGTCATTACACTAGATGTTTAGTTTTGTAAGGTATTACTTAAAGATAGACTCCTGTGTAGGCAGATGTATAGCTGTGGTGGGGGGAGCAATATTGGCATTTTCTAACTTGCCAGTGCTAGCAAATTATTCTCAAAACACTGTTTGTGTTCCTCTGCTCTATTTATTTTGATAAGTATCAGCCTTTATTGTCTTTCGTTTAGTTTTCGAACAGTTGATTTTGAGTGATCTGAGGAAGGGGAATACTCCATTTTTTTGTACCATACACTACAGGTAGCCATAAAGATCAGTGCAAGGATAAAATCAGTAAGTTGGAGAGTATAGCTGTTTACCTACTGGAGTCCTTTTCTTCCCAGCTAGAAGTCTCTAAGTGTCCAAATAGATCCTACAGATGATGCTTCAACTTTGTGCCTGTTTTTTTTCCTGTCAAAATTAAATCTCAAGTGTGGCATCTCTTTTCAGCACCTTCTGAAATAAACAAACAACTGTGACCTAGGTAAATCTAGCCTACATATAGAATGATTCAGGAGCCAGGCATATTTAATATCTTCAGCATGATACTTCAGCTGTTACAGCTGCTACAGAAATAGAGTTAAGGGAGGAATCCAGTATTTCTTCTTAATTGTGCTTTTCTGTGCTATACCATCTATAGAGGTTTCTATTGTTTCTCGCTGAAGCTGTAGGTGCTGGTTTTGTGCATGGCTCACTGCTCTGGTGCAGTAACAATGTACTCGTTACACTGAATTCCAGTTAATTTTAAAGGCCTTCATTGAAACTGGTTTCCTTCAGATCCTATGTTCAAAAGTTGCAGTGATGATCTATATATAACCTCTGAGCATCTCTCAGTCAGCTAATGAACCAGGCAGGATTTTCAAGGGCAATTCATCAATATTCCAACCATAGAAGCTGGGTTCAGGTGTGGCAATTCCTCAGGAAAACATTTAGGAACACTATCAGTTTTTCATGAATGCTGACTATGAAATTGTGCTTCTAGTCCTGAACTATGTTTTCTCCAATCTGTTGACATCTAAGCCATTCAGAAGTAGACTAAACCCGTTTTTCCAAGACAGCTTCCTCCCTTTGGGTCCTTCCTTTTTCTTTTGCATTTTAATTATTNATATTTTCAATCCTCTTTCTTTCAGCCTTCAGCAGAGGATGATCATTGAGAATCTCTAACAATGAAACATTTCAGAAGCCATAAGCTTTATCTACTCTTTTCTAAGCAAAAAAATGTTGACAGGAATATTATATTCATGCCTAGTAAGTCCCATTCTCATTTCTTCATTGTTTCTATAGCTGCTAGCAACACAAAAATAAACCTAAGCATTGTTTAATGCCTTTTGGGCAGACAAGCATGATAAACTCTTTTTTCTGGATGTGCAACTTACTGCAATATCTGTTTTAAATAATAAAATAAAACCTTAAAAATTAAACATTTCTTTCACTTGCTTCCAAGGCATGTAAAAAAAAGCGTTAGGCCACAAGGACAAATTTTTATTCCTTCCAGTCCTTCTCTTTTGATTAGTAGTTAGCATCCAGACCTGTACTTCCTACTCTTTTCTTCTTTTTGTTAACGTTTTATTTCCAAAGTTCATTGGCAAAGCATAATTCGGATTTCCATTAACTGCAGGACTACCAAGGCTCTCTGATTTCCTGTTAATTTAGGATGAGAACACTGTTCCCTGGTAGGAAGCTGCTATGCTAAGTATGCTCCCAGTCCTTCACAGGGGCATTATGTGATCTGTCTTCCATCAGAGCTGAACTCAGGGATTTTTAGTGTCAACAAATTAAACCAAATGTCATGCAGCTGTCCTGCCTAACAGCCTTGTGCAAGAGGGAGCCAGGCAAACTCACTTTGGCTGAAATAACCCCCCTAAGATCAGCACAGTTTCAGATATGCAGACAGGCAGAAAAGCAAGGTCAAGCAATAAAATGCTGAAAGATTCACGGTCTTGAGACAAAATTTTATGTCTAATGATGCTGACAGACTTTTTTTCAGTGCAAGGAATAACTGTAACTCACCTAATTCACACCTGATGCATCATTATTTATGTTCATGAAATGAAGAGCTGATAAATCTCAGTAATAGGGACTGGCTCATGTTCTTTTCTTCTTCCTTTTTAAATGGGATGCGAGGACATTGCGCTTGATGTGATAACCAACTTAATTCCATCTTTGAGGTTTGTTAGTTCATTACTATTTAGACAGACATAAAAAAAATTCAGGCTTTGGACACTTCAATTCTAATGACTGTACTATTTAATTCTTTATTATGCTACACTATCTTCTAACTATTAGTGGATTTTAGACTACAGGTTGTCAGGATCTATTCAGTTGTTTGTTGTGGTCATTTAGAGTTTGTTGCTGTTCTAACTGGTGGTAAGAATTTTACAATTATTGATTGTTAGAGTCCATGTTACCATGTAAAAGATAGTAATAATAACCTGCATCCTCTGTGCAGTGACTTTTTGTATGAAGCAAGGAACATGTTACTGTTACTGAGAATGAAAATATCTGATAGTTAAGTTCTGTCACTGTCACTGTGATGCTAGGAGTCCTGAAAAAAATCACCTCAGGTGATATTTTCAAATTATTTCATTTGTGGGCAAAAGTTCTAAGACATGTATTTTTAAAAAGTAATTTACATTTTCAGAATGACATGGAAATTAAAATCTCATTGCAATTCAGTAATACTTATGCTCCTTAGGTTATTGTACCTAAAAATGAAATATGAGGTCTTGACTCAAGTAAATTTTACATTTAGTATAAAGTGAAATCTAAACTCAAAATACGTTTTTTGGGGGGAGAATAATTATCAATATAGAAGCTTATATGTGGCCAGTACTTTTGAAAATATCACCCTCTTTTTTGCCCTCTGTTTATCCATCTATAGTTTTGAGACATAGCAGATATCAGTGAGATACAATATATCAATATCTAGAAAGCCAGGTATGAACCTCAATGGAAAGAAAGTATCTAATATACTGTATGTTTATTCATTCACATATTATTTAAAGTAAACCTTACAAAGGAAGTACTTGCCCTGTAGTGACTGTGTTGTGATCTTTAAATCATTGATAAAGTATTAGTAATTCTTTATTCATTAAAGTGGTAAAGTTTAAACTCTATTTGTGGCCTACTGAAATGTTTTTAAGTATTTCTTTATCCAAATATTCAAGTGGCAAACTCTTAAGCACCAGACACATCATTTTATCTCTGCCACATTTTTGTAAAATAGAATGTGTTTCTGCTGTTCTGTTACAGAGCTCTGAGCTTTTTTTTCTTCTGCTCACATATCCAGTTATGTTTTTTGACAAATTTTGAAATGTTTTAAATGAGAAGTGGCACCTCCACTGTTTATTCAGGTAAACTGTTTTCAAAATAATCTAAATAGCATTGCAGCTCTTGAGATTCTTCTGCTGAAGTGAAAATAATAGATTCAGGGATTGGTTCCAGTATTTTTTGCCTATGGTGGGAAACGGCTTGTCTGACAAGTTAATATTTCTTGTCCATTTCCCTAGAATGATCATATTCAAAATCCCACATAAGACTGAACATCTGTTTACCCATGAAAACCATTCCTTGTTCATGCTTGCAGGCTGGATGAATATCACTTCTGAACTTTCTTTCACCAAGAAGGAGCAGTGGAAAGACATTAAGGTTTACATGCCCTGCTTGAAAATATGCTTTAGACAAATATGAACAGCAGAGCTTTATGCATGAATAGCTGAGTGACTTTCCATAGTCACTGCAAGGCAGATCTCAGTACTGAATACTCTTTTCTTGCCTTAGTATCTACTGTCATAATAGTTGCTTTTGAGAAAATACACTCACACGATAGCTTTACAGTTTAAGCACACTCACTGAATAAGATATGCAGCAGTAGCTGCATGCCAGTAAGAATAGTTAAATTTGTTTAAATAGATCCTTGCCTAATTAGCTTTAATGACAAAAGGGAGTCTTCTATACTGCATCATCTGAGCTTGCTGCAGGAAGGGATCCCAAAACTAGACTCAAGGTGGAGCGCAGAATATTCCCCTCTAACTCCTCTTCTATCGTAATGCAAGTTCCTCTTAAGCTTATTAATGCAAAAGGAATCCTAATGATAATATAATCCTCTTAGGTTTGTAGTGTTTTTCTTCTGCAAGAAGTAGGGTAGGACAGCCACTGCACTATCTAATAAGTCATTAAGCCTTTTATTCAAAAGATTGAGCAAAAGAGGTCACATAAGCATCATTTACGATTTTGCCTCAGCATTTTAACAGGATTTCTTTCCTGTTTGGATATTGATCCAAACTGATACCTGAAAGATCAGGTAATTTTGGTCCCTGTTGTGAAGGTTAAACTGAGATTATATTCCTAAGAGAAATTGGTTTTACAGAACACACTACAGCAAATACAAACTTTTAAATCTCGGCTGACAAATAGGGTACTGTACCAGTAATAAACACCCTCATAAACATTCCCTCATAATACACCCTCATAATACACCCTCATAATACACCCTCATAATACACCCTCATAACCATTCACTGATTAGTCTTGATTGAACTTTTGCTTTGTTTTGAGCATGAGTTGTCACATTCATATTTAACAAAGGACTTAAGTTTTTGCTCAAATTCCACCTAAGTCTACAAGAATTAAGCATGTACTGTAAATTAAGGATGTATTTTAGTGATTCTTCTAAGCTGTGGTCAGAATGAATGATCAGTAAAATGGAGGTGTATAGTCAAATAAACATTTTCTTAACTTTATGTTCCTTCCTTCCATCAATATTTATTTCACCTCTAGAAAAAATAAAATATTGCTCACGCTATTGACCTTCCATTTTTCTTAATTTTTCATGCATATATAATGAGGATTATTAAGAACTATAAATATTTTATCTTTTTTTAAGCATCCACTCTTTTATATCAAAATTTTAAAACTCTGGAGTGGTAGATAAACATCTCTGTATTTGTGTGCTAAATTTTCTCAAAATCATTTGATCACATTTTTCAATTTTAATAGAAAAGGAAGCAAAAATATTTTTTTTCAAAGAGCACAGCATTTATACAATGTATGTGTCCTACCACACCATTGAAAACAGTAAAGCTTTGTAACATCATGGAAAAAAATTTTCATGCTAAAATTACTGTTTTATGAGCAAGACTGTGTTCTTAAGTCAACTATTTTTTTTATTGTAAGCTACCATTCACTTTCAAACAATTCCAAAGCCTGCACTTTTTATATAGTGCATGGAGTGCATATAGTACATGACACCTCATTAAACAACTAAAGGTATTTTGAATGGAAATCTGTAATCACGTAATCATTTTTAAAAGAAGAAAGCAGCTTGTGAGTACTCCCTGATCACTAGTCACTAGGTAAATTCTGTGTATGTTCCTCCTCTGCAAGACGGTGACTGAGATGATTTGAGCCAAGCTTCCAAATGGTTAATTTCCTATAAATAGATGCTTCAACAATCATTAGCAGGCTCAGTCTCTGCACTGTGTAAGCCCCATATGAAAACTGACTCTTTTGGTGCATCGGCTATTTTTAACCTCTACAACCAGATTCCTCAGCCACACAGATCTCCAGTTTCTGCAGCATTCTTACCTGACCAGAAAGCTATACTTCAGGGCAGCTGTCTTAACGCTGTTTCTGACTGCTTGCCACAAATTACATGCTTTTGGGAGAAGAGGCAATAAAAGTGGCTGAGTGTTAAAAGTGAAATCAGTCCCAATGGCCATCTTAGGATTTCTGCTGGATGAAAGGAAGGTGTTTCTCTAGCAAATTGAGGAGAGTAAATATTCAAAGTTCAGATGATGATTGGAATATCTGAGCTAATTCTAAAATGTGAATTGAATAAAAGCCAACTTGTATGGTATTCTTTGCAGCTGTGCACTGTAATAAAATTAAAGCTCTGCAGATGGACTAAAAGAGGTATTAAATCTTCAATAACTTTCAGATAAACATAATTTTGATCATCTCTTTTATATTAAAGAATGGTAACTTGCTTTGTGTTAGCTTGAAAATATGAATGTGAATATGGAAGGACACAAGATCTTACACTGGCCACAGCTGGATCATCCAGTGCACGCTGAACTGCCTTATTTAAATTCTAAGTGCCTTGAGACTTGAACTATTTCTTCTTCATTTTGCTCAAGATCAGGCATATGTCAGTGATTTGTAAACAGCAGCTCATGAAAACTATTTTCAGAGAATGTCAGAATAATGTAAAAACAAATAGAAGTTTGCTGTTCATACATTGGTAAAGTTTTGGTCTGACATAGGGAAAGCATATACTGCATATCTCAGTTAAAAAAACTCTACTGTCAGCTTCAAGATCTGGTTGCTGAACAAACCTAACAGTCTTCACAGTGTGAAATTAAAACTTAAGACCATAAATGCAGCTGGGACACTCACCAGACCATATTTTATATTTAATTGCTTGCTAATTAAAAGTAATTGCAATTCAAAGCCCAGAGTTTTCTTTAAGAGGCTGAATTGCAAAATATGCACTAAAAGATACCATGGGGAATATTCCAACACAGCTTAAATCTGTAAAATTGTAATTTGTCACTAAATGAATTTATTTGCTATGGCAGCACAGTAAAAGCAGAGACAAGTAGCAAAGGGAGGTCCAGCTGGTGACATGAGAAGTTTGTGTTTTTATTGCAATAACTTAATAAGTAACTCTAAGGATCTGTACCACTCGGGTGGTAGAGATAGACCCACGTTCTCAAAACTCAAAGGGCCTGTCAATAGATCTTTTATATATCTACACAAATACCATTTGCAAACTGTGATGCCTATATACTAAATTTCTAAAATAAATGTCACAAAACTCAATTAAAAGAACTACATAAGTTAAAGATGAGAACAAACTGCCTGAATCTCTGCACTATTAAGCCCCAGACTGGTGGCCTATAATTTTTTTTCTGAATATTCTTGATACTCTTTGTGGGCTAATGCTGTTCTCTTTAACAAAGTCTACAAACCGTATTGAAATTGAGCAAGTTGTTACATGTGTCACATAACCCTTGAGAGACAGGCTATATAGACATGGATATCATTCTTAGTGGCATCTAAGTTCTAATTTTAAAATGGGACTGAATTCAGAGGGGGACACAGGGGATACGTACCACACAGTTTCAGAGATTCCTTAACCATGAAGTGGGGCTTGTTAGTTTGGTTAAACTCAGTGCCACAGTTAGACCATGTCTGAGTCCAGAGCTAGGATGAGTTCTGAGTTGTTCTCCTACACAGACATGACTATAGTTGCATAATTTGCAATTTAAGGGTAATTTAACACTTAAAATCAAAACTGCAATCCTCCTAACCTTCAGTTCAGCTGCCACACAATTGTTGAGGTGCTCAGCCTGCAGACACCCTACTTTGCAATGTTTAAATTCTGCCTATGCTCTGAGCTCAACTTCTGCACTAAAAATTCTCAGTCTTTATAGGGACAGGAAGCTCAATGCTCATCTCAAATCAAAATCCCCTCAAGGTCCAGAATTTATCTTTCAACTCTGGGGGGGAACTTGGTTCAGTCAGCATCCCCTCAAATACATAAGACACAGCTGCTGTTAGGCTCCTTACAAAATACTTCGTTAGCCAGCATTTTCTTCTAAAAAAAAAAAAAAAAAAAGTCCTCCTTTTCATTCCCCAGAGAACAAACTCAGGTTGTGAAAGACATTAATTAAATTCTAACTGAGATTATTCAGACGCACACCAGCCCCTGGACAAAGCCCTGTCTAACAAATTGTAAGCTGTTCATGGGGTCAGAGCACTTTCTGCCCTTTCTTTGAGGCTAAACCACAGGTCAGGATTTATTACAAAAGCAAAAAGTGATACATTATCTGTGAAGTATGATCAAGCCATCTCTTGAAGAGGGCTTCAAACCTGCTAGATATTTGTATGAATGGCATCAGCAATGGATTAGCTACTACTGTGGGTAGACAAGCATTGACACAATGCTCTGTAGGTGATACTATCATAGGAAATAAATCAATAGCTACAACCTACAAGGCTTCCAAGCTATTCAGGTTTCAATTAGCATTAGTATTATTTTCTACAAATTCCACTGTTCATTAGCAAGACTTGACAGTCCTGACAGCTGGTGCTTTGGAACACTCCTGTATAGTATTCTTCAGTGACCTTGATGAACCTTTTAAATCACTTTAGCTCTGTTTTGAAGAACAGATTGTCCATGCTGAATATATAACCTGCACTGCTACTGAGGCAGCTTTCTTGGCCACCTTCTGTCTTCCAATTTATGAACATCTGCTGTTCAGAAAATCCAAGTCATCATCTGGATACTGGATGAACTTAAAGGTAACCAAGTTCATAAGAAAATATCTTACCTCATTTCCCATGTAATATATTGAGAGGAATATGCATTTTTCTATTTCCTATAGTACTGTGTGTTGCAAAATGAAACTACTGAAAGTGAAATTTTGATCATGTAAATGTATCAGCAAAGTCAGCACTGTGAAACTGTTACAGAAACCTTTACTATCATGCCCCGGGGGGGAGGGGGAGGGATGAATGTTTTGTTTCTTTAAAATCTTAATGTTTTGTTTAATTTTAGTGTTACTGTTTCCATGCCAACTGGCAGCACCCTGCCTGCAATCCTGTACTCTTTGCTGACAGTCAGCCTCATCTTTGTCTGCCACTATAGAGTTGGGATATTCGAACCCAGACTATTAACAGAGTCACTTCTCTCCATTGTCTTTCCAGTATGAGCTAAGTGCTCATAAGTGACATTAACTAAAATTGAGGCAAAGCAACAAATTGGACAAATAACTATATTTGCCAGCAGGGAGAGCAGAGACCTGATTATAATTGCTCAGTTTGCTGAGTACATAGATGTTAACATGACTCACTCCAAAGTAATTATGTTGTATCTTCTGACAGGTATGATATGGGATTGTTGATTATGGCAAATATCTCTAGCACTAATACTCGAGTCAACCTTGAAAAGTCCATGTCAGCATTCAGTACAGTGGCCTTGATACTTACCTTTCTCGTATTCCCAGCTCTTCCTTGAGAAACCAAACTTTAATCCTGTTCACTCAATATTCCAAATAAATCTCTGGTCTGTCTGATTTCATTGATATTTTTGTTTGTCTCTTTCTCAGAATAATTGTTGATAGAAACTTGTGCAGACTACCTTGCTTTATAATGCTTTTTCTGATGTCTAAAAGGGACCTAAGATTAGCCTGAGAAGTGATCAGTACACTACAATTAATCATCCGTGCAAATTATTTCCCACTTTCTTCTGCCCAAAGATAAGAGCATTGCTTTAATGGTTCATTTTCTTCCTTTGACAAAGCTGATTTTGCCATATGAAAGCCTGAGATGCTTCCATATGAGCCTGTTCAGCCTGGAAGTCCTGCAGTCTTCCCAGCTAGTCTTTTAGCAGGACTTTCTCTGCACTCTAATCCATGTAAGCAGGGCTACATACCTTCAGGGTCAAAGCTCACTGTTGTTTGGCCTGAATATTTTTCCAGCACAGTGAGCTCAGATCTATATACAAAAGATACACATTGACCAGATTTAAAAATGGATTTGGGTTCTCAATGTGTTTATGTATTTTGTACAAATATTCTAGAACAATCCACCTTCATTTTGTGCTAAAACCCAAAATGCAATAGAAAGGAAAATAAGAAAATATAACAATGATATTATGGTCCAAAAAATAAAAACACTTCCTACTCCTTTTAGTTACCCGTATTTATTGCAGGTAGTAATGGGTTTCTTTCACAAGCTTTTCTCCTTTTTGGTCACAAATGTTTACAAATTAATTTCTTCAAAAATGATCTTTATTAATAGCAACTCAGGAATTTGGGGATGACATTTTCACTTCTGTTGATCAGTGTCTAGTTTTTCTAAAGTCTCAATGTTTCCTCATGAAGCTCCCACACAATATCTGGGAGTCTTGGTTAGTCATGGCCATTGCACAATGCCATTTCCAATCTCTGACCATGTGTCAAGCTCTGGCAGCTTTAACACTTGTAATCAACAACATTTTGCTGGCTGGCACATGAAGATAGTGATTTGGATACCAAGCTAGAACATTTCAAAATGGGATGGTTTGATAAAGATCAGTGTTTTGCCCATCTTGGGCAAAACAGCCCTATTTGGCACTAAAACTAAGGGAAATAAAAGTGCACATTTCCTAAAGTCTATCACTTGGCTTCTACACACTTTCATTTCAGGAAAATTCAATTAATTGAATGTCAATGAAAGGATCCTTCAAACAGGGACATAAACTCGGCTGAGATAAACTCATTTTTCTTGCAGCAAATGTTTGAGGAATATTTCTTCTTTCTTTGCCAAGTTCTGATATTTACTGACCTTCAGGTGAATGTAAAGTAGACCGCAGCTATCACTGCAGCTTTGTCATAAAGTTTAGACTCCCAGAATTTAAAAAGTAAGCAATATAGAATGACCAAACACATTTTGTGCTCTAAATTATGAACACACTGATTAACACTCCTAGTCAAAATCAAAGACTGATTTTGTCCCTACTGTGCAAAATGTACCGGGAGTAAGAACATTCTAATGCCTTCTAATAAAAAAAAAATAATAATAAAAAAATTGTTCTAATAAAAAATAATTATTAAATTATACACTGGAAATTTTAGCAAAGGCAATGAAATTATTCCCCACATTACTAGCAGATGCACAAGAGACTCATACAGTCCAGAGAATGTGGTAAGTGACTTAAGTGAAATACTTGCCTTACACAGCAATGTTTCATAGTACACTATAACTAGTAATCTACCCAGGATCAGAGCCAAAGAGGGATTAACCCATCACAGAAAGACATTCTATTTTAGGCAGCAGGCACAAATGCCTACTGACTGAACACACTGAGCTTTGTGCAATATGCCACTGCAGTTTGCTGCTTGATGAAAAAGAATGCTGTAATTTATCTTAACCTCATAATACTGTGTTGATGCATCACACCTGTCAAATTGATGTTAATGTAGTAAACTGGTAAATCAGATGCATATTCCAAAACCCTTCTTTGGAGACTCTTGCAGTTTGAAAAAAACAACAACAACAACAACAACAAAAACAGCTATGGCTTTACAGTATTATTCTTTCATTGTAGGAAAAATCAGATCCTTCCTACCATCTCAGAAGGTCCCACATTTACAACAGAGAACTTAGGTTTGATAACAGATCAGATATTTTTTTCCTTTATTAAAATGACTCTAGAGTCACTGATACAAGTGACTGTACTCCCCAGAGAACTGTGCTTCAGTCCTCATACTGAAATTCGTAAATCTGATGCAGGTATTGGAAGATATTTCTCTGCAAGGGGTATGTGTGAATCCTTTTTGAACTATTGCCTGTAGCAATGACTGGATGTTTCTGTCTAGTCTTCTGTTACCTTTGATAACACTGTAGACCGTAGTTGCTGGTCATAAAAGCTTCCATTTGCAAAGCAGTTTTAAAAGTTGAAAAGGCTAAACTATCCCACAAGTATCCCCAGCCCCCCCAGTTTAAGGGTTTGCTTAACCAGCTGTAGTTTTCCCATTTATTTATCTGTAATATGGTTGATTCAAAAGTATGTATTGCAGGATCCCCACGTGTGCCCATGTGTTGTAAGACTGCAGTCATTCCTTTGGATCGCTTCACACCTGCATGAGCCAAGCGGTCTGACATAACACTGCAGTGGTTCAAAAACACTGCTCAAATATTGAGAGAAATGCTTGTAGTGGGAGGGGAGTTATATAACTCTAAAATTCAAAGTATGTTACCTTAAAGTCATTTTTGATCAGCTTTCTTCAGATGATATATCAAGGAATAGGATTTTTAGACCCAAAAGTCAGCTTGAGACTAAACTGCTTTATGTTGCTTTGTACAGCACACATTAATCCTTTTTGATTTATTCGTGTTATACTTTGCTATTATTGATTTTAAAGCATAGTATAGAGTGCTCTCTGGTATTTGAATGATTAGTCAAGGTCCCTGTCTGATATAAGTTATCTGCACTCTGCTGGCAGTTTAAATGAGCTGAAAACTTGAGACTTTATCTGGCTTTGTACATTAATAAAATAGGTATGGAAATTAATAAGACCATTTTCATATGCTTTTAACTGTTCTTTCGTAAATTAGATTTACTTTCTATAGAAGCATTTATCATCTAGTGCAGTAGAGGAATGAACAGCTATTTCCTATTTTGCTTTATCTTCATGAATGAATGTGTAGTACTGTCTTATTTACTGCACATCAATAGGTCTGTTTCAAACACACAATTATTTACCTCCTTTACCTCTATTTGTACAGCTTTTATAGCTCTTTACACAGATTACTGAGCTTTGTACCATTTTGGTGAGCTGGTATTCTTATTACCAGATACAGAAAGACAAAATTCTGCACTAATTTGGATACCCAGTTTCAAACAATTGAGCAAAGAATTTATCAATATATGCCATTATTTATGTACAAAACACAGGTTTTTGCTTTTAATTGCAGCTTTCAATGCCCAGCATTCCCAACAAAATGCTCAAAAATTCAACCTGTATCTTCAGAGATGAATAATAGCATGTGGACACCAGTCTAAATTTACACTACACAAAAAATATGTAACAGAGTCAAGGATAGAACCCAATTCTCCACAGTGACTTTTTTTTCTTTTTTTTTTTTTTTTTTTTTTGGCTTACCCATCCCACCTTATATATCTCTCAAATTCTCCAAAAAATGGAACAGCTATCTCAGAGACAGCTAACTAATTCAGCCACAGTACAGATCTACCTGGTGCACTGAAGTCGGCATGGCTGAGGGGGAAATGGTGGGTGATCATGTCGTTTTAGATCAGACCTCCATAGGTTACAGAACTCGAAGGGCCCATCTTGATCATCCGGTCTGACAACCTGCATAGGAATAGGCCGTGGGAACAGCCCAGGATGAATTCTGCTTTCACAATGCGTCAGTACAGAGGTACAGAATTAAAAATGTGTGGGCACCTTTATTCTGACAGTCCACAATTTTTAATTCTTGTTTTTACAATGCAGGTCCTTCTCAGAAAAGGAAGAAGGATAAACTGTTTGATGTTTGATTTCTAACTGCTGTTTTTTGAAGCAGTCAGAATTTTCTATAAATATCCTCCTGAATCAATTTCCTTCCCTCTGGGGTGTGTAAAATGGCTTTGTAGTGTGCCAATGAAGTGACCATGTTGTCTTCCTACAGTAGATGCCAAGGGGGGCAGGCTCTGGCAGCGCTGCACAAGATGAAGACATGTCAGTCGTGGGGCAATGAATGAGGCTGTGGAATGGGACACGGAGCCGTGCTTACAGCTGGGGAAGAGGGAGCTGGGACTGAAGCGGAGGAGAGGATTTATTATACCTTATTCTCTGCATGCCATAGTTACTGTGTTTGCAGTCTGTGGCATGTGTTCCTTGGAATGATGCCCACCTCCATGACTATTTTGCTATTTTATTTACTAACAGACTAAGTCCTGCTTCTAAGTCACTTACCAATTTTAGTGGCAAACACCTACCCCACGATGGCATTTATAAGTGAGGCAGCTTAGCTAGCTTCACCTAGGGAGGTATCTGATAGACAGATTGTTTCCCTGTTGATAGTTTGTAACTAACAAGCAGTAAAACTTGGCACTCTCTCTGTACATATTAAATATCAAAACTCTGTGTCAGAGTCTCGTCAGAATAGGGTAGACTGAGCATTCAGCAAATGGCAGGAGGAATCCCTTCTGCTCTTCAGCTGAAGGAGTTGATACGCGGAGGTGTTGTGCCCCAGATGGCAGGTTGTACAATGCATGAGGTGCGCACCGAACCCCAGGTTTGATCAGTCACACGGTCCTCATCCTGCTTTCCTAAGGGGACTAATAAAGTATAGCCACAATATTGAAAGCTTGCAATCCTGGGCCAAATTCTGCTCTCAGGCATACTTGAATAAATCTGGAATTCAATAGCTAGACATTTTTTGGATCTGAGTATGTGCACAATCTATTTCTCTCATCCAAATGTCTTTTAATCCAATCAGACAAGATGTTTGATCCCAACCATGTACATTTGCTTTGCAAAATCAAATGGAAATGGCCAGCATAAATGTCCCAGTACTTCAAATATCATTTTACCCACAGTCATCAAGCAGTTAATGCTGTGAAAGTAACAGTGCTGTGCTTGGGGGATGGGGTACAGCCCTGCTTGTTTCTTACTTAAGAAGGGAAGAGATCTTTCTTTTTACTGCTATTCATCTGACAGCACAGCTGGAGGGACCACTCCAAATTTAAGAGCTAAATTTAATCTGAAATGATCAATACCCTGGAATTTGCCATGTCCCAAAAGATTAGGCCAAATAACAGCATCATGTATTCTGAGCTTGTGTTGCAAAACACTGTGAAGTTACTAATTCTGTTAGGGAAAGAGTGTATTTCCTCCTTCTCACCCGTTTCCAGTGGATAAGCCCATGGTAATGAATTTGACAAGAAATGGCCAGTAATATACAGAAAAACCTTATCTGGAAATAAGCAAGAATGAATTTCACAACTCTGTCATAAGATAAAATATTTTTTAATCCAAATGTGTAATGCCTTTATCATCAGTAAGTGAATTTTTAAAGCCAATATTTGTTCCTGACAAACAAATCCTTTAATGGCACAATGAACACAAAGCTGTGTACTGCAAGCTTAGAGACCCATCAATCCACACACATCTTAACACAAGACCAGGGTCTTAGCTATTTCCAGTCATCATGTTAGCCTGAATCTAAAAGTCACTGTGTCACTGGTCCTGGCAGCTCCTCTTAGCACAATTCACAGAAATGAGCTTGGGATTCTGAATGACATGACAACCAGTTTGGGTGAAGCTTTTTCTTGGGGTTAGATTACTTTTTCTGTGTTTCAGGGGTTGGTTTTTTCTTTGGTTGTTTGTTTGTTGTTGTTGTTGTTGTTTTTGTAACCCTGGATTCTTCCAGTATGGCACCTGATATGGAATAACTGAAATATATAAGGAGGGGGTGATTTTTCGGTATCAGTGTCCCACTAAAGCTAGGAGCTAAGAGCAAGCTTGCTTCTATGATACTGCATGATGATATTACATTCTTGGCCTCATAGAATCAGATCATTTGTAAAAAGTTGATTTTTTTTCATGCTTCATCTCATCAGGGTGCTTGTCTTGTCTCAAATCTTACTCTAGATACTCCTTTTCACCATAACTATACTCAAGCCAAACTATCTGTGTTGTATCCCAAGCATAAATTAAACCTGAATGCCTATTAATAAAACTCAGATAATGGAGGAATAAAGCTGAAACTTAGCTCTAAGACTTAGTATTTGAAAAATGGTATAGAAATATAGCAGCTCTCTGTGTAGTTGTGACTGCTTTAGTACAGACCATTTAGATTCTAAAGGGATAGGTACCTTAATGTTAATATTGTGTACAGAACCATCAGACCTCAGGAGAATCACACATCACGAGTTATTACAATCTGGTGACCTATTATTCCTTTTCTTGCTTAGCTACAAACAGTGGACCAGACACTGGCCCAGATAAAACACCCTTACGTGCAACACTGACATCAGTGGTATTTAAAGACATGTTTTGATCAAAAGGGATAGTTTGAACTATGTACTTGGCTGAATCAGAGCCATAGGCATACACCCTTGAAATCAAAGATTTAATTACTTTTGTGAGGAAAAAAAAAAAAGTATGCACTCTGAACTGAGATAAAGGAAAATTTACTCCACTTAATTCAACTAAGTTTCAGCACTTTCAGAATACTAGAAACTCTTGAAAAGTTTCAGAGTCAGTGTACATACATTTATATTCACCTATCCAAAAAAAAAAAAAAAATTAAATTAAATGACGTGCAAAATTAACCACATATATCTCTAGCCACACTGAGAGAAGTAAAATTTCTTGTCTGGCTCTACACTGAAAGTAAAGCAGATATCTCTAAATACACTTATAGTGCAAATATATAAAATGCATGATTATTGTTGTTTTAAACTAGGTTCGGATTACCAGAAAATTTTAACATAAACACATGATGTATCTTCTTTGCTGTTTGCTGAGAAATCAAAGGCATTTGAAACCAAAGGAAAAGGAAAAGATCTGCATGGACAGAAAACTGAGCTCCAGCCCCATTTTTAACTTCACTTTTTACTTAACATCCAGTTGCTAGGCCAACTGCAGAAGCAACTGGTTGGCTTGGGGCCCTCTTTTGCTTCTCTTTGTTTTGATATGACTGACATGGCTCTCTGCTAACAGTTCTTCCTCTTTGAATAGCTGGTGTGGAGACTGTGGAAAAGGTACTTTAAAGACACCCTAAAGAAGAGAGGGAAAAAGCATGAAGATAAGGACCACCTACTGTCTCCAGTGCCATGAGATGCCCACCCCTCCCACCTCAAAGGAAAAAAAAAAAAAACACCTTTTCTTTCTTTGAAACAGGTGTTTCATTATGTACTGGTTTATTTATATGAAAGGTGCCCAGTTCTGAGCACTGCCACCCATCACAAATGGCAGCCATTTAAATATTCTGCAGAGGAAGAAAAACACATTTTCTGCTCTGTTTTGTAACCGGCATTACCACCAGGCTGCCCAGTGCTAAATGTCCAGCAAGAGCTAAATTCTCCTTTCTGACTAACAAATAAACAAGCCCATCCACTTCAAGATATTACTTTGCTATCCCACTCTCTGTCTGAGCATAACATTCACTAATCAGAGCATCCAGTTCCCAGACTCTTCTTGCTTCATTTAAAGTCACTGTCAGAATTGTTGTAGTGTGCAATGTCATAGTGAAATTTGCCCCAGTCCCACTCAGCTGCTGCTACCTTGAAAACATCCCTGCTTGGCTTTTTAAATTTGCAGCACAGATGACAGCAAATAAGCAAGTCCATACAAAGTGACCTCGTCCTGCAGCAACTCACAAAACAAATAGTAATATAAATCCAAACTGTCTCCCTGCTGAGAGGTCCTCTGCCATTCAGATTCATGGCCCATCCGTGCATTTTCAACAGAGTAGCATTCTGTAGTTTGTCCTGTGTACATATTTTAATAATCTCTTGGCTTCTGAATCTGACCAAACACCTGTATTTCTGTAAATCTGTGTTTCTACATTACATAATGCACAACCATTCAGAGACACTGTGGTTCATCCCACAGGCAAGCAGAGGTTATCAGCTCAAGCAGAGCACCCAGCTAATACAGCGAGGGTATTCAACTAGCTCACAGAGCAATGCCATATAAACAGAACCTGATCAAATATCACTCTGGTGCCATCAATGGCAAGAAGAACCCTACCAAACCAAATAAGGCCAGGATCTCACCATAAATATATTTCAGCCATTTAAGTGGGAGGCAAGCATGCAAAGTTGTTTTTTAAAGCAAAATCATCATTTCATGGTGATATTTAATGATTTTTCAGGGTCAAAAAGGGAACCCTAGCCCTTAGGACTCTCAGAAATACCACAGAGAGATGTAAGCATAAGCATGAGGCTTTAAGGAAGATTTAACTAGCACATGAATTGGTATTTTGCATGGAGGAAAGTTTCACCACTGAGCATTTAAATACAGGGATTTAGTTCCCTAACTGTTAATAGCCACTACTGAAAAACTAGGTTAATAATATGTTTGAAAAAGTATTTGAAATCCAAGTACTTTTATTGAAGTCTGTGATGTTCTACTCAGTGCTTTCAGCCCCATATAGAACTGGAAGTCTGTTTCTGTGAAGAATGCAGAAAGCCTGCTACAACTTACATCTGTGTCTGCCAGAAAATTCTGACTGAGAGATTTAATGGCTGATGGTTCCGCATATGTTTCTGTCAACATGATCCTTGACTCCAACTGCGTCCTACAGAGAAATGCTTGAACACATGAGAGCTACAGCTGAGCCACACAATGACAAAGGCAAAACTGACACAGTGATCCGGTTTTAGAATGAAGACAATATCTTAATTCATCATCTAGAATAGAAGATGTACTGCTTGTATAGAAAGCCATGATTCATAGCTGGATTGCTGTCATGTATGTTAAGGTAGTAAGTAAATTTGATAGGACTCTATTAATTAATATTTGTTAATTTATTCTAAGGTTTCTATTACATGAATTCACAATTTGAAATCTGGTACAACTTGCTTTATTGCATTGTTGGTTTACCTGCTGTACCTTTCAGCTAAACTTCCTTCTATGTTCCCATATACAGAACATTCTCATCTCATCAATAGTTAGGTGTGTTAGCACACATTAAGATTGCCTACAATATTCTATAAGGCTTTAAGAGAGATACATAGAGAGCTTGTGTTTACTTATTCCTTTCAGAGATGTGGGCTTACTAACTCAGACCTCAGAACAAACATCTGGATAGTTTCCAGCTGGAATTTTCATAAACCATTCAACAAAGCCAAGATAATACATAAAATCTGAGTCAAAATCAGATAGACTCAATATTTTGGGCTGAGACTTTGTTTGTGTTTCAAATCAAAACCTAGGTCATAAACTCCTATTAAATAAATCCAGCTGTCATGCCATTCTAATCACACTGCCTACTGATAATGAAAAGAGAAGAATCTTCTTGGGCAGAGCAGGTGTTTGGAAAAAAGCAACCAGTCTGAGCCTCAAGCCCAGCACATGGTTGCATCCCACTGGGTTAAGTTACACAGAAATCCAAATCATTCAGTGCGTGGGTGAAAGGAGGGAGAGGCCCATGCCTTTCTTTCTCCTTAGGTTCCTCATGAGTCTACCACTGCCCCTCCTCTTTGAATAAGGTTATCAGCAAATCTAAACAGCAGCCAAGAGATGTTCATGATGACAGCAGCTGCAAAGTTGTTAAAAATATACAGAATTTCATTGCGGAGGTGGAGAGATTGCCTTTGCTGAACAGAGACAGAAATCTTAGCGGCCCAATATTTTTGGCCACAGATTGCTATATTTTGACACATAGTCTAGGAACCACGGTCCTTGTTGTCTTTGTTGTCCTTGTCGAAGATCTTTTAAATATAACCTTTTAAAGTAAAATTGTGAAGCTGCTTTTTTGTTCCTCTTGAACAAGGCTCTCATGTTCAGAGATGAGAAAAGAAATGTTTCTTCCACCTGTCATCAATTCACTGGCCAAGCTGCCTGGGATAGCTTTAAAAAAAAAAAAAAAAGCTTTCCACAACTCCGCATGGATTCCAGTGGATTGCTTAGCAGAGCCAAGATTTTCAGCTTTCAGCTGCTCCTGTTGGTTCCTGTGGCAAAGTGCACAGAAAATGCCATGCCAGCCATTCCTTCAGAGCAGATGGGTAGACACATATTTACTAATCAACACAGAAACTGTTACAGATGTTTAAATCCTCTTTATAAAAACAGTTTGCTTTTCAGCCATTTATTGAACAGCTACTAAGCTGAATCTCTACCACACATTAAAATTTTTGCTTTCTCTCCAAGATCTAGTTGGGCAATGAATGACAGTGACCACAATATGCTCCCACTGTAGCTGTGACTCCTAGCAGTCCTATTCGGACAGCTAAAACTGACTGAGATTTTACAGTTCAGCATTTCTGAAAATAAGGTTGCTAATTAACACCCATGTAGAACATAGTATCTAAAAGTGATAGATTTTTTTTTGGCTTAACCAACTTT
Source organism: Anseranas semipalmata (assembly GCA_013399115.1). Lineage (NCBI taxonomy): Eukaryota > Metazoa > Chordata > Aves > Anseriformes > Anseranatidae > Anseranas > Anseranas semipalmata. The sequence continues at coordinate 182,487 of VXAA01006227.1, read as the reverse complement.
TTTCCATAGTGATACAGGTTACCTACAGAAATGCACTCACGACAAACTAAGAGAGATATCAGGCACAACTATCATGACTTAAAGCTGTATTTTGCTTTCTAGCTGCATATCCAGGTCTTTAATTTAATCTGGAAAAATGCCTGAGTTCCTTGGCCTCTCTGAAAGCTTCTGAAAAAAACTAAAACAAATTGAAAAATTATATCCTAAGATTCAAATCACCCTTTCTATAGCTGAAGGCAGACAATACTTGAAAATATGTGTACATTTGATAGTCATTTTCCCTTGTTCTAAGCCAAATGGAAAGACTGTATGATTTCTTCTGGATATAGTGAAGAAACAGTGAATACCTGGCCCTGCATCCTCTAAAAATCACTGTTGTCCTCTTATCCTCCATCATAAAGTTAATACATAGATGACTTAAAATATCAGAGCAGATAAAGGCAGCCCTGTGCTGTAGTTTCACAGTTGCCGGGGGCGTTGGCCACAGGAGGCAGCACTGCAGACTGCACGAGCACTCTGGCACTTGTCTGCATGGAGTCTCCTTGCCCATTATTCAGCCAATGCTATCAAAGCCTCAGTAACCCTGTTGTATTTCTCTTTTCAGCTGAAGTCACTGAAAGAGTTTGAGACAGCTAGTTTTCATGTCTTATGACTCAACATGATATAAAACTTTAGAACCCACTCCTGGCTGCTAAGTTATTGTCAGTTCTATTAATAAAAAGCATGTTATTAGCATGTTGCTGCTATTCTTTTATATGTTTTGCACCATTTGCTACTTTGATCCTTTTTAGGTTTCTCTCTAGTTTGAGGAAATTTCCTACTGAGTGAATTTAATATCATTAGTTCTTGCTTTTTCATAAACCAGATCAAACTCTGTCTTTATTTCAGCTATTTACATTTTCAGTCATTTATTGCATTATCTGCAATATGTCTACTTTATACTGCAAGATTTTTTGATGTTTCTTAAAATTCACTTTAAAGCAATAAATAAAAATAGCTTAAGACACCATCTTGTGTCCTCAAGAAACAGTGTCATTTGTTTACAGCTAAGAATCATGACAGCAGCTGCATGCAGTCCAGGATTGCACTGATTATTATGCCATGGTATCACAAGAATGTTATCTCTATTTGTAGCTGCAGATATATTAGAGCTATCACTCAGAAAGAAAATGTCTGCATGAAATCTCTGATGAGTGAAACAGATACTGACACCTAAAAATTTAGCACCTAAAATTGTAAGAGAAACTGTGATAGAAACGAGTCACAGAAATAATCCATTTCTTATGAAAGATAGGAACCTAAAAAGCAGGAAAGACAATTTGCCCCAGGAGCAGCAGAACTGAGAAAGCGTGCTTTTATCCCAGTCTCTCTCCCTGCTGCTCACCTCATTATAATAATTACAGCTCCTTCTGTCTCCCTTTGAAACCTCCACTGGGACAGAGACAGCATGAACTGTGGCTTGTTAGCAGCTACATTTGCATTGATTGGTCATATAGTTATTAAATAAAGAGTAAGGCAGCTGAGCTTGTCCTCGGTGAGAGCTCATATTTGGTCTTGCTTTCCATCTCACTCTCCTACTTCCCCTTCTGTTAATTTTCTTAAAACTTTTAGGAGACTAGTTCTCTCTGATATCTGTTTAACTTTCAGGTTTATTTGAAATCACTGGTAGGAGTCAAAAATGGTTAGGTGAGGAATAGATGGCTCAGTAGACAGTTTAATTGCATAATCCAATTGTCTTTAGAAAACCAGGATAAGAAATACTTCCTGAGTTAGACAGCTTTGGCACTGTTAAACTGGAATGGTTCTGGAATTAAACTCTCCAGGTACCATTTCCAGTAGCCACCTAGCATGTAGACACCCTATTCTGAAGAGTACAGGTACTGGTCTAAGACTTTTAATTTATTCCTATAAACAGAGCCAGAAAGTATCAGAATATAAATTGGAATCTTAAAGTGGCAGTGTCTTGTCCAAGCATGGTGGTACAGGATAAAATAAAGTTGAATAATATAGTAAATAGAAGTGGATGGCATCCCAGGTCACCAGTAGAACTAGGCTTACCTTCCCCCCAGGTGGTTGAGAGTGACTCAGCTTCTTCCGAGTTTTCAACAAGAAGAGCAGAGGATGTGAATATCTTTATTGACAAGCTGTATGGACAGATGATAGAGGCAAGCATATTCCACAACGCTTTTTAAGGAGGTGGCACACGTTGCTCCTCTGATGTAGGTTGATGTTCACCATGCTTCTTATAGCTAGTAAGAGTTCCTCTTCTATTGAAGCTGTGTGAAGCTCTAAAGAGCAAAAGACATCAACTTTAAGTCACAGTCATGGTACAGAAGACGACAAGGTTGTGTGATGACTCTGAAGAACAGTTTACACTATGTCAGGTTGAGCTACATACTATCTTTCTCTTCCTTTCCTCAAAAGCTAGCAGAAATTTACTTCAATTGCAAAATTTTGTCAAAGATTGTAGACAGTTATTTGACATGCATGTAAGTGAATAACATACTCAGGCTCAGAAGTAATTCTAGGAGTAGATGGCTGTAGGGAGTGGAGACAGTTGTGGAAATGGGTGTTGAAAGAAGTGGAATTGGAACGCCAACTGATGAAAGACAGACAGAAGCCAGGAAAGCATAGGACTTTGAAGAATGAGATGGTGACACGGAAATTTGAGGAAGGAGAAACTGAAACATCAGGGAAACAAGAATAGTGGCCTGAAAGATATCCAATTAACGTGACAGGAAGAAAAGTTTAGTGCCAAGGAACTGCAGATCCTTAGAGACATAAGTGCAAGTCTTATCATCAGGTATTTTGTAGCATAGAAGACAGCACTAGACAAATGGAGACTGTGTTTTGGACAAAGACCATGCAAGAAATGAAGAATAGAGCATAAATTGTGGGCAAATATTGCTGACATTGGTTTGCATCACAAAATATTTTATTGGAACCAGGTTTTGTAAGCTTACACACTTGCGCACACACGCACACATATATGAAGAATAATTCTTAATACAATAAGGACAGTTGTACTGCCCCCAAATAAAACTTTTTCAACCTAAATACACTATCTTTGTAAGACATACAGGGCAAGAATACAAAAACTATACTTCTCCAGTTTATCATCTCATCTTCCAGCACTCTACAGTTTAAAGATATTCTGAACCAGATGTTAGACTAATATTGTTGTATTCAAAGTCCCAACCAAGTTTATTTCCACAAATCTGTCAAGTCATTATACTTAAGGTATAAAAAGGTTTCTTGGCAAGAAGTTCGACAACTTCATAGTGAAACATACAGTTACTTCATGTAATTCATTTAAATGTGCCACTTTTTTATTCAATGTTCTTTTATATGTTGTTAAAATTAATAAACAAAAAAAAGATTAAAGGATTTTTTTTCAAAAGTTTTCATTTTATTTTGCTTTGTTAGTCTTTCCTTTATTATTGCACTTACTATTCTTAAGATCTTGCTGACTGAATTGGGGGAACTTCCATTTTCAACAGCTCTCATGACTAGGGGAAACATGCCTTCAAGATGCTTTCTTATTTTCAGAAATACTTTATATCAGTATAGGGAGAACTCCATCCTGAAAATTACATTGTCTAGACATGGAAAAATGTTTACAAAAAAAACTGAACATTTTCAAATGTATACAATATTCCTTTTTACATCTAGAATCCAGAAGTGAGAACAGTATAATAACCTTAGCATGGAAGACAAAGACGTGTTGGGAGAACACTCTCTTGCATGCATGGAATTCTTGGGTATGATGGAGAGGAAGAATACAGAAAAAAAAATGAAACCAACAGCTTCTCAAGGGATGCCTGAGAGATAGTTGCAGCTATGAGACCAGATGGAGGGCAGAATTTGAATCAATTGCTTTGAAAAGGAAATTCAAGCTCTGTGAGCAGAAGGGGTCAATCAAGGATATGGTGACTGTAAAGCACCAAATCTAATCCAAAAATTTCACTCCAATTGCAGCAGATTCCAGACAAATGTCCAACAATGAAGAATAAACAGAGAGCAATAAACCATGTTTTATGACTAACCTCACTGAACTCAATGACAGAACTTCCTTTACCTTGTGAAAATGCCCTGAGCTCTGAAAGGAATTACTTGGCAGTGCTAACTGCCCTGAATGATGGAAAAATATTAAGAGATCAAGAGAAAAATAAAGTAATGGTCCTGCAGTAAGCCAGAAATGAAAGCGATGCCTCTCATCCCAAAATAAAGATAAGGAAAAATATTTTCCATGTAATTTGCAAAGCTTTTGTTTCTATATGTTGCGTGCTTTTGAACACATGAACACAAGAAACGACAGTATTTTCAGAATGCACTAAAACAATTGTTAATTGCATTTATATGATGTCAAAGCATAACAGTAGCTTTGTTTAGTCAGTGCAATACGTTTGAATGATTCATACAATTTTGAAATAGTTTACTGTGTAAGTTATAGAAAAAAGTTATTTCATAGATGCCATGTAACACAGGAATTCTAGCGACATTCCATATCTCTTTATGAAGAAAATAAAAAAATGCAAACTCATTGGATTATGAACTCTAACATATTATATTCAACCATTCAAAAGGTGAGCTTTAATTTTGTCTGGTTTTAACTGCAGATCTAGGTTTCGGCTCCCTCTCATTCCTGAGTTCTGCATCACACATAATTAACATTTATATTCACATACCAACAGGTCATATAAAAGTTTTCTACTGAACAGCAGGCAAGCCATTTCCTGCCTAGATCCAGCCCACTGCACAGCCTTAAGAGGCTTTCTAATGTTTACTTACCCCAAAAGCTACATAAATTTTACCCTTAACAGAGCTTTACAAGCCAAAGCCAAGCAGCATATTTTTTTTTCTTGATGATTCCTGGTGAGCCTAATATGTATGAACAGCACTGAGGCTCCTATCCAATGTTAGCAAGTTTGCTTCACTTGTTAACGAGGTATTCAAATTCTATGATACAGTTCACTAGAGTTCTTGTCACTGATACTTTACCATGGACCCAGGGAAATTTCCACTGCACTCAAATGTTTTTACAAGTAATGGTTCTTACACTATTGCCTGATCCTGTCTCAAATATCTTTCAGAGTGCTTGTTGACAAGCACAGAGGAAGAGAAGTACCCATGTAATACCTTTGATGAACACTATACACACACCAATTGACAGGTCCTTAGATGATTTCATGTTCAGTACTAGATGCAAATTAAATCTTTACCTCGAGTTCTCACTGTTTAGAGATTGTAATTTATTGTTAATAAAATGAGCTTGCATTCCTTCACTGCCCTTATTTTCTCAGCAAAATACAATGCTACTAAAATTCTTTGTGTGGCATTCATGTTCAGATATCAGGTGTGTCTAGGCAGTTTACCTAGAGAGAGGTATCACTTTCAAAGATCACAGTGATAACTACTGAGGACAAATCAAGTGCAAATGTTGTCAGATTCAATAGTTCTGAAACTATCTTTTTGTGCTTTTAAAAATGCAGTAAGATACATACCGTATGGTTACATTCTGGCTCTGACACTGCCTAACCAAGGTCATTTCAGGTGATCTATAAATAGAGAAAGATCCTAGTCTCTTGAAGACTATACTGGAGGAAAAAAAAAAAAAAAAGCTGTATAATTGACTGCTACAGGGAGAGGACTGCTACAGTCCATTATTTGAATTACACATCCATCTGTTTCAGTCAGCGTGGTTTATAAAGAGGGTTTAAGAGTTAGTTGAAATTGTCAAATAGCACAAAATAATTTTAAACTATAGAAGAGATTTAATATTCTCTTGCTTTTGTGAATCATTTTTTTTCCCCCCAAAACCAAAAATGTTTTTTTTTTTTTGTAGACCAGGGATTTTAAGGAGTTTGTGTCATCCTGGTTCTGGCCCTGGACTATCTGTTATGCTGAGTGCGGATTTTATGTCTTCCTTGCCCCTCTGCTTTCTGATTAATTTACTATATTGATTGGCCCCTCATGTTATTTCTCAATGTTAAATATTTAAAACAGAAATATTAAATCATAACTAACAAATATATATATTTTTAAATACATTTTTTTTTAATTCCTTCTTTTAGAATATTATGGGAATTCTATTCTATTATTCTATTCTATTAGAATATTATGGGAAGGAAGAATGAAACAACTCTCTACAGGCACACTCTTGATCTATTTCAGCACCATTCAATTTCTTAATGTCTTGGCTACTCAGACATTAAGCAGATTTTTACTATGTAATTTCATGTGATCTGTTGATGTGGCTCACCTGTAGAAACTCACATTTTTTATCCTCTTTTCCTTGCTCTTTGTGTTAGCTACCCTAAGCTGAGGGACCCAATGTGCCTGCTGCTGAAGTGCAATCCACAGTCCGTTGCCCCCAGCCTTTCAAGGAATCACAACTGGAACCCGATTTTCATGATCTGGAATTTCTTATCTCAATGAGCAGCATTAGTAGGTATCTTTCTGCTTTATTCTTTATTATGTTACATATCCTCTTTCAAGCCTCGGGAAGCCACTGATTTTGTTAATCTCTGGATCACTATACGCAGTATGTTTTTGTGTTTTTAAGTCTAGATGCTAAATTCAGAATGTTGACAGATATACTGCTTTGAAGACTTACATTAGAAGACTTACATTCCCATGGTCTGAGAAAGTACCTCAGCTTCTTCTACACAGAAATATATATATATTAATATATTAATATATATATATATATAAATAAAATTTCTTCAGTTCTCAGCATACTTCCTGTTTTCCTGTGATTTGAAGAATGTCTTCAGTTGAAGTACTTCATGACCCTAGCTTTGGATTGTTGTGGGAGGAAAAACAGATTCATGGATGTTCTACCAAGAAGGTAATTCAGTGATTCAAGGGCTCCTTTTCAAGGACAAATACTAATATGAGGAAAGAAGCAAAAACAATTACCAAACAAAGCAAAATTTATTCTATGCTAAATAAGGTTTCAGAGGAACCTATAGATATTGAAGCAGATATTCTGGTATACTTCAATTGCCCACAGTTAAGGGAGAGATTGTCAGTGAAGGGAATAGGAAAACAGAGGAAGATTGCCTAACAAAGTTTCAGGATTACTGAAGGAAAGCTGATAAACCCAGGAAAGTCCAGGTACTCTTCTTGTAACTCCAATTCAGACAGAGCTATTCAAGTGCTAAGGTCGTTCTTTGTATGTAAGACCATTAATTGTAAAGTGTTCTTCCAATTCTACCTCCACTATATCCTATTCATTAATGTTTGTTGTTTAGTTTGGGCATTATACTTGTGGTAGAATTTATCCAACAATCCAGCTCAGTAGAAAGGGTGGCCTAAAACAGGCTGACAGGGGACCTCTGCTTATAAGGACCACCACACCTCTGCTCTTGATCTTGCTGTTTTTATTACAAAGCAGCAGAATTTTCACAGACCTACATTAGTGTACTCTTATTTCAGGACATTTTTATGTCTTTTAGATAATGGATGAGGTGGGAATTTCCCAGTAAACAAGCACTTGTGTCATCAATTATTAACAATTCACAGACACACCAGTATATTTCTACCCAGAAGAATGGAATGAGATAAAAATTGAGTTTCTCTTTTTTTAACAACAGATGTGGAAATCCTAACATACCCCAAATATGCCTGTCATACCTTTACTCTTTGACATACTAAGAGCACGTTAGCTCAATAGTTAAGTACAGCATCCTTGTTAATTTTACTGAGATGAAGCGCAGGGATAGAGATTCTGTTGTCCTCAAAAACTAGGGCAGGATTTTTTTTTCCCCACCTTCACTGCATTTCACTTTTTCTGGCAATCTTTACACTAACAAGTTGAAGGTAGCAATCAGTTGTTTATGAGGTAATAGTATTTTTTTTTCCAGATACCAATAAAATACAGATGTCATGAATCCCAGGCTATGGTCTCACAATTGCAATGAACAAGTCAGAACAGTTTAAGAAGTTAGCATTTCCTCCCCAAAGAGATATTTTCCCACCTGAAGGGTGGACATGTTTCCACTGGAGTTTCTATTACCTCTTCAGTTGCCCTTCTTTAGTCACTCGTTGTCATCAGACCAGATCTGCTACATACCTGCAAGGCCACAAGCCTCCTCACAGTTCAGAGGAAACAGCACAACCTGCAACATGAGATTAATTTAACCCCTCTGGTAGTCCTCAAGTGGGAGCAGAAACAGTAGCACTTCACTCTGGCCAGGCTGAAAAGATTGCTTCTGAGGATCCAATTTAAACAAGCCAGAATCCCCACCTCCCTTATCTCCACCCCTCCCCACAAAAAAGCAGCTTGGTTGGGTAGGCAAGCAACATTCTCTTACTGAGACAGGAGAAAGACAGGAGGTTCCCAAGAGGAACATAGACTAAGTTAGTCTGCCTTTTGGTGTCCCACTGGGCTTTTACTGCCTGTCAAGAAAGAAGAACTCAGTCTGCTGACCTGCCTGTGCCCTCAACCACCCTTTTTTTTTTTTTTTTTAATTATTTACATAACTTGCTTGAATAAGCAATGTTTTAAAACAGAGCCTTTAAGATGGCTCAGAGAGAACTAATGTATGTGATTCAGTGAGCCAGTGCTCTGGCCCACAGGTCCAAAGAAACAGCAAGTTTAGACTGACCATAAACTTTCTCAGCAGAATGGCAGGTTTCCAGATTGACAGTGTGCTGCAGCTGACAATACCCATTCTACCAGCTGAGATGATAGACAGAAAATGGTCATGTCACTCCCTCTGCTTTTACATTAAACTGAAACAAAATCAGAAATTTAAATAACTGAACTCAGCAGAACCAGGCTTCAGACTGAACAGCCCTGATTTTAAGTATAAAGGAGTCATAACTGATACAGACTATTCTGCAGCATGATAAAGACTGGAGGTATTCAAGTAGTGAATTTCTGCTATCCAATTTTATGTATTCATACAAAGGAGAAAAAAAGACTGCTGCTGCTTCATTTAGAGACTGAATCAAGAAAAAAAATACATGAGTGCAACATTTATTTCTAAGTTTGTTGGGTTTTGTGCTGAACTAAGCTACAGTGATTCATTTGAGAATAGCACATCAGTTTATTGCAAATGTTGGATGGTCATTCTTAAAAACACGGGTATTGTTATAATATCTCATACAAGTCCTGTCAACTAAACTGTAAGAAGCATCAGCCCCTGAGAATATAAGGAAGAGAGAGAAAAACTTCTGCAATATAGTTTTGTTTCCCTTCAGATATAATTTTAGATACTGGTGGTAGAGAAGGGAAATGTCAGCCAGTCTAAGTAACATTTAGGTTCCAAGAAATACATGCTTAAAGCTGAGTTTTTTTTCAGGCTTTTGGTTTTTCAGATTGAACATATGAAAAATGTTGCTGCAAAGCAGTAATTCCTGTAAACGCCATAGTGCTGCTCCAAAAAATCTTCCATTGAACAAAATTGACAAATGAAACACATTGTAGCTTTTAGATCCTATGAAGCTTAATAAAACTAGCTAAATATTCAAATTCATAGGCTGCAGTACGGCAGGGTATTTTACCATACTCCTAAATGAAAATATTCCTATTCAGGCTGTCATTTAAGTATTTGATCAACTTTAAATATCAATAGTCTAGCAATTTCCCTTCAGAGTTTTCCCACATTATTTTCAATGCCTGAAAACATGAAAGCATGACATTATCTCAGTCAGTTCTCAGAACACCTAATACACTTTTATGGGATAAAGACAGTGGCTATCCTGGCCAAATATTTCTGTCAGGCTCTTTTGAGGGTATTCAAACTATAATCCGCCAGCAGATCACAAGCCATCTGAATGGATACTGGAATACGTGTTCTTCACCAGGTATATGAAGAGATTCCACCAGGCTGACCAGTGTGGCATCAGAACTACTGCTGCATTTTGTCCCTTCTCAGCTAACTCTTAGCTGTTCTTAGCTGAACAGCTCCTCAGCTGGTCATTTGAAATGGGGAGTCAAAGTCAATCCAGCGTGACACTACCCTATTTACTCACACTTCCAACTACAGAATATTTAACCAGGCAGTACAATACACCAAGTCAGGTAAAACAGAAAAGTCTATTTTTCCAACTCTCCTTATTCAGAAGGAATGCCTCACACAATTTAAAGGAAAAAATATATATATTAATAATAATATTTTAAATATATATATATTATAGGTGTCCCACTGGGCTTTTACTGCCTGTCAAGAAAGAAGAACTCAGTCTGCTGACCTGCCTGTGCCCTCATCCACCCATCTTTTTTTAATATATATTTCAGGCAGATGTTAGATATGAAAAATGTCAACTCATACAACCACATGATTACAACCACTTTATGCTGTACACTATAGAATTTGGATATTTTAGGAATTTTAAAGCAGGAATTGAATATCCTGCAGAATTTACCAGTTTGGAAATAAAAGATTCACGGCACTCTAAAGTGCTCTGAGGAGATACTTGAACTAGCTTAATATTTAAGATGAAGGATAGCCCTGTTAAAAACCTTAAATAACCCAAGAAAGTTAGGATTTTTGTCACTACAATATTCCTGCTACTATGTTGTGCACTGTAAACATAACCTTCCCAAAAATTCAAACACAGCTTTATATATATATGTGCAGTTCCATAAGTTAACTCTATCGAGTTACTGATAATATAGGCTTATGCAGTTCCTGTGTTAGTCTGAAACAATAAGTTATATATGTCACCCCTACTGAAAAAGAAAAGATTCTGTAGGTTGTTGCTGGATTTCTTCGCTGACAGCTCCCTTAGGAGATTGTACAAAAATTATTTATTATTTATATATGAGCCAGCATGTCAACACATTTTTAGGTAACTGTGTATTTTTTTTTCTGTCTAGCAATGGAAACTACAGAATAAATCATATATGACATTTGTAGCTATTCTAAGAAAGTTGGTATTGCACAGCCAGCAATCTACAAATTAGATATAAAATGCTTCGTGGAAGTAGTATTTTTTGCTATGCTGTTGATGTTCCTATTTCATGCCACCATCTATATAAAAATTCAGATGAAAACTACTCAACGTAGTCATCTGTAATCTGATAATATCTGTCCACTTTATGCACTTTCAGATGTCCTGAGGTGGTATGCCAGCTGTTAGGAAGGTTGCATTTTACTTCAAAACCCACAGGTATAGAGCAAACATATTTTGCTATGCATACCATCTGGTACCAGTTTTTACCAGAGAACAGAGTGTGTTTAATCATTAAATCCCATCCTGCAGTACTTAAATCAAATTAATTCATCCAGATATATGCATTTTACTCCCCATGGATTTTCCTATCAAAATAATCTGGTTACTTTTTGTGACAGCAGATGAAGTCACTGGACCAAATTCTACTCTAAGATACCCATAAATAACCAAAAGAAAATCAATAGATTTGTACAAGTATAAATGTTCACAAAATAATCAGATGTGAATGATAGCTATGTTTAATAAATACTTTATATACATGGTAGAGATCATCTTCTACTTTTCTGATTTTATCATGGTATGATTTAATTAGCAAATCAGAATTAATTTTATGTTAATGTTAAGGATAGGCATCAATATTCTTCACCTTATTTATTCTTGTAATATAGGTCTAGCAACATTTCTTTTGTGACACTAGTCGAAATTCAAACAAATGAAATTTTTGCATAGCGCTCTGGCCAGTTTCATTATGCAAAGGTTTTTCTAAGGAACAAAATACTGTTAGAACTGTTGTTTATTAGCTTGTTTTATCCATTCATCCTCTTGATGTTTTCTGCCATCATTTTTTTGTAATTGATGGTAGAACAAAACAGATATTTAAATCAGCAGGTTAGATTTTTGTCAAAAAAAAAGCTATAAAGAATATTCACAGACATTTCTTGTTAAGGATAACATAATTATCTTCCAGTCAGCTCAAGAAGTAAGATTCCCACACAAATATTTCCTGGTCTGATCTGAGGTGCTCATTTCATTGAGCTGTTAATCTTTGTGAATTAGCTTGTAGCCTACAACTAACTCTAGCTTCATAATACTCCACGGTTCTTTTATAACCAATACCACCTTTGGATGACCTTGGATGACCTGTGATATTTTAATAGCATTCATGTCTCTTTCACAAACAGACACAGTCAGTTGTCCAAAAAAAATTAAAAAAAAAATGGAAAAGAAAGAAAGGAGAAACCAGACAGTTTAAAGAACATGACTTAAACAGCAGTAACATTGTAAACATTGAATAACATTGTAAACAAATAAGGGTGATATAACAGGCAAAATAAAATTGTTTGGGTTAGCAAATATGACTAAAAGAGACTCTGTTGTAATAATGGTCTGCTATGAATTCACATACCTGTGTCACATGGACAAGCCAAAAATATTTGCTTCATAAGAATAAAGTTGAAATACAGCAGCACTAATCATATAGATGTGTTTGTATGTGATATCCACTAACTAATGAAGAAAGTAACAAAAAGTGGTAATTATTTCACATTGTCTATGCTGTCTCAAACCATAGTAGAAAAGCTGGTCACTGAAATTAATCTTGCACCAAGGCATCATTCAATAATCTCTTTCAGCTAGATGGAAGAATAAATAAAAACAGATCGGTTACAAGGTTTTCATTCTTTAAAGGCTAATTGATAAATTGAGCAATTAAGCAAACTGATTAGTGAAATGACCTAGGTTGAAGAGGCACTTTTGGGGGTGGAAGGAGGGATGTCTTTGTGCTTTGTTGTTTTGTTTTTTTATCAGTGGAGGAAGGCTGAATTTTCTTTCAAGCGTGTGCAAGAGGTATCTGGAATTTGCATCCCAAAGAAATAGAAAAATCTGATAAAGGAAAGACTCTATTCAGTTGAACAAATAGTCACTTTCAAAAATGAAAACCGATTTTCACACTTACTGAAAAAAATGTTGATTGCATTTTTTCCACAAGAAATCAGTACAAGTTCATATGTACATTCATTTTTATGGAAATAAAGATAGCAATTTAAAGATTACAGTTAATTCCTCCTTTAGAACAAAACTGTATTTTGTAGTTAGAAAAAGTAGATCTGCAAAGCTGTGAAATGGTAATCCACTGAATTAAGTCATTATTTCAGAAGCCAAACGGCTGCAATTAGCTGCATATCTCACTTTTCTCCCTGATATTTACCTGATAAGCTCTCATCAGGTGTCACAGCACTACATATGGAGAATATTTTTGGAATCCCCAGTTCTTTCACCTTCAAGATTTTTGCATAATGAGATTCACTTCTATTCATCTGTTTTGCTCAGGATAGCTGATGAATTACACATTGCTGTTTTATAAGCATCCTCCAGTTGGACTTAAAGGATTAGAGCCAATTAATGAGCTGAAATTCTAATGGCTTCTTTTTGTCCTGGATTTTACATAGTGGTCAGACCCTCCAGACTTGTAAACTGGCACACTTCAAACCAAGTTCTGCAACCTAAACTAAAAGAGATTCAAAGGCACCAAATGCTGGCTCCATGCAGAAAGGCCCTAGGAAGTTTCACAAAATTCATAATGCAGGAAGAACATAAACAATGCTGAATGTGTTTCAGGGAATTTAGCATCTTCCTTCCCAGCTCAAAGTTTCTGCTAAACTCCTACTTCTTGTTGACAGTATAGCTTCCAGGAGGCTGTCAGGCCTGTGTGCTGTCCCTCATCTGAGACTAGCTGACAATCCTCCACTGTGGCCAGTCCTGCACAAGAAATGTTCCCTGTCTCTCTCTCTCCCTCACCCTTCTACAGATGTATGGGTTTAATTCTCTCTTAGGTCTTGCCTTATTTTCACAGTGTTTATGACTCTACAAATACACCTGTGTAGGCATAAAGAATGAAGCTCGAAGTTGAAAGAACTGATGCTATTTTGTCTTCAGTTCACTCCTTTTTTGCAGAACTGTAAGACAGAGAGTGGGGAAGTATGTGTGAAATTCATTTAATTACAAGCTCTTGACTTGAAAAACTAATTCAGCGTACCAGATTTTAATATAGCAGTTTAATTTAGTCAACAGCATTAGGGAAGCTTTTGGACCAATTAGATAAAATATCTCTCAAAGAGCTCTCAGCTGTTCAGAAACACCAGGGGTAGTCTCGTGGTCATTTTGCTTTGTTACAAGGATGCCTGATAGGAGAGGATTTTGAATTACATTAACATGATTTAGTCACATAGTTCTAGGTCATTTACTCATGTACTCATTAGTCATTTACTCAGTAACTCATCTTTACCAGGTTCATTATTGTTCACATTTGTAGCCCATGTATCAGCTATCAAATGGGTGTTTGGATAGCTTCTGAATAATTAAGAACAAGGGTTCACCCACCATTAAGAGCAGAACACTAGAAATCATAGATTGAGATACTTTTAAGTTAATTATTAAACCTTGAATTTTCCTGTAACCCTTATTCTTGACTCTGCCACTGATTTTACTGTTGTTGTGTGAGTTATCTTTGCCATTTTTTTTTTCAATGTCATCCACAGACTTATCTGTACACAGGATATCAAAAGACAGTCCCCAAAAAAGCTACATTCAAAAAACAAGCAACTACATTCTCATGTGTTCAAGGAAAGAAACAAAGTGAATAAACCATACAGAAACAACTAAAATTTGCTACAATAAATGAACATCCTTATATGAGCTTATTATTATCGTAGTTTCTGTTGTAACGTTGCATGCAATATTTTTTTCGTAACACTTTAGCTGAGATCTCTTTGCCTATCATGNGGGGGGGGGGAGCTTTGCTTTACCATTCCCCTTTTTATGACACTGAAGCTCCACCAAAATCCAAAGGTTCATGGAAAACCCACAGATCAGAGGACAGAGCCCCTAAATCACCTCCAGTGGAGTATAATGAAACCTGAGTTCATTTACATCTGGGCAGCTGAGCCTCAGGAGGATGTCAGTCAGCAGACATTAAAAGCTCCTAGTTCTCTGGCACCATGGTTAGGCTCATAACAGTGTCTAAGCATACCTGTGTATGCAGACAAGAAATAGTTCTCACAGTGAGTGACAGCAAAGGGATAGAAGAATGAGATGTCTTACAGAGATGTACAAGTCTTCTCAGGGTACATTCAGGTCAGTAGAGTAACTGTAAATAAGAGTAACTGCTAAATTCAGCACAAGTGGCTGCACAGCGTAATCATTGAATTAAAGGTGACTGAATTTCCTCTCACTGTGACAACAAGATGTTCTGCTGTACCATGAGGCTGAGCCACTCACTTTCCTTGATGAGTGTTTCTGTCATTAGCTTTTAATGTCACCTGAATGCAGTTAAAATAAGCCCATGGCTAACCAACTATCAAAGAACAGTCCCCATGGAAGGGATGGCCTAACATGTCTGTGCAATGAAAAGGATCTTTGAGAACATTGCCTTTTGTAAAGGTTGAAAAGGCAGCTTAAACACACCAAGGGAGCTCACAGAGTCTCAGATCTTCACAACAAATACAAATATTTTTACATGTATGTGAATTCAATGGGGAACTAGCAAGCTGACCAGAAGTGTGACTGGAATAAAGAATGAAAAAGACAGCTGTCATATTCATTTTGAAGTGTCATATTGTTCATATTCACATGCAGCTGCACCAATTGCACAACAGAATAAATTTAATCTGAATTATATTTTTATGACATTGTTTAGTTGTAAAAGCAGTGCCAGACTCTGTTCTCACTTGACATAGTGAAAATGTCAGTCCGAACTAATCTATAAATCCATCTGTACACTGGTGAAGGGAAGCAAAGTCCAGACCACCACAGGGGACCTATACTGCTAACATTTCTGCACATTCTTTTTTATGCAAGTGTTTATGTCCTCATATTTGTTCAGCTCATACTGCACTTCTTGCATTGTCTTTGCAAGAGGACAGACAATGAGCTGCTGTCTGCTGTGCAATAGTTAAGCTCAGACCTGCCACCTGTAATAAAACAGTGAAAAATTATTCAAGTAGATGATTGCTGAGATTCTAACAGAGCATATGTAAGAGGTTTTTTTTATGCGTTAAAATACTTTCTTCTGTGCCTGTCAACAGCCATTGAGCTGTTACAATAGTAAGGACTGAGATACAAACAATTATTTGAATTAATCAGATTCATAAAATGAATGAAACCAAAACACAAGCAACAGGACCTTTAAACAATACTTCACACATCTATCTATCTATCTATCACTTCACATATATAAGATGGGGTAAATCAGAGACAGTCAAAACTTTCACTTTTTCTAAGTTTTCAGCAAATATGTACTGTCAATAACACAGTTGTCAATAAAAATAAAATCATGGAAACTGCAATGTGGGCAACAGGTTAAGTTTTTCATCTTTAAGATGAAAGCTTTAGATGAAAACCTGGGTTCTTTTCATTACACATAAACCCTAAATGCTCATAAAACCCCTTACATGTACAGAAGCCATAGCATTCTTCCTGTTAATTTCAGTAACAGTTTTGGAGCAGGGCTACAGAACCTAATGTCTCAATCCAGAAAATCAAGTTAGCACATGCCATGAAGAACAGAAGCTGCTTTGCCAACTGAGAAACAGATCTCAGGGTGCTGACAGGTACTGCAGAAGAACCGGCTGAGATGGTTTAAGAAGTCACAAGCCCCAGCTCTCAGTTCCACTTCTCTGCAGAAGACCCATCAGGGTTGAATTTCTTAACAAACATGAGGACAATTTGTACTCAAATTACTGTGAGATGCTTTCACTTACTTGAGGAACGAAATGACATCCCAGGTACAAAGTGACTGACTACCCTTGCAAAATAAGCAAATAGACTTCCATATTTGCACAACTCAGCTTCTTCTTTACAAAGCTTACCATGTTAGTTGAAACAACATCTCCAGCAGTTTGAAACAGAGCACAGGATCTTGCATGAGTACAGCTGAGGAGATTTTAGAAGTTTTCCTGTTGTGTATTTCTGCTGCAAGCTCCCACAGAGGAATGGTAAAATTTCTAAAAGCCACAGCTAAATCTGATAGAAGCTTTCATATGGTAAAAGATCAACTATACATTCAAAAAAGAGCACAGAGAGACGAAAGCAAGTGGGAGACCCCAAATAATACCCTGTCCAACTACTCCCAGACCCATCACAGAAGCAACTGGCCCACCAAAAGGCCATCTCCACAAGCCCAGAGGAGTATAGAGGCACAAAAGCAGGCTGGAAACCCAAATTAAGGACTCAGGAAGGGACAGCCCGCCCAGGCCCCTCCCAGGGCTGTCCCAGGTGATCCTCAGCCCTGGCATCCAGGTGTGAAGCCCATCTAGATGAGTCAAGCTTGGAGCTCAGTTAGTTTCTCCTGGCACTTGTTTAAAATTTTTCTTGATACATTTTGTTTCAAAAAACAACTCAAATGATTTCTACAGTATAGTCAAAAGTATTTGTTCTTTGGAACACTTTTTAAACTTTATCTTTTGTTCACTTGAAGATATTGATGTATTTAAATATGTTCATCTTCAGTATAGAACTGTCCTGAAGCTCTGAGTATGCTGAGTGACAGAAGAAGGTGTTATAAAAAGCATTAAAAAAAAATTAGCAAGAAGACAATTTCATGCTGGGTTCATCACAAGTAAAGAAGGAAGATCTTATATATATATATATACATATATACACATACATATATATAGTGTTTTATTTTAAAAATAAATAAAAAAAAGAACTTTATAACAAATGTTGTCCTTATTATTTTTTTACTCTTCATTAATTTCCATGTGACATTTTGTTCTTTCTCAGATAACTCCAAGGATTTCGAATTGGCATTGACAGAAGTACCCTCAGACTTTCTTAGGTAGAATTCAACTTGAAATATGCATTAGTTCTGTAATGAGTCAGCATTTCTGGATGAATGATCCAATGTAAAGAATTTTGTTGTGTATATCTATGAGCCACTGAGAAATTACAGCCTTAACTCTCGTACAATAACTCTCATGTTTTATTAGACCCTTTTTTGTACTATGGATTGAATGCATGAACAATCATGCCCAAGGCAAGACTTGATATTACAGGCAGCTGTCTTGCACAAGAAAAATGCCCGATGTCTTGCTTAAGAACAATGAAGCCATCCCTGGACAAGCAAGAGCTACCAACTGCCCGGGTCCTTC
This sequence comes from Anseranas semipalmata, assembly GCA_013399115.1. Taxonomy (NCBI): domain Eukaryota; kingdom Metazoa; phylum Chordata; class Aves; order Anseriformes; family Anseranatidae; genus Anseranas; species Anseranas semipalmata. The sequence continues at coordinate 164,434 of VXAA01006227.1, read as the reverse complement.
TGTTATTGGGCCCTTTGCACATCCTGCAAAGGCAGGACAACAGCAGGCACAGCCACGGAGCTTGCACAGCTGCCGAGTCCAGGGAAGGGCTGCATATGTGAGGTGACAGCCGCCTCTGAGAGGAGAGGACAGGGGTGAAGGCAAGGACAAGCTGTAATCACAGCTTTAAATCCCCACTTCTCTTTAGCAGTAGAAAACTGGCAAAGCCAGCTCTTCCTGTTCTCTCTCCCCCATGGTTTTGCTTATGCTGCTGAACAGACACGTCCCTTTTGCGTTTCTAGACCCTGTGAGAGTATGATCCACTGTCCTAGCATGAACTTTGAGAAAACACATTTGCTTCAGTGAACCTCTTTACCTCCTGGTGGGTAATTGCATAAAGAGTGATGCTGGCCAAAAAAA
>VXAA01006227.1:130863-153633 GCA_013399115.1 Anseranas semipalmata | reverse complement strand
CTCCTCGCCCGAGCGGAGCGCGCCCCGCGCCCCGGCCGGGGCAGCCGCCGCCCCCGCCGCCCCCGGCCGCTGCTCCGAGAAGCCGCTGGGAGGTGGGAGCGTGGCCCCCCCACGTCCAGCGCCGGGCTGCGGGGACCGGGGGCTGCTGGGTGTCGCTTCTGTCCCCAGGCCTGGCAGAACAGAGGTGTCGTGCAGCAGTAATCTCGCCTATTAGAACCGCTTACCCCTGGAAGATACTGGGTTTAACCTTGCATCGTTACTCTCCCCTGATTACAGATATAAGAATGGCTAAGGAGAAATGGGGCGTATGTATAGCCATTTCAGTGAATTCTGAGATGGAGACTGGATCTATGCTAGGAAAGACACCAAACCTTCACACAAAGCATCTCTAAACAGCACAAGAGTAAAGTAACTTAAATAAATTCCTACATTATAATCCATCTACATATTCCCCTAAAATATTACATTGTGTTTAAAATACATTTTTTACATACCCTTACAGGCTGCACCTGAGACACTACCAAACAGTCCCACACAAAGCACTGGTACCAATTGGGACCGACTCTTTTCTGGCGGGGAAGCCTAGAGTGTATTCTCTACATTTCCATAAAGATGAACTACAGCTTCCTACCTGCTGTTCTTTTTGTTCCGCTGATCTTATTGAAATGAACATAAGAAAAATTCAAATCAGTCTGATCACAATGTTCCTGCTGCCAAACTCAGTAAAACCAGTCTGCTTCCAAAGCAGAACCACTCAGGCCACTGTGAACAGTGTAGTCCTTTGTTTTCTTTGCAGCTCTCTCATGAACCAATTCTGTGTTGTGTTAATGATGTTAAGTGTTTCCTGAATAGATGAGACCAAGCTTCATCTGTGCAGAGGACATCTGTGTGTTTTAGACACCCCAAGATTTGTCTTTTCATTTGGTGTGTGCAGATGGTCTCTGATACACATGATGCTGGGTCAGGTGCCTGATTGGATGCCCAAATCTTTGAATTGGGAAAGTATCAAATAAGAGAAGATCAGTGAATACCTCTGTCTGCACAGAAATTGATAGATTTGCCTTCTCTCCCAATCAAGAGTCTGTTAAGAAGCATTCAATAATCTGGAATGTTTCCTTCTCATACTGTTGGGAATTACTGGGAAGGCTGAGTAACCACAGTTTATTCTTAAACCTGTCTTTATTCTTCCTTCAAGCTGGTTCTCACACTTCCTGCCTTGTGTGTGTGTGTAAAGTTTGTAAAACTTGTTGCTGCAGCAACATCATAACTAAAAAGAAGAGGTTGTTTCTTTTGTTTTAAGAGGACTCTGGTATCTATCCAACTACCCTGAAAATTAAGTGTTTCACACGGACCCCAAATTATCTGTTTGGAGATGGATCTGAAAACAAGAGACATCAAAGCAGTAAAGGAAGCAGTAACGCATGTGTAGAAGGAGAGAGGGCAGGGAATATGCTAAGAAGCTAATGATGATAATCCTATTTAGGAAACCAAACAGAGAGGGAAAGCCCTTGATAGAAACTACCGAAGAAAGGAGAGAAGATTTTGGTCCACAGTCAAATACAAGGATTTCTACAAAGGGAAGCTGTTCTCTGGCATCAGGATAGAAAACCTACATATCTGAGTTTTTTATGACCAGTAAATAAAAAGGAATCTAATTCTGATCGAATCAAACACTGACCTTTTAATGAACAATCAGTGTGTGCCGTGTGTGATGAGTTCTACTTACTACTGCTAGCCCAGCTGTGGAAACATGAAGGGAAGATACCATAAATGAATGCTACAAACATGTAAGCACTGTTATAAAATAGTTTTTGACTTAAATATGGTTTAAAGTTAAATACTTTGGGGCCTGCTCTTGCAGGAGTTGCATCTCATTTTGAAATAGCTGACCTCTCCTTTTCTAACAATGGCCTCACATGCCCCACCACAACCATATTCACATCCAGGATACTTGGCCTACTGAACTTCAGACCTTAATGAATTTGAGGTAAAAAAATAATTTCAGTCTGAGAGTCTCTTTCTTGATGCTAACACACATTTTAAGTGATGGGAAAACTCAAAGGACTTTGTTGTATCACAAACTTACCTGTAGGATTTCTGGAACTAAGAAGTTCTGTCATTAATTTGAGCCCTGACATACTGTCAAAATAAAAGTAGTAAGAACCGATGGTGATGGTCTCAGAGCGTTTAGTGTAACAATGAAGTGTATGAAGAAGGTAATTATTTGCCTTTCCATTATTCACCCCATGTATAACAGCAACCTGTGGACTTGTCTGATAAATTATCTAAATCACAAATTGCTCAGACTATGTATAGTCATAATTGTAAGAGAGAGTTGTAGACATAAGAAGATTTTCAGCTTCTCAAGGTTCATCTTAGGTTTTACACCGTTTCCCTGAATGCTTCAGCCTGTGATAAAGCCAGGATTTGCAGAGCAGCAGGCTGCCAAGAATGCTACGGATGTGTATTGCATTGTGTATGGTATTCACATTAGAAAATAGTGCCTATATTTCGTTCACAAGCATTCAGGATTATCAAAGCTTTATGTCTTACAAAGCTCATGGCTTTCAAAGAACCATTTCCTACTGAAGCAGCAATACTGCTTTGCAGCAGGGCCAGGCCTGTCCTGTTTGATATTTTTGTCAGTTGTATACAAAGGAAACAAAGACAGCTTCACACTCCCAGCAAAGGCTTTTGAGTTGGAGAGTGTATTTTTGTTTGTTTTGCTTTGCATTGGAAGAGAATGAGTATTCCTCTGCAGGTGAAATTCAATAAGAACACAGTAATCATCATAAGAATATACATTCATCACACAATCTATACGAATTTCACTTATACCAGCAAAATGAACTCCCCATACTGAAGTCAAAATAACAAAGGAGCTCAAACAATCCCTGCAAAAAGAAATTAGAACTCCGGCTTCTGCATGTGTTCAACGATGACCCTGCCTCAATATTAATTCATGTTAAAATAATATAGACAGAGCTGATCTTGGATTAGGTTTGAAGAATGAGACTGCATGTCTCCTCAGTTCAGATGCCAAACCAAGGTTAATCTGTCTCTAAGAAGCGATGGGAGAGGTTCTCTCTAAGAAATCCAGCCCTTTTGCTCTGATCTGGTTTTGTAAAAGGTCCAGGAAGCCGCCAGATCTCTCAGGCTGTGTGTTCAAGTCCAGAGCTGACCACACGGGGACCACCGCTGACACATTTGGCTCTCATGTCAGACTCCCTGCAGCCCCAGTGTGGATGGCGTGGCTGGGGCGGGATGAAGAAGCCACCTGGCTGTTTCCTACCCGCTGTCAGACTGTGCACTGAACCACAGTGTTCCCTCACTTCGTTATTCTCTGTGCTGAGATGAACTCTTGTGAAAACAGGATCCAGATCGTAGAGAAGCGTCCCCCACATACTACCTCCTTTTAAAGGTATACATTTATCCTAATTTTTTTTCCAAAGATTTTCTCTCAGAATAAATCTCTGTATTTTTAGTACTATCCCAAGGTTCTTCCTTGATGATCCTTATTTTGCAGTTGTTCATAGTGGAGCCATAATTACAGCAAATAAATAAATGCCATGTTTAGATTAAAAAACTGCATGACAATTGACTATTTCATGATTACATTACAAAACACTGTTTCTACCAATTGTAGCAAACTGGGAGCAAAGAAAGAGCTTTTAATTGAAAATTGTAAACTATTGCTTAAGAAAATAATATGCTTTTCTTTTAGAAGTTTTTGTGAAATATGGTGCCCCACATCAGCTTTGTGATTGCATTTTCTAGCTAGTGTCACAAGAGGGAGATTTTCCAGCATTACTTTCATAAAACTGTAGTACTTTCTTTCAAAGACTGACATGAGCACTTCCTTTCTTATAGCATTTGGTGTAATCCACAAAATCTAAGTAGTTAGCTACTAAACTGAAAACGCCTATCTAAGACCTCTCATAGCCATCTGCTACACTCTGTTTTCATTTGGCGCCATGTGTGTATTAATGAAATGATTGCATCAGATTATATCTTTTATTCATAAAATCATCTAGGTCATCTGCTTCCACCTACACTTTCTCATTAAAATGAACAGTTGTGTGTACATTCTCCCCTCACTGTGTGAGTACAATCCTAGCTGCAGTCAGCTGCTGTGTGCATTTTAATAAGAAATCCCTTCTATGCTTTTTCTTATATGAGATTCCCCCAAAAGTCAATTCAAGTGTTTCACACCACAGAGAGTGCATTTTTCTTACACTTTGAAAAACAAAGACTTCCTAAAAGGTACAAGATCTGTATGCACTGGTGACCTCTGTCAGAGGTCGTCTGCTTTCAACAGAAAGCAACAAGAAAGCAGGAACACTGTCATTTTGCTACCGAGAAGTAGGTAGCAGATTCTTCTCATCTAGAAGTATCAAAACTGTCAATAACAAGGCAAACACTTGTGTTCCTTGTTGCGAGAATGGAAGGCTGACTGCGTTTGTACACACCATGCTAGAGAACAGTAAGTTACCAAGCGCACAGAATTCAGGACTTTGTGTGATGCACAAACACAAAATACTCAGTTATCCTAATAATCACATTAAAACTCTATTATCAGTCTCAGTTCCATGTCTACTACTGAAGATTGCTTTAAATAGAAACTTCTTTCGCAAATCAATGCATGTTATCAATAAAGAAGGAATCAATATATGAATATTCACCAGCTTTTTAAGTGAGGGCTCGTATGTCATGCTGAATTTCTACAATTATTCTTGCTCGGGGGTTAATATAAGAAATATTCATGATGGGGGCAGGTATTAAGTAAATGCTTCATAATGTTATGAACTAAAATAATTTAAAATATCTAAATGTAACTGCTTTAACTAGAAAACATTTTAAGTATCTTACTTTTCTAGTTGCTGAGTATTTTATTCCCTGACAGACAACATCGCTTCAGTTTTGTGGAGTTTTCGTCAGCTGTTCACAAGGACCTCCTCATGAATGAATTAATAGCTCAAATTCGTTTCCTTGGAAATAATTTGGATATATATACTGAATCACAATCACATACACTTCTGGCATATATACAGCAGGGTCTGCACTCCTTGGAAACTACTGAGAATAAACTCCAATTTGCTGGCAGACAGGCTGCAGCTAGAAGAGAGAAAACTTCATTGAACCAAATCCTTATGAACTGACAGGCTCTAGAAAGAAGTACAACAAAAAGTAAAATATTTCAGGGTCCAGATCACCAGTCCCCTGCCTTTCTCCTCTTTCTTTCACCAGTCTCAAAAGAGCACGCACGTTCTGCTAAAGCATCCATTAATGCAGCTTCATGGACTATGATGGCCTATGTGTAAATTTGTGAACAAATCTAATGTCAATTCCCATTATCATCTACGTTAAGGTTCCATACTCACTAAAGAAAGAAAGCCTTTCAAATACACCTGAGACACAGAAAAGTGTGAAGGATTCCACAGCAGATTTAGTACCTACAACATGCATTTTAAAGATGTGAAGGAATATGCACATACTAACATAATAATAAATTTAATGTGGGAATGAAAACAATCTTTCACTAAGTTGATTTTTTTTCCTAGCATCTGTTCTTTCAAAGACATGTATTCAAAAAGACATGCAGCCCTATATAAATGATCAGTGCATTATGGTAAAATACCAGCCAATGATACAGCCATTATGCCAGAACCAATACAGAACATTGGCAAGATTCAGTTCAGCAAACCTTATTTTCCTCTTTTACTTACAAATCAAAAGGAGCTATGAACTATAATCAGAAGAAACTTAATGAAATCTAATGAAAATAATAAATACTATTTTTTTTTTATTTTTAATTCGTATTATAATATCTCAGTCCCATGGTAGTCAATTTTCACGGTACTAATGGCAATTCCCACTGACTTTTGTGGGGCCAGAATTTAAAAACTCTTAAGATCTTATTTACAACAGAACATTTTAAAATCGCTAATGGCAAAATGCTAATGATGAGAAAGTTAGTGAGTGCTTCAGAACAGCAAGAACAGCAAAAAAATAAGATCAAATAATAAGAAGAGAGTTCTGTATACTGGAACTGCAAGCAGCATTTTGATTCTTCTTGTACTCTGTAGGAAAAAAAATAAGTATTTATGAGAAACCATGCTTCAGTATTTCAGGATGAATACATTACATCAAGCATTTTTATCAGACCTACTGGTTTGCTTTGCCTTATCTACATTTGCCTTTGTCCAAATGCTACATCCCTATACCCCCAGCTGCTTTCCATTCAGTGACATGGTTTGTGGCAGAGTTGCTTCCCTTTGGACTGTCACACCACCATATGTCTCCGGCATTCCTGGTGCCCCTCACTCTCCTCCTCTCCCTCCCCATCTCACCAGTCTCAGAAGGGAATTCACATCACATTAAAGCATCCCAATGAAAGCCATGCTGAAACAGTCCCTTGAAAAAACTAGGGCAATTGTTTTGGAAGTAAACTATGTCAGCAGGAGTGGAAAATAGGAGCTCAGTAAGAAATGCAGAATTTTTTAATCCTTCTGTCATTCAAAGATTTTACAGTTACAATAAAAATGGGTGAAATATATTCGATATGCAATCCATTACAGATATATAAAGTATCAATTCATATACCTATACACACGTGCAAATACATGTATATGCGTGTTTTATAATTAATGTCTATTTCAAAAAGAAATATGAAATAATATTCACTAGAGAATGCCATAGGAATTCCTGTTCTCTAGGAATGCTCTTCCATAAGATTGTTCAGGCCTGTGTGGGGAGGATGCATTCAAATTCTGTGTGATTTTAGACTTTCTTCCATGTAAGGCCCAGGTTAAAATCTATAGAGTTATCTTTTCAATGACTTTAGTTCATGTGGATCAAGAATATATAGTCACAGGTTTGAGAGAAGAATCTGATATATTTTCTAGAGTTGATGTAATATTTAAAAAAAAATTCTTCAAGTGAATTTAAATTTTATAAACATTCAAGAGTGATAATTCTTCAGTCTTGAATCTTCAGTCTAGTCTACAGACCTACACACTTTCACAGGAAAATTCACAGACCCAGAATGGTTTCCCAGAACCACCCAAACCATTCACATCTGGAGTTTCACAGGTGGTGAGCACTGGAACACTGGAGCACTGGAACAGGCTGCCCAGAGAGGTTGTGGAGTCTCCTTCTCTGGAGATATTCAACAGCCGCCTGGATGTCTTCCTGTGTGACCTGATCTAGGTGTTCCTGCTCCGGCAGGGGGATTGGACTAGATGATCTTCCAAGGTCCCTTCCAATCCCTAACATTCTGTGATTCTGTGATTCTGTGATTTAAATTGGCCTTTTCATCACTTTCACAACTGGTATTAACACATCGCATCTTCTCAGTGCTGGGCAGAGTGTTTTGTTTTCAGAACTCTATTTGTTAACCTTTCCTAAACAAAAAGTCTTCCAGGATATTCCTTAAATATTTATAATGTTTCGGTTTCAAAATGAAGCAAAATCAGATTTGGAGTATCAAAATGTTCTATGAATCTAAAGTCCTGAGTTTTAAAAAGTTGTGATAATGGTATACAATTTCTTTTATCCCACAGAAAAATGAAGTGGTTATATAGAGATTTTGCAATAATTTTAATGTTGTGAAATATTCAATTCATTACTACATTTTTCAGAATCTATCAGTGATCAGGTATTTTTGTCTATTCTGCAGGAAAGAATTTGTGACAAAACAAAAGAAAAAAATAAATTCATAAAATATTGTAGAAAACCTACAATTGTCTGCAATTTATTTCTGTACTTTTAAGAAAAAGAAAGATCATCATTACGCATAATGTCGCTATGGTACTGGAAGTTACAGTTTATTTTTCTAGATAACAGAGAAGCCCACGTAATTTCTCACGTAGGTCACAGTTGCTGTAGGGCTGCATTTATTTACACACATCCTATGCAAATCTGACCTCATTTTTAACCAGATATTTACTCTTCATTTTAGATTTAGAACTTCTGCTTTGTAACCATTTGCAACCACTATCACACTTCCCTGCAAGAAATCAGGGACTGTTTTCCTGTGAGGAACATAACCAAACTAGCAGCGATTTTTAGGGGAAAAAAAAAAAGAAAAAAAAAGGGGGGGGGGGGGGGGTTACTTGGTACCTTGCTCCGGAGTGGGAAGCAGAGCATGCCAAGACGTACCTCCCTTTACACTACCCACACCTTCTTCATGATGTCCCCAGGAGGTTGGGGGGCTGGTGTGGGCAGGCGGCTCCCGCACACGGCGGTGCCTGGCAGCTGTGGGAGCAGCCCCTGGGAACCGCTCCTGCCAGCGCCCAGCCAGCTCCGCAGCCAGCGGAGGATGGCAGAGGACCTGGGGCACACCATCAACCACCTCTTGCCCGGCCGGACACCTCACGCAGACCCTGAACTGTACACCCTGTCATTTAAAATGTTAGTAGATTGAACTCTAAAAGCTACAACAGGGTGAGAACAGTGCAATATATTTATGCTTGCATGCAAGCGGGTGAATATTTTATGTGTACATTTTTATCAACTATTATTTTGTATCAATTAATAAGATATATTGTAAATATGACATTGGGTTTTGTCTACACTTTCTGTTTTTCGGGTTTTGAAGCATCTCTGGCATTTGTACGTCTGTACCTGCTGGGCACACAATTAAAAAAAAAAAAAAAACCACAGAAATTTATTTTCTTCAGTCAGCCCCTCCAGAATATCTCTATTTTGCACACACAATTTCCTCAGTGCAGACTCAGGCTGTGTTCAAACCTCCTGCCGTGGCATAATAAGCCTCCCTTTCCCCATCCAGATTTACTCTCTTTTTCCTTGTTCAGCACATCACAAAACAGACTTTCTTGAGGAAGCTTCTAAGAACTAGTCCATGGAGAATTTGTCTCATCCCATAGGCTTCACTGCCCCAAAAGAAGAGATGGGTTACAGAGAGCCAACAAAACAGAAGGACCAGGGCACTGGAGGGAGCCCTGTGTAACCTCACCGTGGCCAGGCACCGTGTGAGCACGAGCAGGTTTACCTTCCTGCGCAGGAAAGCAGGACAGCTTCCAGGCTCCCGGTGACTGGTGTAGGTCGCTGGGGGCTGGATTTTAAGCTGAGCACAGGGGAAATCTTATCTGTAAAATGTGATGACAGCTGCTGCAATTTTTCATCCAAGCAGTACAACTTGTCAGATTGAGGAATCAGATCAAATAATTGCTCTGTTATAAAACACTTGTCTTGAGGATATCTGGGCTGGCCCCATCTTCTTCCCTACACTTTAGATTTCATAAAATAGTTTAAAATATATTATAACCACCACCTCCCGGCATTTTAAGACAGGGATTTCAAGGACTCTTTTTGTAACACAGCTATTCAGTGTTTTCTGAAACTCCAGACATCTTCTGATGCTGAGGAACAGGACTCAGTAGTTTTCAGCCCCAATTTCACTGTTTAAGTATATCCATCCTAGAGTTTCAGTGGACAAAAATCAGGCAAGTGACTTCAAATATTTGCTGATAAACACTTAAAGACTACTTGTTAAAAATATATCAATAAGTAATACGTCAAGAAGACATGGATAAATCATTGATCTGATTTGTTTCATTAATGTTGTTCAATACATTTCATTATTTCGTGTATTTCCTCTGAGTAAAGGATCTACCTTGGGGCAGAGATTGTATTATAAAGAGAAAAGGCTTACAGGAAGGCTAATGCAGGAAGAGAGAAAAAGATGACAGCCAAGTCCCCACAGGACTTTAAAAAACATTTGTGAAGTATATTTAGATTAATTACACCAACTAATTATCAAAGTCCAGTGTCATGCTACCTGAAATGTCAGTGCAAAATGTTCTTTGGGCTTGAAGGCAGTATGTATGGCAACAATGAATGTGTGAAATCCAAATATGACTGCCACAAAGACAAACAAGGCATGAGAGAAAACATGAGCTCAAAGATAGATCAATTAATTCAAAGAACACCAACCAGACAGGTGGATGAGTCAGACATACCAGGCAGACAGAGTTCCCGTTGAATGGAAAATGCATTTAATACAGCGTGTTTCACTGTGAAAGACAACACGACCAACAAGCTAAGCTAAATTTGGTGGCAACGTGCCATGATGACAGAAACATCCTCACGGATGAGTTTCCCCTTTTATAAGGTTTCTCCTCTTGTGATTACCCCTTCCCAAATCAAATAGTATGGTTTTCTTCAGTTCTTAAGATGATCTCAGAAAAAAAAAATGTTTAAAAATATTTAATATACAGCAAGATATTCTCTTTGATGTAATAAATAGGAGAGATTTTGTTTTTTTTTTCACTGGGTAGGATTGGTGAAAGAAATATATTGAGTGAATATATCCAGACATACCTAAAGATTTTTCATTGTTCTTTTCTCTGACTGTAGGGAAAAACAATCTTTCCGGTAGTAGAAAAAGCTAATATATTTGCAACACAGGGCAGAGATGACTGTCCTGCAGAGAAGGTATGTCATATCACAGCTAGCTCTGGAGCAAATCAAGTGCACTGCTACAATGGCTATGAATAGCTTGTTACAATATTTTTTTATTTTTAATTACATGAATGTGTAAATCGGAAAACCAAATCATAATATAAAAATATATAAAAAGGCAAATGTAAAGTAATACATTACTCAAATTATAAATGGTCTTGTGACTGCATAGCACTACATTCTTATTTAAAAGAACACAAAAGTTTCTTATATTTGTTATTTATTATGAAAATCATCTTCTCAGAAGTGAAGAAGTATGTTCAGACATATACTACTGCATTTAATATAATACATAAAACCTCCAGCATTTTGGTGGGCATAATAAACAATTCAGAAGTTGCACACAACAGCATTTACGTTAATTCTCAGTGCCTGCAGTGAGTTGCACTAGAATCTGGCCCAAGACACACAATTTAAAAAAATCCACATTTGGTGCCTTTCCATGAAAACAAAGAGTGTCTCCACTTTACTCTTTTCAGCCACCATATTCAATCGTTAATTAGAAGCATGCACAGGAGATTTACTGCACAGGAATTTAAAATAAATAAATAAATAAATAAATAAGACTTTGAGAAAGTAGTCATACCTTCACCTGCTTTAGATAGTCCTGTCAGTATCATTGGCTTCAAAACAAGAGCTGTGTTCCAATTTATCCAAGCTGAGAATTTGGCCCTTAATTTTTTTTATGCGCCTACAAATATGGTGCAACTATTTTTTCTATATTGAAGTTATACCTGTAGTTCCTGTCTTCCAAAATAATATTTATTGAAGCAAAACACATTCCACTCTTCAAGAGATTTTTAAAGATGTCAACCTACCTATGATTTGGGCAAATTTTAAACAACTATGGAAATAACTGACATTGGATACAGTACGCTTTTTCCCTAGAATACTTCCCTCCACTGCTTTCAGCAGGCAAATTTTATAACAGGACTGAGCTGTAACACACAAGTTTTGTCCCCAGCCCAGGAGTTTCATTATACACTCTTCAGTGCCATCTGCTGTAACCAGATGCATTCAAAAACTTAGGAGATGATCAAAGACCTGGTTTTAACAGCTCCATGGCAGGGACATAATGTAACTCCAGGTTTAGGTCTGTCCTACAAATGGTAAAAGCCCGTTAAGGGCTCATCTCCAAGGGAAATAGTGTTGTTTAATGACCAAAAATGAAGAACTTCTTCACAACTGTGGCCTCATTCTTTCAATCTTTTGCTACACTTTTTAAGCTATAGCAAAATACCCTTTACACACCTTAAACCTATGGTATTAAGCACCACAGCACCTCCTCCTGTCAAGGAGGGAAAGAACTGCAGCTGCAGCTTTAAAGACTTGTGAGCAATCATGTTGATCTTCTGAACCTGGAGAAGAGAAGGCAAGAAACAATATATTTTTCAAAGCACAAATGGTATTTTGGTGCCTAGACTCCAAAAAATCAGCACTGTAATACAACGGCAAAGCCTTTATCTCTTCTACGACCAAATTAAAGATTTGTTTTTAGGTGAAGAAAAAACAGTTCCATTATGCTCATTGTTACCTTAATGCATTTTCTGCAGTTATTGCAAAGAAAATAATGATGATTTTTTTGTGTCTTAGAGTAAGTGTGCAAGTGATTGATTATGTCTGTTCTGTCCTTCAGGATTTAAGCAGAGCTCTAGAGCTCTTAAATTATGTCCAGAGCACAGCTCTCTGCTTGAAAGACCATTTTTCCAACAAGACTTGCACTTTGGGTTGTTTGTCACAAAATACATAGCATATTTTCCAGTGGAACATCTCATAACCTTCACGTACTGGAGAGACTCCATTTTTTCTGTGTGAATGATGTGTCATGATCTGATTTGTATCAGCTTTACAACACTCAAACTCTGCTAGGATCTCCATTGCCCTGGAGGCTACAAAAAAGACACAAAGAAACATTCCCTATTCAAAACATCTTTTGGTTTTAATGGACAAGGCAAAGGAAGAGAATATGCAACAAACTCTTTCCATACTGGGAAATTCCTAGTAAGTAGTACCTGCAATACATTTTGAGAACATAGAGCGCTACGGGTTTAGTGAAGTACCACCAGCACTTTGTTGGTTTTTGCACAGCAGCAGTTATCTGTTCTGCGGTATTTGTGGCATTCTCTATACTTAGATTGGCAAATGCCACAAATACCACGATAAATTTAACCACTGTGAGTGATAAATGTCAGGCTTTTAATAGCACCCACTGTCTCCCTGTCACCGCATGACCCTATTTGGAGACCACACAATCACCGTCTCGTATTATTACTTGTAAAAGAAATAGTGTTTTTAGCACTTAAAATGATTTATATTTGCTTTGTATAACATGCATGGACAGAACAAGCAAATGAACCATTGTACACCTTTCGGCAGAAGGAAGAGGCTGCAGGGTACTATTCCTGATCATTTCATATTTTGTTTACAAAAATAAGTTCAGAAGATAGTTTCCTTTTTCTAGTAGGTGCCAGTACAGTGGGCAGAATTCACAATCTCAGTTGACCTGAAAGGGAAGAAACAAATTTGCCCACCCAGCTGATGACCATGGCTGACGTTACGTTTGATCAGAAAGGAAAAGTCTACAAAACTATTGCTGCAGATCTTAAAATACTGAATGTGACACCAGACATGGCAAACGTTCTCTGTATGACTTTGGGCACTTTTTACACTTACAGCAGCATCTGATGTATTCAGGCTACATCTGGAGAGCATAATTCTGTGGCATTTTGACTGCAGGTCGTAAGAAGGATCATTTCACATTATGTCTAAAAATACTTCAATTCTGATCTTTTCACAAAATTCCAAAGTTCTGAGGTTTTACCTCGAGCAGAAAACCAAACTCAGAGAACTCAGAACCAAATGCAATGGAGACCAGTAGTAACTAATTTTCCCGTGTACAGTGGCGTTATCAGCACCACATAAGTCTCTTTCAAAGTCCATTAGATTTAGCTGCCAAAATGTATGGGCAAGAGACCAAAAGCTACTGCATTACTGCGGTTTGCCTGGTTGCCATAAAGAGCTGAGCTGCATGAGATAGCTCCAATTCAATTAAATCAGTTCCACACCAGTAAGTGTTTTAAGGCCTAAGATCATTTTGTAAACCTGTTCATCACATATTAAAGGCTTCCATTCCCACAATGCAAGAAATCAGAATTTAAAAGTATATCTGGGCAGCTTGTAATGGATTGTGATATTTAGCAAGCCAATAAACATTAAATACCTACTATATATTAATTCCTGCAAATACATATATGATTTTTAAAAATATGGATCAAATAAATTATTAAATATTCATAATCTTATAACCACAAATTGCATTTCTCATGACCTGTTCCTTAGATACCCAGCTGCAAGTAACACTTTCTAGATTTCACTGATCTAAAAGAACAACTTAGTAATTTTCTCTCTCCATAGCTTAATTTTTGCCTTTTTTTTTTTTTTGCAAGATATATAGCATTATGAATGTCAAAGATATTAATATAAACAAAAGGGGGAAACTGTCTTTCACATAATTGGATTATTTTACCACCTTTACTGTGGGAGTTATTGGCTATATCACAATTAACATAATAAACTACTCCCGCATATTTCTTATTGATTATATAACGAAGAATGAAGGAATATTAACATTTTGCATACACACAGGCCATCTGCTACGAGTTCAGTATATTAATTATGAATTAAACTGTACAATAATAAAGTTGCATTCACAACCAACACTGAACTAGTAACTCGATTAATGATATTAATTTACATCATCAGTTATTCAAATTATCAAACTAATACATCAGATAATGGAGTCAAAAGTTTAGCACAAGAGAGGTGTTTTCTGTTAAGCCTGTAACAAAATCAGAGGAGATGATTCCCTTTAATCTTTAACCCAAACTAAAATTACAACCACAAAAATGGCATGATTTAACTGATGGAAAACAATGTTTTCTTGCAAGTGGAGTCCCTTGTTCCTTGGCAATGAAGGATCTCCAGGCTTAGGTGGTAAATTCAAGACATAATTCATGCTAAAGAAGTAAAAAGTAAAGTGCTTTTTTCTTATGCCTTTTTCAGTGCTTTGTCTTTAAAATCTGCTGAGGTTTCTATTTCTGCAAGAATTCTACTCTCCTCTGGCTTACCAGAAAATCAGAGCACTGTAAACCATATTGCATTGGCTTTTAAAAGAAACAATTTTGTGGAAAATGTTGGGCTTTTCACACATACACACAAAAAATACATCTAATAGTTACTGTTTTTAGTAACCAAAAATACTTAAAAAAAAAAAAAAGACTCAAGGTGGACAATCAAATAAGTGGCTATCAAATACAGAGTAGTATGTTCTCTTAGAAGAGGGGAATTGTATTTTAACAATATTTTTTAACCATATTCTGCCAGGTGATATATATATGCAGGGGGGAAAGTGGATGTGGAATAGCATAAAGCTTTAGTGACACATTGAGGGTGAACTTATTTGACACGTAAACAATACAGTAAGTCTGGAAAGGTACCCAATAAAATCTAGGTAGCAAGGCAATAAGAAATGCTTTAACGTTAGTTCTGAGTCTCTTTTGATGAGGTTATATGACCAGAAAGAGTATTGTCAGAGAATTAAGACTATGCCAGCTTTCTTTCCAAAGGGTCGCAAACACCTTATGGGCTATGCTGTGTCTTTCAGACGTGCTCTGGCATAAAGGCAATGGTCAAAGGGAAACTGAGGCACTCCTGTGCTTTAGAGAGGACCTGCAACTCCAGCTGTTCCAGAGAGAGCAAAAATTTGTTTATAGTAGCAGCAGAGCAATTCCTGACATGTATTGCTCTGTCTTCCTCCAGCTCTCCGTAGCTGGCTATGTGTGTGAATTATTCCCTGATGATGGAAAATAAGATCATCACCAGGTATATTAAACTTTTGCTAATGTCTGCTAAATTCATTTCATGCATTTCACACGGAACAACTTAATCACAAAGTAAAGCTATCTTTTAACTATATATCAGCATAATATTTTTTCCAATAATTAACATTTCTGTATGCTGAGTTTGCAAGTGTCAACAGTCATAACCATCCTCAGGAGAAAAAAGCAAAGATAATTGGTACATCAGCTACCTGAATTGCTTCTTTCTTGAGTACAACGAGTGAGATTTACTAATCACCTGATTTTATAAATGATTTTTTTTTCTTTGTCTTGTGCCTTGCTAATAACCAGATGCTCCAGGGTGGGGCTGGGTTCAGCTATTAGTGGAAGAAAGCAACAGTCTCTTTCTGTCTGGGCCTCCTATTCACACTATCCCACCAGCAGAGAAGGGAGGTTTCTCTATTTTTTTCTATTGTTGTATTATTATGGTAGATTAATCTGACTGTCACATATACTTATGGTCACCTAACTTTTTAAATATTAAGCCCTTTTATTCTACATTAAAAAACTTATCACTCTATGGAATTCAATTGTTCAAGCTAAAAATTTTCATATTAGTGCTTTGCCTCAGGCTGGCTTTTTTAAAGCTTTAGCTAAAACAGCCTTTTTAAAGAAGATTAGCACAAAGTAGACAACCATCAAATTTATGATGACTGTTGTACCAATTTTTTTGAAAGAGCCTTGAAGCAGTAACATGAGACTTCTGAAACATCTCCTTATTTCCTGTCAAAAAGCCATCCTTTTAAGCAGAATCATAGGCTTTTCAGATTCTTAATGCATACTTAATAGAGGTGTTAGAAGCTTTCTGTTCTGATTGTAATCCTATCCATCAATACTCCTCAAGTGACAACATGCTCCTAGATCTACAAGGAAAGTTTTCTGTAACATCAGGCAACAGTGGCAAAACCCCAATGTCGATTCAAAAGCAGAAGTGGGCTGTGTTGTTCTGACTGCAGAACAAACCATACAACTTTGTCTCAGCTCTTCCTGATGTATGTTAGTAGTTCTTAACACTTTTTAGCCCTTATTGCTGAATAAAGCCTATTTACCTAGCTTAAAAATCAAGTCAGCCTGAATTCCACTGAATGACTTCCACAGTATTTTACATACAAAGCAACAAGGAGCTGCAAAGTCAAATGACAGGACACATATCGGTGTGGCAGGTAGACATTTTGTGATGTATTCACACTGCTTTTCAAAATGCATGCACTGAATCTATATGTTTGGCTACAGCATTAAGTTCCTCTCTTCCATCTAAAGACAATCTCATCAAGAGCAGTAAAAGTGCTCTATGATCCTTTATTCTCAAAATTCTACCGCCTAGTGCGTGGCTACATAGGGCTTTGGCAGACAGCTTTTGGTGAACTTTGCCATCAGCTTAAAAATAATTATTTCCTCATTACTCCGTCTCTTTACCAATGGCATACTCTATAGCTTATTGCAGTAAGATATGCTATGTTATTCCAATCAGTTTCTTTAATATAACCAGATAGAAGTTAGGTCTGGGATACCACCGACAGGAACCACAGCCTCCAGCAGAGGGGCAGCAATTGCAGCTGGAGAAGAGGGGAGGGAAGAACCTTGAGGCACTCAAAGAGCGAGTAACACGTTCACACATATCTCCATACCTGGGGATGGTCAACACAGAAATAACTGCCTCTCATTGTATGTCAGTGTTTTCATCTCTGAGGTGTTTCAGCGGTAAAGACTGTAGGTTGATCCACTATGGGTGACCACAGGAAGGGTTTAAAGGTTTTAAACCACTGTTGGGTTTAATTTAATTTGCCTTTTTCAAGCAAATTTCTGCAATAATCTTACCGGTTATTGTAAGGGGCTCGCCAGTGAATTTCTGTATCCTGTTCTACTATCTTCATTTGCCATACAAAATGTATACAACTGTAATTGAGGCTTGCTGTTAAATGTAAATGAAAGATAAAGTTCACCAGTGGCACCTCTTACCAGAGTTTTGAATCCTAGCTTATGTGACTTTATACTCGAATTCCTCTAAGCCTGACCAGTGGCATTATCCATGTTTACAAGAGCTAAAAATTTCCCAAGTTTTGCTTCCATAAGTAGTTATCATACCTCCTATCCCATTGAATTATTCAAGTTTTCACTGCACTGAGTTTGAATGCATATTTTATCATGGTAAAATATGGGATAACTGCATTAAAACTAAATACATCTGGAAGCATGCTGCAAGAAGAGAAAAAAGGTAAGGCACTGGTACTGTTCAATCATACCCTACACGTACTCAAGCATGCCATCCTTTTGCACAATCCTTGCTGCTTATACCTATCTCCACTAACTATAAATTACATACCCCAAAATGTCTATGGAAAGAATTTTTCGACCAGCCATGCAGTCAGTGGCTTCCTTCAGTTCCTTCCTCATGTCCACACGCTCAAGGGTGAGTTCCTAAGCACAGTCATGACTGAGCTGCCAGCAGTACACTTGCCTCTCCTGACCTATTGGAGCCAGTCAGTCAGGAATCTACGGGGTCTAACTTACCATGCCCTTTGCATACTTGCTTAACATTTTAAGCTCCAATTAGTTGCAATTTATGTCCAGGATCACCCCACTAATTCACAGTTAAAACCTGAGGTGACCTTTTTGACCAGCCCAATCTTTCAAATTAGAAAGCAAAACCAAGCAAGAAAAGTGCAACGGTTCTGAACAACAACACGCAAATGTCATTAGCAAATTTCATTTAAGTTTGAATACTTAAATTTGTGTTGTTCAAACATTTGTTAAAGTTCCTATATTTTCAAAAAAATACAAGATTTCCCCATGATGTGAATTTCAGTGTGATGGTCTATGCTGGAAACCTTTTTGAGAACAGGGAAAGACATTGTCTTTGCTTTAAGGGATTTGTATTAATTTGTATTATATGGTGAAAAGTCCTGATTGTAGAAGGATTTCAGTAATGTTATATGCAATGTGAGGATAAGTATTTCAGATTTATGTTTAAAATTTATTTATTTAACAACTCCATCCACCTTCTTTGCCCAAAAGCAAAAACACCTAGAAGCATCTAAATATTTCAAACGCAGGTCAATGGTAGACAATTACAATGGTACCTTAGTAAACTGCCTTATAATAAGTAAATTAGATACAGGTACTAAATATATCTTCATTAGTCAAAGGGTAAAATCAGTTCTGATAATTGCAGATCACATCAAATGGCCAGTTTTAATGCCTTTCCAGAGAATAAGAGGTGGGAGAAATGGAAAATGTTTCCTTTCAGCTGTGTAAACAGCCTTTTTTTTTTTTTAAATTAGCATTCGAGCATAAAATCAGCATGAATCTAAACACTTGTAATGGCCCTTAGCTGAGCACATGCTTAGCTACACATATGAAGTTTGATACATGCTTTAATTTATTTCTTAAATCAAGTTTAGGTTAACTCCAGTCTGCACATAGTTCAAGCTATGATACTGACCAGTTCCACTATTTTAATGAGAATCTCCCAGGTAATTCTGTTCTTCACCTTTTAGGTATTACTTTTTTTAATAAAACAAACAAAGCACAATTATAAAATGTCACAATGACTTTTTATAAAGCCCGTGAAAAGCATGCAATTTATGTTTGTAGTATCTGGGTCAAATAGTAACAAAGAATAGCA
Organism: Anseranas semipalmata; assembly: GCA_013399115.1. Lineage (NCBI taxonomy): Eukaryota > Metazoa > Chordata > Aves > Anseriformes > Anseranatidae > Anseranas > Anseranas semipalmata. Next base: position 134,625 of record VXAA01006227.1, on the reverse strand, counting down.
AATACTATGGATTAAAAACTGCCTAAGACATATGAGTGATGATGTGAACAATCATGCTCATTAACAATGGTATATTTATATAGCGAAAGTTTGATTCTTTGCATTAGTACACAAAGGCTTCACTTTATCTCTGGCTTTGAAGAGATGGGAGAAGATGAGTAAACTGTCAGTTTGAATTAATGTTTTGTCATAAATATAGTGCACAGAAAACAATTGTATGACGCTTAAGGACTGAGCTAATTAGTTAGAAATTGTATTCTAAACATATTAACAATTCTTTTTCAGAGGCTTTGGCTTTCAATAAATTGATATTAAAATACTTGGATTATAATTAATGCAACAGAAAAAAAAAAAAAAACAATTCTAAACCTAGTGAGTGAATGTCAGAGGTTTCCTTCCACTACTTCCATTTACTGGATCTACCCTCAAGGTTACTTTATTTGTAAGCCTTGATAAATGATGGTTCTTTTGTTTCAAGCTTCAAAATTAAAACTATGAAGCATGAATTCTTACTAATAGTAAACCATGACCTAACATGCCTACATTGGTTAGAAACGCATGCAATGAAGGCATTGACAGGTTTGATGGGAGTTTCCAAATCCCAGAGTGTTTGCAGACTCATTTTTGTAACCAAACACTTATAATAAAAAGAATAAGAAGCATTTGTAGGTTGCAAGTCCCAGATCTTTATTTATAAAGCAATAAATATTAGAAGCACAAATAAATTGCACGGGTGTGTAAACAAACTGTACAATGACTGAAGAGTTCAGGAAGGGTTGCCAGAAGACTCCAAGAAGCATATTGTCGTCATCCTGAGTGGGAAGTAAAATGAGGGAAGAGTGCTTAGAAGCACTTGCGGTGGACAATGGATGGACCGGCTTCATCATACTCCTGTTTACTGATCCACATTTGCTGGAAGGTGGACAGAGATGCTAGAATGGAGCCACCAATCCATACAGAGTACTTGCGTTCAGGTGGGGCAATGATCTAGGATGAAGAGAAGCAGCAAAATCCTCTGTTAACAGTTGCATTCCTGCACAACCAGCCCACATCACCAACACACCAAACTGGTAGGTGTTTCTTTAAATAACGAATCTTTCTGTAGTAACATATTGATCTTCAGCAGCTAGGACAATTTATGCAATATTCTTTAAGAAAATCTACAGAACAATTTCCCTGTTGTCTAACACTTGCTTCTCGTTAATATAATTAAGTCAAATGGAAATACTTCCCATTTGTCCACCAGCTGATGATCTCACTTTTGAGTTGTTCCTATACCCCAATTTAATGAGGAAGACATTTTCCCCATCCTTATCTGTATTTTATAGTACAGAGCAAGATTCCTCACCTTGATCTTCATAGTGCTAGGAGCAAGTGCAGTGATTTCTTTCTGCATGCGATCAGCAATACCAGGGTACATTGTTGTACCACCTGAGAGGACGTTGTTTGCATACAGGTCCTTACGAATATCAATATCGCACTTCATGATGCTGTTGTAGGTAGTTTCATGAATACCAGCAGATTCCATACCTTGAGAAGATAAACAGCAGATCAGTAAATTATACAAGAGGTCTCTCTCACAAGACCTCAACATTTCCCCTCATTACTAACATGAACTTCTATTAACTTTTTGTTGTTGTAAAATTGCTTACTATTAAATGTTACAGAAAAATACAAGAAAAGGAATTGCAGAACTAGCTTAGAAAACCAACGTTATTTGTTAAAAAAGCTAAGAGTCATAATGCATGCACAAAGGAGAGACTAAACCTACAGTAAGAGAAGAGGTAGACACACAATATAAATTCATTTTTGATATGGTGATGGGAGCAAACTATATATAACAGAAAACTTAAGTATCATGTTATGTCAGAGTCTCACAAAAAGCATTAGTTGAATATAGTATAGATGGCAATAAGACAGTTCTACTTTGACTGTCTTCACTAAAATAAAGACACTAGTAATTTCTTCAGCCTATGTGAAATTCAGAGTCTATGCCATTTATAAACATCAAGGCAAGAGATAATCAAGACGTGGACCAGGATATTAGTACTTGGTGGTAAGTAAAAAGAAACTAGAAGCAAGTGTCTTGTAGGTTGCATTCCAATTCATAATTTTAACAGGTGCTTCCTGAAAGATTTGACACTAGATACACAGCAACATGTCATCTGATGAACAACTGCATTTGTTGCTCAGTACTTACAATGTAAGCATTTGCTATTATCCGTCAGCTGCATCCACAGGCAGGAAAGCTAGCCATCCTGGCCATGGCAATGTTTAATTTCAGTACATTTAAATATACACATCTTCATTCCATCTTTTTCTCTCCCACACATTTTACTTCTTCATGCAGTCAGATACTGTTTTAAGTGTAAGCTTTACAAACACAGCATTGAAAGCTGTTCTTGCCATCACTGACATGACAATATTGTAAGTGTACATTTTTTCACTAAAAAAATTGTAATCCTAAAACCTGGTCTGAAAGTTGCAGTAAGAGCCCACAGCTCAGCTAATTACCAGCTGGTAATCACATTATGCACAGCTATCAGGGAGCAGAGACTAACTCCATACTTATGTTTGATTTTGTGCCAAATTTAGATAAACAGGAAGGGGAATGGGACACCTTTTAGATCTTCCAATTCATTCATACCTCCCACTGAAAGGAGAATTTCCTGGGAATACTTACCAATAAAGGATGGTTGGAATAAGGTTTCAGGGCAGCGGAAACGTTCATTACCAATTGTGATTACTTGACCATCAGGCAATTCATAGCTCTTCTCCAGAGAGGAGGATGAGGCAGCAGTGGCCATTTCATTCTCAAAGTCCAGTGCGACATAGCACAACTTCTCTTTGATATCACGAACAATCTCACGTTCAGCTGCAGGTATACAAAAATCAAATCAAGGTTTGGGGAAGCAAAACACTAGAGGAAGATGGGCCAAGGGAGACATAAGGATTTTCACAAGAGGGCAAAGCTGAAGGACTGACCTGTTGTCACAAAGGAATAGCCACGCTCTGTGAGGATCTTCATGAGGTAGTCAGTCAGATCCCTGCCAGCCAGATCCAGGCGCATGATAGCATGAGGCAGAGCATAACCTTCATAAATAGGTACGTTGTGGGTCACACCATCACCAGAGTCGAGAACAATACCTGCAACAGAAATGTCAGAGAGTGGTTGGAATCACCTGAGAAATGCTTCAGACCCTTACAGCACAGTGAGCAGTAACACAGACAAGAAAACGCAACATTTTTCAGGCAGCATAAAGCAGCATCATTCTACTTTAGCCAATTACTGCCATACAGGTCTTGCCAACATTTGCTTTTGCTTGCATAGATATTGCCTGTTTGGTCAAACACTGCCATAAAAGAACGGTTCTGTACAGAATCTTAAACTAATCCATATGAACAGCCTTCCACTACCACGTTGAGCAGCAAGTGTATTTGTGACAGTGATCACCTTGATCCAGTAAAGGGCATCTCTTGGGCCCAGTTCAAATTCTGAAACTGGTGTAATACTTGTGTTAACTGCAGTATCTTCACAGTAATATCTCCTTGTCTGCATCATGATAAGCAGCAGGAGAATCAGTTCCCTCAGCGGCCTCTCTTTTAAAACAATAGACTGTTCTTTCCACAGACTACATTGTACTAGCTTTTCTGCTAATGTTATCTTTAATCACTATGATCTTAAAAAAAAAAAAAAGTTCTCCAAATGTGAATTATGGTTTTTTCTTCATGTTTGGAGTTGGAAGGGAAGGGTGCGGGTCC
>VXAA01006227.1:38854-128570 GCA_013399115.1 Anseranas semipalmata | reverse complement strand
AGTGAAAACCAAAATCCGGTCAAGCTCCTATTTAACCGGCGACCCAAGAGGCTACTACGACAACCGAGGCTGTCCCGCTGCGGGGAGGCAGCACCTGCTGCCCGCGTTGCCTTAGGAAGGAGCAGCGGCCGCTCAGTGGCTTTTAAACTTTGATGAGCACGTGTAGGCAAAAAAGTCGTGCTTCTCTCTGTGTTGGGCTGACTACATCTATAGCACAAAACGGGATCTGTTCGTTTACATTAACATGCAGATACTTAAAGTATCTGTTTTTACTCTTTTAATGCACGCAGGATCAGTAATGCATAGTGATATGTGTAAGGCAGAGGAGGAGAGATGGGAGTAGCTTGGACCAAAAAAAAAAAAGCTATGTTATTAATGTAATGTGGCAGTTGTTTTCCTGCTCAGTTGTTGAAACATCCACATTGATAATTTGTTCCAACAGTGGAACCTAGAAAATCCATGCATCTTCAAGGTTTTTTTTTTTTTTTTTAGTTAAAAATAGAAAGACGGGAGAGGCATCCCTTGAGTGGGTTTGGCCTGGTATGCAAAGGCAGAGATTGTCAGCGCGTGTCCCAGAGGAACTGCATTTTATCGCAGAGTACAGCGTCCTTCGAGTGCTCAGCATATGAACTACCCAGTGTCTGTCTTCATAAGAGACAGTGGGAAAAACAATTGAAGTTTAGGGCAGAAGGCAAGGGTGGGATGTAAAGGTCAAGAGGGGAATGCAGTCAACTGGATCAACTGCTTAAACACAAGGTTAATTAGCTGTCCTGGAAGGTGTGACATCCATCACATGGCTGTATACATTGTCAGTAAGGTGGAAGCAAAGAGCTTGTGAACGCAACCCAACCTGCAATTTGGGGAACTTGGGTGTAAGAGCTGTCTGTGCACTGTGCCTAGGCTCTAACAAAGGGTACAAGAGCTGGAAACTGCTACTCATTTCTAAACTGTATCCAAAGGGGGCGTCAGAGACTCTTAAACTTTAATTTCTTCTGAAATCGGAGATAGTGGAATCAGTTTCCTTGTTTCTAACACAATTAATGAGGTGGTTAGCTCCACCCCAGCCCCAGTTTGTCTTGGGGTTGTGCCCAGTGATGAACACAATTCTGAAGCAGATGTAGCAACAAACTTCTTGGCCATTGTTAGCTCCTGCTTTTCTTTAAATGCCTTGAGGAGACACAACCTGTTTCAGGTGAGACACTATTTGTGTATAAAGATGTGTGTGTGTATTTTATACGTGTGTATATATATAATATATCATATTAATTTGATATATATATATATTTATTTTGTCCCCTCACCAACCTGAGAGAGGAAGGTGTAGGACTGAAATACAGTGACCTAAAGAGGTTGAAGCAGGGAAGGACTGTGCTCCAGTACTACTGCTCTGAACAAACTTTGGCTCTTAGTTTCCTGCTATTGATGAAATATCATCCAAAATTAGTAGTGGTGGGATAAGGACTCCAAGTAAGTACGCATCTATCTAAATTGATTAGTCATGGGTTAAAAAAAAAAAGAGTTGAAAATATTTTGGTGATAGCAATGCCTATTTATATAAGAATTAATATACATATACAATATATATTTATATGCCAGGATGTATAGCATAGACTATGTGTGCAGAAAGTACCATTTCAAGGAAAAAATACCATACACTGCTTTCAATTAGAGGAAAAAAAAAAAAAAAACAGTACATTTTACTGCATAAGCTGCCATGTATAATTTAAATCTGATTTTTTTCTTTTTCCCTAGCACATCTTTTCTACAGAAACTACATAATGTGAGGGATTGGCCAGCCTCACCGGCACTAGAGATTAGTTTACAGTGTTATCTCAGCTGTTCCTCCATTCCGAGGTGTTACAGTATTTACATAGAAGCCCGCTGCTGATAGCTGCATTGAATTCCTCCCCAATCAGACCCTCCCTGTCAGATCCTACATTCCCTTTGGCTAGAGAGAGGGACTCTGTTGAAACTGAGACAGAGCCAGCTCTTGTTGTAAAAGCTACACAAAACAGTCTGTATTTTCTCATTTCTTATATAACTAATTACTGGCTTTCTCTACCCTGTCCTCCAGTTTTAGATTTCTAATCCAGGAGGACTCATATCCAGGATCCTGATGCACTTGAGAGCTCATCAGTCTCTCTCCTCCCATCTCTCTCTCTCTCCCTCTTTTCTGTATACTGCAAGGTCAAATGAAAAGGGCAGCACACAATGTACATAAATCCAAAATCCCATCTGCTTCCTCATAGCCATTTGAAAAGTCCCCAGATAAACTTATACCTTTGGCCAAAATCATCTTTGCTTTCTGCACCAAAGTGATTTTACAGCCTCAAATAAACAAAACAAGCAAACAAAGAAGCAAGAACCTACTGAAGCGTTAAATGTCATCCAGAGGAAAAATACTCTAGCATCTGACAGACCAGGGTCCCAACACGTTGTATACATTTCTCATGACATAGCTACTGGGAGGCACGCCAGCAACAAAGGAAAAACCAGCAGTATGGGGTGTTAGGACTGCAGACAGATCTGCAATGGACCCGAGCTGCAGGCACCCTAACACAGCTTGAACACTCAGGAGCTTGAGGTCTCAATGTCTACACAATATAAATGGCATAGCACAAAAACTATGTATGATACATGTACACAGGCAAAACGATGTGTTGCTCAACTAACAAGACACTGCTGTGACTAGAGCCAGTAGAACATGAGTAGTGAATTATCAGTTCTTAACTTTGCATGCTAAAAATATGAATAAAAAAAATTACATTGCGATCTCATGATTCCTAGAAATCCTCACAATCATTATTCAGCTTTTGAATGAAAGAAAAAAAATAGCTTAAAAATAAAGCCTTGATTCTTTAAACACTTTAAAGCATCAAACACTTACTGCCACTGACTTCAGATTATTTACAGTAGTTAACACTGCACTAAGAAAATGAAAATGTGTAGAATCTCTCTATTTTTTCTTTCACATTGTTCTTTTATTATCTGAAGTCGTTCCAATAAAAACAATGAACTTTTCATAACACATCAACCCACAGCATTATTTTGATTTCACAATACAGTGTGTCCTGACCTAGTAGGTCTTAGAACAGAAGACTTCTGTTCTCACTTCAAATCTGCTATTTCTAAATCCAATGGATCATGACATATAAAATCTGTCCTAGAACAGAGCTGAATGTTACCTCTCTTAAGCCTCAGGCCAGTGTAATCTTTGGAAGAAATTTTACTTCTGCAGGAATAAGAAGCAAATACCACTTTGACAGGTTTTATTTTGTCCCATGGCAGCTGTTTGGAGCTATACGTGCTGTAGAAACATAAGAAGCATTGCAGTAAGAGTCTTATTGATGGGCAGGAGTCCTGATGAGCTGAAAATGTTAAACATACAATATACATCATGAATATCACTGTCATGAACGAGTCACTGTCATGAAGGAGTCATACGTGGTTATCTATGTCTATGTAGCTATGAAGATGTCTCTGTGCATATGCAGATATACACAGAGAAGCCAGAAAAGACAATTCTGTGGTCACCACCAACCTTAAGTTGTTCCCTATGAAATCCTCTCTATTACACTTTTCCAATCAGATTTTAAAACTCCCAAGTAAGAAATCTTTCTCCTCTTCTGCTAGATGATAGTCTCCCAATTTAATAATCACAGTGTCAGGCAAACTTCTCCAGAGAATTCATCAGATATTTCCCTTTCTCAGTTATGTCTCATTCACCCTAGTAATAGCCCATGTTTCATACTTAATACATTCCCTGTCTTCTCAGCATTTAAAGCCTTCACATAGTTGCAGGCTGTTATCATCTCTTCGCGTCTCTCTCTCTCTCTCACTCACTCACTCATGTACTGCTGCACATCTATAATTAACCTAAAACATCTTAAGTGTGCACTGAAATGATAGAATAATGAGGTGGGCACTGGGAGTTAGAGATGCAGCTAAACCATCTTGTTAGGAAGCTGAGAGAAGTAGGAACAGGTGAAAGGAATTTATGCTTGTGAGGCTCACCCTCATGAATCACCATTTTCCACATGTCACTTACAAAGAAAGGCCAAGACTATCACTCCTGTTGTATCCCCCTTGCAGCAGAAAGAGGGCTCAGGGAGAGCCCAGAGACTCTAAAAGCACTGGGCCAGCACAGGAGGAATTTCTTGCTTCCAGAAAAGCTGTGCTTCTCATAAGCCACAGCATTGCAGGCACGACAGGGGTAGGATGCCAGCTTTTCATACTGTGAAGACTGCAAGCTGCTCTGAAATAAAATGCAGCCCAGGGAAACTGCTACAGTTTAGTCTCCTCAGGCTGTCATATGCACCAAGCGACACGGAGTTCAAGAGGACAGAAATACGTCCTGAACACTTCAGCTGCTTCCAGCTGTATCTTGGTTGCCAGTCCTGTGCAGTGTCTCTGAGAGATTACCTGCCTTCCACGAGAATGCTGACAGGCAGTTTTTCTAACAGACTCTAAGTCTCATTTCACCTGTTTGTTTTTTTCACTTAGAAAAAAATCTGACCAAAACACCAGAAAAGATGGGACATGAAAAACACCTCTGGGTATGTTTGTTCAATATCACCTCATCATCACTTGATGAGTGTCTGGCCACTAGTACAATATCAATAAATAACAATTCCAAAGGCAAGGAATAATTGCTAGATGTAGCAAAGGTGATTTGAAGATCTTTTATATTAGGAGTATTTCCAAAAAATGCCAACGCTTAAAGCTAAATTCTACCCAGCCAATTCACACTTGTGATTATTTTTATTTAAACTATATTCCCTTTTTATACGTGACTTGAAAAAGCTCAAATCTGCAGAACGGTCACCCAGCAAGCATAATGGAACAACATGTGACTTTAGCAGATGTTTCATTGCAATACAAATTATGTAGATTAATACCTACATACTTAAATATGACAAAGGAGATCAGTTAGAGACAGAAAGAGAGAGAAAACAAGCAAGAAAGAGAGAGAGAGACTCCAGAAGCAGCAGCCAAATGCACTTCCTCAGCCTGATTTATGTCTCACTCCACCTTCAGTCTCCTCCAAGTTCACTGCACTCTTGTTTTTTGCCCTAGATTCTGCACCTGTCATGTCTATAGAAAGTGATCAGGATTTCACAGCCTATCTGTGTATTACTTTTCAAAATTAGCATCACAACTGCTACCAGACCAGTGCCACAAGCAGTTACAAATCTACTACCAATGACCCATTCTGGTGGTGTTTCTAGCACACTGCCATGACCTTTAAATTTAATCTATTTCTCTACTGCAAGTCCTTTTGCAAGGTCTCCGATTCACAACCACCTATAGTAATTAGTGTCAAAGCCAGTTTCTAAGAACTATTCAGACTGTTTCATATGAGGAATTGGATCTTTTCCCTCCTTCACTGCTTCTAATGTCCCCCTCTTCATCAAGTTCCTATATTTTATTTATGATTTTATCACATTCCCCCCATCTTCTATTACATTACCCTCCTCATGTAATTCCTATCTTTGCACATATTTGTAAGTTCTCCAGTTTTATGCTCTCCAGTACATGGTTGTGTGCAGTCATCTATATGTGAAATGAGCTGACTCTGTGAAGATAAGAGAAATGAGGATTCAAACTGCAGAGGGAAAGTTTTCCAGAGAAAAAAGAAACATACTTGTTTTCTTCCCCAACTAACATGCAGTTGCAAGAAGGTGAAATCTAATACATATATCTTGTCTTTACTGGCATATTGCTTAGGACTGTCTTATTTATAACCCACCAATCTGTATGAGCTGTCATTTGAAATCCACTACAATGAGTAGAGTTCAATAATCTGAAACAAAAAGAACCCGAATCTACCAGCTGCTGCAAAGCCTTGTGTGCTTTTCCAGATTGTTTCTCAGCTGCCTTCTATTTTTCAGAATTAGAGACAGATGTCTCACAATTACAGGAAAAGCAACAATGAAGCTGTCTATTCAAATTGCATTCTAGCTAAGGAACTTTTAATGAATTTGTTCTCAAATATGAATACATAGGGCTCTCAGAATCTGTGGTGTACACAGGAACACTTTGCCACAATTGATAAATACATCCGTCCCAAGAAATTTCATTTTACAAGACTGATGGATTCTACTGCTGTTGTTAGGAATGCTAAGATATTTGATGAATTTGACAAAAACGTGATGATTCCAACCTACAGTTTTACAAAGTTGCAAGACAATTCAGATAAAAGCATATGAATTATTAACAAAGGATGTAGCTGGACCATGCTATGGAGAAAACATTGCAGTAGTCAGGGAATTAAAGCACTGAAGTGGGATATGCTGACACTGGCAGAGAACTTTTTGGCAAAATTACTTCTCTCCCTAAAAACCAGATTCTTCAAAACACATTTTACCACTGAAACTTTTTACTCCATTTTTTAAAGAATGCTTATAAATCAGCTCATCTATTTCCATATAGGCTAAAAAGAAAAAGGGAGGGAAGGAAGGAAGGAAGGAAGGAAGGAAGGAAGGAAGGAAGGAAGGAAGGAAAGAAAGAAAGGAAAGCTACAGATTTATTTTTATCTGGCTGACCATTAGGATCTCTCAAATATTAAGTAACTACCTAGAAGTTTTTAGGAGTGGAGACAAAACTTCTCTTTTTTTCCACAAAAGCAGCTTTATAAAAAGACTTTATGTAATACAAAAAACATACCCCAAGTGTAAATGTGTATATTGTGACTACATATCATGTTGCAAATGCAAATTTCATCTACTTTTCACAATTCATTTCTCTTTATATTCAATTGGAATTGAGGAGAGAGATAAAGCAGTCAGACACTGGACCAAAATTTTTTCTTTCATGGTGGCCTCATAATATGAGTACATATTTTTGTGCAGGTAACGGATATTTTTTTTTTCCTACCAGCTTTTGTGAACAGTTAATTGCATAGTGTGTTTTATAAAGAATATACAAATATTTCCAAAAATAATTTCCTATAACACGTTAAATCTTCTTTAATGTAGTCTTCATTTCAATCCAACATTCTCATAAAATGTTCAGTACAATTCAAAAGAATTCATACAAGACTGACATTTGTCATTTTAACAATAAAATGTGTAACATGATAACAGTAATGACATGTACATAACAGATTTTTCAGATCTCAGAGAGCATTTACTAAGCTAATCCTATTGCGTACACACAGGGTAAAAAAAATACCACAGAGAAGAGAGTTCAACTGAAATGAAAATAGCAAAACCACATTTTGAGCCATTCTAGAATGCTTGGTGATCGAAACAATTTGAAGGCACTAAAAGGGGATTACTCGTAGGGTTTAATAATTTTCTAAATAGTATTCTACAATGACATCAGGGACTGTTTCCTACTAGTATTATTTTATCTATTGAAAAAAACAAACCAGGGTCTACCTCATTTTTCTTGTAAAGCAGCTCTGTTTTGAACAAGGCTAAGTAAGCCTTTACCAAGGCATAAGTAAGAAGTTTGTACTGTCTCTTCTATACATTTCCTGTAAATAATCACTGGATTTCAGACTTTGCTTAACATGCTTCATTAATGTTACAGAAAAAATGTTGTAAGGGCATTTCTGGGTTACCTCTAGAATAGAATGCTCGATTTCAAATGTATTAGAACACTTCATTCTAGTTACTGCCATCCTTAACATAGGAAGACCTGTTACTGGCTCAGTCAACTTAGTAATTACGTATGCTTGCTATAAAGATGTGAATTGGGCCTTATTTTTCTTTCACTTGAGTCCCCCTAGCTGTCTTGTTTTCATACGGTCTTGCTTCTAATAAAATGCCACTTTTTTTCCTGCCATTCAGTTGACTTCATCAGAGATGCAATGATGTCAGTCAAAAAATCTGGACTGTTCTCTCTGCACTACTTGCTAGAGATACTCCTTCATTGGACTGTACGACATTTTGAGAGCACACATTTGAAAGGCACTGTAAAAAACCAGAACTGTGAGATATTACTAATGTGATAAGAGATACTGACATATTGGTGTCACATTTTCAAGTAAAACTCATATATATTTCACCTGAACAAAATCTCTCAGCCAACATTTTATTTCAATTCATTTATGGACTTACCCCAACTTCTATCTTACTTTTTTTCTGAATTTGACTAGATATGCAGTCAGTGGATCTGTAGGCCAGATCCATAATTTCTTTCATACCAATGTATCAATGTTGAAGACAATGAAATTACACAAAATACTTGATTTTTTTCCTGAGTAAATATACATTTTATTTTAGAATCTCACAGTTTGTCCAGTAAATTTTTCCTGAGCTATAAACAGAATAAGTAGGTGTTAAGATTCAGTGACAGCCATTACAAAACCTGGGAAGACTTCTGAAAAAGAGGGTTAGAACTGAAAGGTTAAATGCAAATTTAAAGAACAGGTCACTTACCTAAAATCTCAGTGATTCAGATCAGAGGAAGTACCAGATGGCATCAGTGAAAATCTCATTGGCAAAAAAGTTCACCATTTGAGTCATTTGGGGAAAATGTTGCTGAAAATACAGTTTTAGTCTGTTGCCTTAAGCATATAGGTGTTCAGGAAAAAAAATAAAGGTCAATTTAATGGTTCATAAAGGGATTACTTCCCCATTAAATAACTGCTAAAATAATACACAAAACACAACCAAAGGCAGACATCACAAAGAAAATCTATATGTTTTTCTACTTTGCAAAACAGTACCAAAACTACCAGGCCACGTTGTTGCCTTCAGAAGAATGACTCTCCTGATAAATGACTGTTTCCCAGTGCAAAATGTCTTGGATAGACCAAGATATTGGATAGATATCAGACAAAGCTTGACGCACACAAAAAAGTCAAATATAGTGTACTGCCCTTCAAAATGAGAAAAAATGGCTCTAGAACAAGGAACGCGGTAAAACTCAGTAAGAAAGAAAACTTGCATGCAGAATGAGGTTGCTAAATACTGAATCAGCCATACTTTACAGACAACACCGGCACACCGATGGGCTGGGCTGGCGCTGACATTATCCTCTACTAGAGGACCAAGGCTTCTAAGGATTCAAACTATATTCAGACTGACTGACAGAACTAGAGGGAAAATAAAAATAAAAATAAAAAAAATGTTAACTTTGTTAACTTTAACTGCATGACACTTGGAGACCACATGTGCCATGGCCCTGAGGCCACTGCCAGCCCTTACTGTCACTGCCTGGCAGCCCCTGCGCTCCCCCCACCCTGACCAGGCCCAGGACCCCACGCCAGCCCTGGGGCTGTCAGTCCCTGCCCCAGAAAGGCCGCAGCAGGGACAGGCTCCAGCTCCACAGCCCTGCTCTGCCTGGCCATGGGCCCCTCCAACTGGGACCACCCATGGGCTGATGTTGGAGCACCCCTATCTCCATGGCGCTGCCCAGCTGTCCCAGGGCCATGTCTGAGCCTGTTTCCCCTTACTATCCCTGTTCCTGATTCCCACCTGAACCTTGATGTCTCAGCCTGACCTTGTCATTATGGACCTGCTGGACACCAGTGGATCTGCTCAGCAGACGGACCTCCCAGTTTGACCTCAGACTTGACTCATCACCATGATACTCTGTTATGGTTTGGACATCTGGACTCTCACTCAGACCTGGCCACCATCTCCATGCTTGTCCTGGGCTTCCCTTGGGCCTGGGACCTGGCTGGCAAGACCCCTGCCCTGCCCCACTTGCTATGTTGTCCCCTATGGCTCCCCATCCTCTAGGGAGCAGCCAGCTCTAACAGCTCCCTGACATGCATGGAGACTACTGCAGCCTTTCCCAGGAGGAATTCTATGCTCAGCACCTCATACAGCTGCAAGTAAAGCACAGGCTCTTTGCCAATGTAACCCTGGATTTCATAAGCCTACATTCCTAGAAATGACCCTCTTAAAAAGCAGCAGTAATTTCTATAAACTCTGTACAGAAAGGATATTTGTATATGCAGTAGTTTTAGTCGTATAAATCACATCAGCTCCAGACAGAGAAAAAACAGGTATGTTCTGAATATGCAGGAGCTGAGGTTCAAATCTCCAGCTACTCATGGTGTGTTTTGACGAAAAACTAGCTGTGATACCTTATCATCATCCTGGACATCAAATACACTCATGTTCAACTGATCACAAAACCAACCTATCCTAAAATGTCATAATTACTGTCTTCAACTTGCACCCAAGGGATGTAACCTAATGTGGTACTCATTGCTGGCTGCTTGCCTGTGGAAATGCTAATTAGAAACATCTGACTTCATCCACTTGTCCATTAACAAAACACAAATGTTTTCAAGGTGGCAGATTGACTTATTTACAGTGCTTCATCTTCCATGTGTAGAAGCAAGAGCTCAAAGAGAAACTCAAAGGTCTATTTTAAAAAGTCTTGGTCATGTACCCAATGTAGATATTACCTTGTGTCATTTGTTCAGAGACTGTCATTACTAGTCATCATTTTCAGATACAGAAGATCATTCCCTCTGTTGTGAGTTTATAAAGCAGTATTGGAGACTTAAATTCAGGATGAAAATGATAAGTACTTATTTTACTGAAAGAAATGAGTTAATTAAATACTAAATCAAAAGTCAGAGGCCAAAAATATCACAGGAAAAAATAAGAGAATGTGAATTAGAGATGCTCATAAAGATCACTTAGCATTCCAACTCCGAGTGTATTTGTCACAAATCCTTCTGAGATTGAGTATCACAGACACGGCTTTGACACACTAAGTGCTATGTGGTACCAACCAGATAAGAAATGGAAGCAAAATGAAGAGCAAAACAACTACAATTCCAGTACTCCCAGAAAGAAGCTTCTAGGCTTAGCAATAGCTTTAAAGTGTTTGTACATTTCAGGCTCCATTTTACCAGTTAGTACAATTGCTGTTGGAAGTCAGAGAGTAACATTTATGATTGTTTTCAAAAAGCTTATTTCTATGCAAGAAAAAAAAAACATTACCACAGACATATTTTAAAAGTAGCTTTCAACAAAAATGTGATCTTTTTCAGAAGTTTGTTTCAATACTGTTTGGTTATTGTGGATCTATAAAAGAAAGAGAAAAGAGAAAATATCCAAGTAATTTTGTTTCTGCTGAATAGATCAAACACAAAAATATTCTTTTGTTCCAGCACTTTGAAGGCTCCCTACAGGCAGTCCATCACATGAACCACATGCTAGTTCCAGGGTTTGAGTTTGGATGCATTTATTTCTCCTTCATTTTCAGCACACATACTATGGTCAATCTGAATCACATAGTTTTTATCTTAAAATGCATTTTAGATAGATGTTAAATCTAATGCATTTGTTTCAGTTGTTTGCTCTGCCATAGCAGAATTCATAGCTCCTCAATTCAGTGACAATACACAGGGGAAGCTAAACGTTTAAGAGAACAGAATTAGCTAGAAAAACGAATCACCTAAGTCAGCACTGTTTTCTGTGATTTTGTCCTCAAAAACATTAAACTTCTTTGTATCATCACCCAATTCATCAAGCATAAGATGATGCTTGATGTTTGAGGCCAACTGACAACAAGGGTCTTTTTGAAATACCATTCCTGTCCACAGCTTAGGTGCTCTTTTTTAGTAGTCTAGATTCACACCCTGAAGAAACCATCTTCTAAGGGTTCAAGCCCTTTGCTGTTCTGATTGAAAGAAATAAAGACTTCAGTTATGGCAAACTTTATTTTACAATGTCTTTTTTATTGCAGTAGCTTACTGGCAAACATTGTATGTAATCCTCTTCTGTTCCAAAAATAGCAAAAGAAATTATCAATCATACTTATCCTTCCCTCTGTCAAATTTCAAACATATAAATAGTGGAATGATTTCTCAACAAGTTGGCTCTACTTTCTTATTTTTACAGAATACATTCTTTTCCCCAGTTTTGTTTTCAAAAATAGCTATATAATTTGGGGACTTTCCAAAACATCCAACATGAGGTAGACATTTTACATGAAAAATCTCTGACCAAATGGTCACAGTTTTGGCAAAATAGAGGAGGCCTCTTAAACTTTCAAGGCCAGTCTCCAGCTGCCATAGAGACCCATGTAATCAATTATGCCTCTTTAAACTGCCTTCTAGGTGTGATCATTTCTAGAACATTTCTGGAAATACATAGGAAAATGCAGAGTTACTGTCACCCTGTCAGCAGGTCACTATAAGCTGTCTAATGCCTTTTGAAGCAAGAAAGCAAACTTTTAGAAAACAAATCCTGTTTTTCATATATTTACTCCTGTAACAAAAAGATGAGATGATGGAACCAGCAAACATGAGCCATAAAAATCAAAATAAAAAATACTTTCTCCATAGACCTATTAAAATTCTTAGAAATCACAAGTATTACAAGTAAATGGTTGGACAATGCTTACTTTTCAATGGATCATAAAACATGTCAAACAAAGGACAAAGTAGGAGACATGTCAATTAATGTGTTTACAGAAATTCTTTATTTAATATACTTGAAATCAGTGCAGTGAGCCCCCATCAGCAAAGTTGTTCCACTGAAAAACTGCTGTTCACAGGAAATTAACACAAAATGAGATCATAATACAAAAGATTTCTAGAGTCTATTGCCAAGGAAATAAATTAAACAGGCACTGTAACATATATATATGAAAAGATACACACTCTAAAGACATCAGATCAGAATTTCACATCTCTTACTACTGAGCAATGTACACTGTAGATTAAAATATTCACAAAAATAAACTTCCAATTCAGAAACCACTCTTCTCAAGTGTCTTAGTCAGACCCATTAGGTGCATTCCACCTCTTAGGCAGTATTTTCAACCATTTAAATAGATTTTGACACTAAGCTCAAATACTGAGCTGTGTACTCAGCTACCTTCTCCATGTATACAGTATTTACCCATTTTCAAAACAACAGCTGCAACTTGTGTCCTATATTCTCAAAGACAAACCTCTGAAGTGTTAAGGTTTCTAGACACTCTCAAGAGAAATGTACACACTGAAAAACTAAGAAAAAATATTTAGAACTGAAAAAAAAAAAGAGATTAATACAGTAAACCATGAAATCCCATAGTACACAGTTGAGTGCTTGTCTGATGCAGGGCTGTCTTCAATGCTTAACACAGGTGCTTGCCATTGCGCACATTCTGAGCACACTGCGTCCCCAAACATGCACCCTTCAGCAACACGTCACTTAATTCATATAGTCCTATTAAAGTAGTGAGAGGAGAGAGGAATCCATAAAGGGCACACAAGATTATGCTTATGGGCCAGCCAAGAAACACCAGCACAATAAGCCAGAAGAATGCCCGCACTATGCAGTTGCAGTCTGTCATCTGAAACCTAGCAACACAGAAAAGAAGGGTTAACTTTGACTGCAAGCATATATAGAAATATATAGACAGAACCCTATTTTGTTTGGAAAATCTTATTTCGAGGGGTAAAGGGTATTTTCAGACAAGAAAAAATTGTTTCCTATATTTAACAAAAGTCTAACATAACAAACACCAAGTCACATATGCCTCCTGGGAAACTTCCTAAGGAGGAAAGGAAATATCAGATTCCCTTTAATGAGTAGTCTTCTAGACTAGAATAACTTGGATGCAAATTCTTAAAATAGCTCTATAAGTTGCAATGTTCCATTAACGCATGAGAAAATACAGCTATAGATGAAGAAACAATTGATGTTTAGAACATAATGCAATATGTTAAGAAAATCCCGAGGTCCAGAAATAGCTAGCCCATAAAGTTGCAGAACTTCACAAGCTGTCAACCTATGGAGGACACTTCCCATTGCTTGTTCTCTGGCTTAATGAGAAATGGTTGCACACAATTGTAACCAGCTTAATTTTTACATATCTGCTGGTCCTTTTAACTATCACTTGCTCTCTGTGCTGAGCTTTGAGACTATGTGCTTTTTTTTTTTTTCTAAACAGATCCATCAAGCCTATTATCCACCAAGACTATTAACAGTTATCTCCCCAATGACTGAGAAGTGTTGTGAGCTGTCAGAGCATTTTATTTCTGCCTTGTTCATTCTTTCAGCAGTCTGGGAAAATGCAGATTTAGTTATATATACGAAAATGCTACACAATCCAAAACACAAACTGGCATTTCCAGCTAGCCTTGTGAGATGCGCAGCAGCTAAATAAACCAAGAAAAAAAAAATCAAACAATGAAAAAAATGAATTGACCATACATAAAACACTGGACCATTTCTCAGTGTTTTACTTGTAATAATTCATAATTGTGATTTCATTGTAAAAATATAAATTGCTGAGATACTGAGGAAATTATTTTAAAATTAAAAAACTAAGCATTTACTATGTGCACCTTGGTTATAAAAGGATTGCTAACCACCCATAAGGTGATAAAGTGGATATACATCAAGGAGAGAAAAACAAAAACAAAAGTGAGGGTAGTGACAAGTATTACTTTTCAGCCTAGTGAGCTATCACTGCATGTGGCAGAGTATTATTGAGTTAGATAAGTTGCTCTAATTCAGATGCTAATAAAATACATGAACAACACAGCAACAGACGTTGCTTTCAAATCACAGAAGAGTAAGCAATGCCATGTGACATAAGAGCAACTCTGGATCTATCAACTCTGGACAGCCTAAACAATTCCACTTCTTTAGCAATGTTTCATTTACAGAACATTTAAAATATAACCAGAAAGAATAAAATATGACCAGAAAGAATGGATTCTTGAACATAACTCTTCCTAGATAGAGTTGCTCATGGACTAATTTCATACTAATATTTCATAGTAACATCCTAATGCTGCTTTCATGGTTACTATTGAGAAAAAGAGACAACATTAGGGCACAGAGAAAGGATGGCATGCATTTATTTGCTGAATTTATGCAGCCTCATGATATTGTCCTGAAAAGCACACAAAGTGGTCTATTATCAGTAAAACCAGAAAAATATATGGCTAATAGCCTTACCTTTAAAGTATATCTCTGTGGTCCTTTAAACGAACAGACTGTCTCTTCCAGGCTTTCACTAAAGCAGAAAAGCAAGATGAACAAAAGCCCTTCTCAACTCCTTTCTCACGTGAAGGCAACCACCCCCAGTAACTGATGTGGTCGCCTCCAGTGGCTTAAGTCGTAGGTGGGGTACTGACGGATGCTTCAAACACCAAATGTTTTCCACGAATCGAGGCACCCCTATGCCTGGCCCTCCCTGACATCCCTCCCAACCCCCCAAACCTGCTGCCTTGGGTGAATTTTGGGTGTAAAACCCACTGCGGAGGAGGGCAGGCCCGAGCCAGCGGCTCAACAGGGGAGACGGCCTGCCCCTCTGTTGGCAGGGGTGGCACGGACCGGGCGCCCCCTGTGGCTCTTCTCGGCCCTGAGAAACCACTCACGGAAAGCCACGGTCACGGAGAGGGAGATATAAGCCGGTTTTCTGCCAAGTCTGAACCTTTCCTCCCTTCGGCGCCACCTCCCGCCGGCCAGGTCCCGGCCGTTGAGGCCGAACGGGCCCAGGGGGCGCCGGCCTGGCCGGGAGGGAGGGAGCCACAGACCCATAGATCAGTGGGACTCGGAAACCCCGGGCAAAGCACAAAGCCCGCGGTGGCGAAGCAGCTGCTAAGCAAGTATTATGGTTGAAAATGGAAGTGTATGAATGTCGTGATGTTCCCAGTTATAATGTCACTGGTAAGCCAGCTGAAGTTTTAAACACCCAGAGAACTTAAGTGGAAGAATGAATTCAAATAAAGAAACTGCGCAGGACGTAGCGAAACGTTGGTATTAAATCTTCAGTCTCATCATCGCTGCGCAGGTCCTTAATATTGTTGTAAAGCTTATTTTTTCTCCTGATGGAAAACTAACAGGCTAATCTTCACTCTGAGCATGTGCTCACTGAAATAATATTGTAAATTTGTCCTTGATTTCTGATCACCTTTCATAAACAAACTGGGTAAACAGCTAATTAAAACTTGGCTTCAGACATCTCAGGTATCAATATGTGCAAGCTGTCCTAAATCTGTCTTCAAGCCAGAAAATTAAAAGAAAATACAGTCTTTATTGTTCTATTGAATGACTTCCCTATTCTGAGCAGATTTTACTATGTTGATAGTCCACAAAATTTAATAAAAACACTATGAATATGTTCAAGACTTTTCTCAGAATTACCAAAAAGATCATTGTAATTGTTCCTTGTCCTCAAGATCACTGATTTGAAAAGGGTGCTGCAAGACTCCCTGCATTTTCTT
This sequence comes from Anseranas semipalmata, assembly GCA_013399115.1. NCBI lineage: Eukaryota > Metazoa > Chordata > Aves > Anseriformes > Anseranatidae > Anseranas > Anseranas semipalmata. Next base: position 112,423 of record VXAA01006227.1, on the reverse strand, counting down.
CAGCTATTCTTATCTATACAGCCTAGAGCTATATCTGAAAAAAGAGACTTTTGAGACTATAATGGGATGTAGACATCAAAATCTAAAACCGTAACCTGAAAAATCTGCACATAGCTCTTGCCTAACCCCAAGAGGCTGTGTGGCTCATAAGAGACCTTGACGTACATGGCCTAAATTCAGAGTCGGGCAGTAGCAAACTAGGTTACTGGCAGTTTGGCCATTTAGACAGATTACTTTAATACACATTTCTAGTTAACGCACAGTGATTCTTTTTCACATTACATCTTCCACAGGCACACTATATCCAGTCCAGAATGCAAACATGGATGATGTCTTTCCCCTTAACTCTGTGTAATGTGACCAGATTGCAAAAAGCTGCAGCAAAAAGCAGCTAACAGTTACCAAGTAGGAAGAAAAAGGTCCAGTCACCAGCAGACTGAGATAGCAAACTCATGTCAGAAGGTGGAGAGTAAGGGGAAGATTCCCACTTAATGCTTAACTTGTTGACTTGAGAAAGAGAGCTTTTCTCTGCTTGCATGAGTATGAAAAGTCATGAGCAACAGTTGGTTCCCTACCTTCTCAAAGGAGAAAGGTAGTGTAAGGTAGACAGGTGCCAGCTGGGAGATCAGTTCTTCAAAGCAGATGAGGGAATGGCCAAGGATATCCAAGACAAGTGAATCCAGTAATAGAGATCTCTCGATCCCAGGATTCTTGCTGTTTTTTTTTTTTTTTTTTTCTTTGGATCCCTTCAATACTCTCATGGACTCACTATTGCCTGCTAATTCTCTTGGAGGAGTGCTACTGTCCAGATCCCGAAATCGGCGTTTGAGACATCCCAAACCCAGAAATCACTTATAAATGCTCTAACTGGGCTGTTAGTTACCTAAACTTTCTTGTTTGAATTCTTTGGGATAACGTGAAGGGAAAGTGAGAACAACTCAGTGCATGAGTCAGTGACTTCATTTGCAGAGAGAGGCTCTCCAGACTCCAAAACAGAACTCCTGAGCCACAGCAATCACCTTTATATCTAGTAACAGCCCGCCCCCCCACACTGCCCCCACCCCAGACAGGAATATTGCTTTCTAATTAGCTCCTTACTATAGGCTCTGTTGGGACGTTTTAATTCTCTCCCCATAGATACAAACTCCTGCACAGAAATTCTGGGAAGGAGTTGGAGTTGCTTGCCGGGGTACAGTCAAAGTCGGTGCCCTGAGGTTACTGTGATGCCTCTCTGTAGGAAAACTTGAGCGCTTCAGTGGAGTGAAGTGCAGGTGTAGTCTAAGTGGCACCACGCAAAAGATTGAGAGCCATTAGACACCTGGGGAAAGAAAGTAGCCATTTTCATACCTAGGTAAGACACGGTACATAAACAAGCACACACACACACATATATTTCTCCTATAGTTTGGTTTTGGAAAGAAAGAAAATGAACTAGTCTTTAGTCAGCTGCACATCTATCCCAGTTTTTTTAATCTAAAAAGCAATATAAAACCTTTTCCCTGATTGTGCATGTATATATATATATTTGCAATTATATTTATAGTTCATTTAAAAGATCTTGCTAGATGAAACATGGAACTGCTATTAGATTCGGGAATTAAAGCTAAAGCACTGCAGTATATGCTTGGTTTACTGCTACACTTTACTGGGCATATCGTAATATGCTTATTGCACTGACCTCTGATCTAATGCCCCCACCAGTTTCTACCTATTACCTTCCAGGTCCCAGTTACCTGGAGTGATGCGATCCCCTACAGAAAAGTTTGGATAGCAATTTTCAGGAGAATTTTAAAAAGTTATATTTGTATATATGTAATCTTAGCATTTTTAGCTATGGCCTAAGAGAATTAAGATGATAATTCTTGACCCAGTCCCTTATTAGTTTTGGTGGAACATGCTCTCCTCTAGTACCCTCCTATGCTGATGGAATTCAGAAACCTAGAAGACGGATTGCTTTCTCCAGACCTCCTCCTACCTACTACAGGAGCATCAGCAATAACTTACATTGGCTGTTTATTCCATTGTATTCATCTTGGGTACACTGTAAGGCATAATTTCTAAATATAATAAAATAAATCCAAATAAAGTATCTTTGAATTTGCAGGGCAAACCCTTTTTGGAAAAACAAGATGCCAATACACAAATTAAAAAGGCATTACATTTTTTAAATTGAAAGGCTTTTCATACATTCCCATAGGTAGAGAGTGTGGACATATATTCATTCATAGGTCTGTATATTGTAATAACAACAAAAACATTTAAAGTCCTGATTTAAACTAGTAATTTACTGAGTTAGCTTTACCTTATATTAAGTAAAATATCAGGTTTCATACAGACAAGATCAAGCCTATCACATTTGTTATTACAGTAAGAAATTCTCTTAAGAATCGACTATCTCTAAAAAAGTTTAGTGATACACTGATGTGTGTGTGGGTTCCCCTGATATTCATGGGGAACATCTGAACCCACCATGTTTGCTGAGTTTTTCTTTCCAGTTTATAATTGTTTCAGCTTGGAGTTACAGGAAGGTACTGTGCATAGGACCAAGAACCAAGATGAGTCAGGACCAGCAGCTGTCCTCAATGCCTCATCTCATTACACAGTTCAGACTGGCAAGAGCGCCAGTGGGTGAACATTGCAGGAGCAGGGAGCAATCTAGGACAACTGCCCCATCACTGAAGTATCTATGTATGCAGCAGCAAGATTAGTTCATAGTACATTAGAGATCAAATGAGTTGAGAAACAGAGACTATGAAAATAGAAAAGTCCTTGGCTCTGTGTAAGCACTGCTCTGCAGCAACTGAAAACATTGGTGTGTTATCACCACTGTTTTCATCAAAAACCCAAAACACAGCATCATATGAACCTCTACCAAGAAAATTAACTCTATCCCAGCCAAAACCATGACAAACAGCAAGACAACTCTTCTGCAGTTGGGCTTTTCTTTTTCCCTAATAGTCTTGTTTCAGTGTTCCTGCATGTGTCCTCAAGCAAAAGAGGATTATTGTTAAGGTGCTTTCTCCTCTCTCTGACTCAGCATGCAAAACATGCGGGATGTCTCATTTTAGAGAACATGGTATTGCCCAATAGGACATGATTGCTGCTGCCAAAAATCACTCCCCAAAATAGGGCAAGTCTGTACTGCTGTGGATTAAGGTCAGAAACAGAATCTTAGTGCCCCTCTACTGAGCTTCTCCCTATCCACTTCTGCTGCCCCCAAACTACTTCCTTTACAGTAGTTACGATACATTATGTCCCTAATGACTGTCCCATCTAAAAATAAGTGCTCTTGACACACAAGAGATGTCAGGCTAGCACAGCAGGATGCTGAAGCGTCTCTAGATGTGTAGCAGGGCTTCTCTTATGCTGGGTTGCAGCAATTTAGGAATTCACACTTGATAAATGCAATAAGGGCGGCTTCTTTTTATCTCTTACAAACAGTGCCAGGACTGATATATTCCTGACCCTTATTTGGGTCTCTAGCTTATTCCGTTATGCTATTCTCTGGAATCATATAATTCTAATGTTTTATTAGGCAAATATACACTGTAGCTGTATATGCTTTTTCACTGACATCTATGGATGAACTATGTAATTGACAAGAGCTGGCTCAATTTTTTGCTTGAGTCTATGGTTTCCAAAAGTTAGTCATACATGCCTACAGAAATACATTCTCTGTTTACTCCGATGGTGTTTTTCAAGCAAGGAGATAATGCCTGAACTCTGGAAAATTTCTTACTTGTAGCTGAAATAAGTCTTCTGATTTTGTTTTTATCTATTATCTATTTTTTTTATTTATTTTTATTTTCCAGGTACAACGGTACAGCGACAGGCTTGTCTGCATTACACTTAAGTAATGTTATTACTTGATTCAAAGATCCATGTCCTTGCTCTTTTTTTCCAAGGTGATTGAAAATCATAGCAGAAGCTAAATGAAATGTAACTGTTTTTCTCAATAGCACCATATTACATTCTCCCTGATATGCACTAGATTAAGCTGATTAAAGCCCTTCCAGAGCAAGGCCTGGAGAAATAATCTGCCCTTGTTACCTACCATAGGAGTGGGAAAAGATCATTTTCTCATTCCAATAGTGGTACTTAGCCTCCTGAAATATTACTGTTTACAAACTGAGAGTGAGTAGCATTGCAGGTACTGTTTCTTTCTCTTTTCTCGCATTCTTTTCGTGTAGTGATTGTGTAGATGCATCTATTGGTAAAGAGGAATTTAATTTCTGAGGGTTGAGAATTTTGTTGTACTTTTTCAGAAATGAAAATCAGGCAAATGCATGGACTTACAGAGGATGCTTAGCTGAAAGTCATTTAAGGAAATTCTTTTTCAATTTGTAATTTTAATAACTTTCTTTTAAAATGTATATATTAGTACTACAGCACATACATGTTACGGAGTTTTTTCTTTTGTCAGGTACTTAAGCAACCAGTCCTCTCAGAAAAAGGATTGTAAGAAAACTACACTGAGAAACCACATAGCAGGGCAAGCACTAAGGGACATAAAAACAGCCTCCAAAACTCCCCTGAAAACATTCATTTTCTATTGATTGATTCTGCTGGGAGGATTACCATGTTTGGCAAAGGAAACTACACTGCCATATGTCTTAATGGCATTCACAGCTTCTTGACTGCGGTGGGACATGATTCATTTGTTGGCCAGGACATTTACTTTTGTCTGTTTGCTCTACGAGTTTCCAAGTGTTACCTAATTCTTGTTTCAATATAATTGTATGTCGTGTTGTTTATCCAGTATGTGAGCAACATTGCCTGCAGGTCCTCTTTTTTAAAAGCAATCTCTGATTTCAAAGAATAAAACTAGTCTTTCCTGTCCTGTCAGCAAAGCCATTCTGTCAGCAATACTTAACTTCTACTCCACATCAGAATACTTTTCTTCGGGACTGATATCCTTTTATGTCCCATACAACTGCAAAGACCCAGTCAAAGAAGGAGGTGAAGTGGCAGAATGCTTGCTTCCTTTTCTGAAGAATGTTAGAACCTTATCCAACACATACAGCAGGATTAATGCAAATTCAAGGTAGGCTAGGAAAAAATAATCGCCTTGTCTTTTGGAGTTTATGGATGTCGTCATTAAGACCTCCAGCTTGTCTAGTCTTTCCACCTTGGCAAACCTACTTTCTCCTTTTTTTTTTTTAAAAACTAACTTATCCACTGTCTTGGCCACATTGCCAAGCCATTTCAAAGTTCCATAAACTAAAGCAGAAACAAACCATGCTCTGAAACCATTACTAAGGCATTTTCTTTGATCATATCTAAACCTGCACTTACTGCATTATTTCAGAGTCACAAATGGAAAGGGGCCTGTATTTATACAGTACTATTTCAGCTATGTATGGATGAAGGAACAGTAAGAAAGTAAACTGCTCTTTGCCCTTGTTTTTCTGGCTGTTACAGAAATGAGCAGTACATTGAATTACAGAGCGATTTTTACATCAGCACAAATTAGAGTCTAAGGGGTTGAGCTGTTGCTAAATAAATCTGGAAAGTAGGTTCCGAGTTGTTTTACAGGCTCAGTGTAACAGAGAAAAATTAGGCCAATTAATGGAAACGCTGGCTAAATAAATATGAAGAAAAAACACTAACACTTCTTTAGTTTCATTAAAAATGTCCTTAGTTTTTTATTACATGGCTTTGAAACAATAAGAAAGTGCTTATATATATTTTCCTTTCATTCATATGTTTAAAGGTTCTTCTCTTCACAAAGATTTTGTTCTCTAGGTTTTCATGCATTGCTATAATGATTCTTTGCGATAATGCTTGAGTATATTTTTTTAAAAATGTTATAACAATAGTTTTGTTCATTTGTTTGCTATTTCCATCTTTTCAAAATAATTAAATTCATATATATCATGACTTTTGTTTGAAATTTCAATTATCTCAGAAGTTAAATACATTATTAACATCTGGACCTTGTTGTTCACTAGAATAAAGATATAGACATCAGAAGGGGATGCTAAATTCCAAGCAAATATTGCCTTTGGAAAACAAAGCATGTAGATCAAAATTACTGTTTTACTGTTTCACTTCTCCCACCAACTCTTTTTTGTAAGAAAGTGTAAACAGAACATCAAAACTAAATATATTTTGGTGGAAAACACTAAGTTTATCCTTTACCAAAACACAAAAGACAGAACTGAAAAGCTTTAAAAAATAAATAAATAAAAAAGCCTCCAAAACCTAACCTCCTACTCCAAATCTCCAAAACCACAAAGAACTTTCCAAGCACTGCTATATGATAAAGATTATTTTCCAGACTTTTGAAAATGCATTCTCCTAATGCTTTCATGTCCCTGAAAAGTGTAAAGTTCAACATATGGAAGATAGCAGCACGGACAACGGAACACTTGCTCAGCTCAAGTCAACTCAGCAAAACTTTCTAGTACAGGTCGTGCTTGGACCTTCAGAAAAGTGCATATTAAGGCTGTTGAAGTTTTTGGAATTGCTTGTGATTCAATTGCCTCTGCCTGCATGCTAGCCAGTAGCAAGCTTCATTACAACTCCACTCAGCACTTTAGGGCAACACTGAAGCCTAGAAAGACTCTATACCTGGCTGTGCGAGTCAGAAGGGACCATGCACACAGGCCTGCACATGGAATGCAGCATCACACCGGCGAGGTGTGCTCACAGACCAACAGCAAGATTTCACCACAAACCACATACAAATCAAGAATGTCTTTGCAGTACCTTTCAGCTTTGGTTGCTTTTTCCCTGTAGTATTTATTGATGGCAATTAAATCAACCATTCTAGACAAAAAAAAAAAAAAATCCAGAATCCTTTACCATTTTTTCCTAAAAGTCTGAAGCATAATAAATGATTGTCAGACTCAAATATTTATAGAAAATGGTTGGAAAACAAATATGACAATCCTCAGCTGAGCTTGTCACATGTTGCCTGAAGGCCCTGTATTATTCATCCCTGCTTGAACATGTGAGTGTTACTGCATGAAGCTTACCACCCTAATGTTGAACACACTGCTACTTGTCCTCCAAAGGCACACAATTTGGAAATAAGCAGTATGTTCCCTTCTACACAGAACAAGCAATGAAAGAATACAATTCTGCTGAAAAGAGTAGTTTTCTTGTTTGCGATAGCTCAGTGGTGGATGAAAAACAAAAATAAAGAATACTGTGTGCCAATAGTAAGTATTATGGTTTGTTACTCCTGAGCTACCCCCTCTAACTGACAGAGGATAATTCCTGGGGGAATGGCAGGTAAAATCTCAGCATATGTGCACAAATATGTAATAGATGTGTTTCACTGAGCTTGGCTTACATTTATTTTCTTTTTATTATACTACAAAAATACTAATTAAAAATAAAGACCTTAAGTCCTAGTAATAGGTTAATGTAGGTTAATGAATCTCTAATCAATTTAATGAGGAAATTCTTCTGGCAGCTTCAGAACTGCGATACTTGAAAACCAAGTATTTCCCCTTTGTCAGCAAAGATGTTCCTATGGCTATTCCCTTGCTTGAAAATTAAACTTGGAAATTCATAAATCTCATTGAACCACTGAAAATTTTGCTAAGTTGGCAAATATTCTTAATGAACCAGGGAATAACCTTTCCCTTATCACTTTACGAAAGATGCATATTTTGAAATTCCTCTCTAGAAAACCCACTCAACCCACTCATGTCTTTAATATCAGTATGACATGTTTTGTAAATCCTGCATTCAGGGAAATACTTTAATATTTATTCCTGATAGGGCTTTATCCTGTGCCCTCTTAAAATGAAAGAGATCTTATTTCAAAGCACTAACTTAAAAAAATAACACTGTTGAAAAGCTGCAAACTTCTTCTTGCGTAAGGAATGATCGATTAGTAACAGCAGCAGAAGTCAACAATGAAAATAGTGGCTACAAGTGCCTGGGCCTTACGACATTCTGAAACTCGTAAGTCCCAATTCAATAAAGCTTTTTAAAAATTTCAAAGTCCCATGGCAATTCACATTTCTTATACATGCAATTAAATATCTTACTGAACTTGAGCCTATGCCTTAAAAAACATCTCAGTGTATATAAGCACATTTCTGTGTATGAAATTATCCATTACAAATTATTAAGGAAACTAAAAAGACTGTCTGGTCAATACTGAATATAGATAACCAGTGAAGTTTAATGGATAACTCAGTGACTGAATTAAAGACCAATGACTTAAGAAAAAAAATATTCAAAACTTGTATAAAAACATCTTTACTGAAAAACTTATGAAAAGGAAACTATATCATTTGAGACAATTAAACAAATGACATTACTGACAAGAACTCAGTAAAATGTTTGCCCATCATTTTGCTTGTCCACAAAGTATTCAGTGAAAATATACAAAACAAGGTCACATTACACAAGGAACCATTTAAAAAAAGTCAATGTAAAAATAGCAATCATATTTCTAACTGCTTTTTCTCATCTGTTTTCCAAAATACAGATACGAGGACAAACATCACTTGGATCACTTTTCAGTCTCATCCTCAGGTTCACTGTCTTCACTATCACTGTCTCTTCCAGGGTGTTCTGGCATTGTTCGATGTTCGTCCACTTCTGCCACTTTCAATTCTTCTTCCTTTATCATTTCTTCTCCTACCTTATTTTCTTCTTCTGCATCTTCCTGTATGCCTTGCACTTCAACTTCTGTTTCAGTCTCTTGAGTTTGGGTCACTTCAGCTTCTTCAATCATGGCAGGTGGGGGCAGTAAACGCTGGATGATTAAAAAGAAATAATTTTCAGTTTTTACAACAAATAAATCATTTTGGCATCACTTCCTATTTCAGCTCAAACTGTCTGTTCACCTTAGATTTAGGGTTTTGCATTAGATAAGTAACAACAGAGACTTAAAATTTAGAAGCCTTAGTCATTTGTAGGCACTTTACTCCTATATAAGTAAAATGAAGAATCATCTTGGCTCACACATTTTTTTTTTGCATGAAAAGTGGGTGTTAAAAACACAGTACTTCCAGTTCAAGGATATCAAACACATTTCATTATCCCAAACTCAAGTGACGGGGCTACATTAAAGCCCTACTTGGAGCACCAAGCACATTCCTACAATAACCTCATTTATTAACCATTTCAAACTCCTAGATATGTTGGTCTCCCTTTTTAGGCCTGTCTTTAATATCTTGTTCCAGTAATTGCCCCTCAGAACATCTCATGAAGTGTTATGTGGACATTATCTATATTTATACAAGTTTCACCCACAACTCTAAGTGTCGAACAATGTAAGTTCCAGTAACAGGTAAGGCAATGCTTAGGTATTTTTCACATAATACTTCTGTAAAAGTATCTTAGTGCATTCAAAGTGCTTTGCTCACAACCAAGAATGTGAGGTTTGCAAGTACCAAACATTACAATCAGCAGTTTTAGCNAAAAAAAAAAAAGAATACAGTGAGCTGAAGACTATGATGAATGCTACTCAACTCCAGCCTCTATAGAAAAGCTTATACTTCTTGTAGCTTGATATTATTTAATGACATGATAGATACCTCCTTGGAATACTGTGAAGCATTTTAATGAAATGAAAGCTTGATAAATCTCCGGTGGATGATTGTTTAGTTATGTTTTGCTTAAAGGCAACTTGGATTCACATGACAAATTAAGTGTTTAATTACAGTAAAGTCTTATCTTCAATTAGATGACATTAATATTATAAATTTCTGACAAGCATGGACTAAATATGCAGCAATTATGACTACGAGCAGAAATAAGAATTTTTTTTTCAGACTTTGAAGTTATCATATTGATCCCTATAATCCATCTGTTCACAGAAAAAGAATATTTCAAAATCAGAGATTTTTTAATTACAAAAATATGTACCCTCAACATATGAGACAAACTCAGACTTCTGTAATGCAGCTAGATTCATGTTGTGCTTTGTGACTACTACTGTGAGGATTAATGGAAAAGAAAAGGAAAAATACCATGTTATATTAGAAAGAGTAAAGAAAACTTTATGTCTGCATTTTTTTTTTTGATTTTTTTTAACTTCACTTTTTGGCTTCTGCTGCAAGAGGAGTGTGATTCATTACCAAAGTAGGGAACCAGTAGTTTTTTTTTTTTTAAACTAATTTTCGCTACCAATGTAAGATTAGGATGCTAAAAGGAAAAGCTGGTATTAGCAGAAGGTTCAGGTGCACATTCAATTAAGGAGTCAAGCAAACCCATCTTTTAGTAAAATTTAGATGCTACCATTTGCTTTTCAGGACATGCATATGCTTCTGAATGTGACCAACTGCACAGTCCACTGCATCCTCATCAAGTATGATCTGCATGGTCAAGAGATCTCCAACTATATCAGACAAACTTGTTCCAAAACAAGTCTTGTCATGTGCTTATAGGACTGGGTTTCTAACAAAACACAATGGGAGCTTTCACTGCTTTAACAAAAAATACAGCTACAAGAAGAGATTTTACTGGTGTCACTCCTCTTCCCTATTCCCTTTCTCTACAGCAGACAGGTAGTTCAAGCACTTCCCTCAAGCGAGAAAGTATCCAGTCTACCTGGCAAAGGCTTGTTCTGGGTAGCAAAGTGCTTCAAATTTGACTGAAACTATACCATCCAGGAGAAAAAAGAAAAAAACACGATCCATTGAGATAAGCAGTGCAGAGGAAAAGAAATTTTCTAACTGTATGACATTCGGTTGAGAGAGAATTTTGGGTTCTGATCTCTACTTATTACACTGTTCCGATATTAGATGAAATGGTCATTGGAAGAAGGAAGGAAGAGGAGGTGAAGGAGAAACATCCTTGCATTAAAGAACAGAGCCTAGATCTCAGACACAAGCACCCTGGACTAACCTGTTCAGGGATAGAGAGTCATACTCATACTCTCTTTCCACAGTCAGCTAAAAGAAAGTGAGTAGTGTTCCTTTTACATCATTTTTTTCCACCTTTGGAAATTTTTCAGAAGAGCAAAAACCAACAAGGGAGCTACACAGAGTACCATGTAAGAATAAGTTATAGGTAATATAATCAGAAATCACCCAAATATTAAATGAAAGGTGTTGCAGTTCAGGGACAGCATTAAAGACCTCTCTGTTTCTGTTTACTATCAACTATCCCTAAGCATCCACAGATCCAAGTATGCTGACTAAAAGCAACTCTCTGTATATTATTAAACTGTTTTAAAGCCCTGCTCATGTACATGATAAGGAGTCAAGGTGTTTCTAATGGATTTTGAATTCTGCTCCAAGGATTAAGCAGTGAGGTACAGAAGTGGGAAAGCATCTACCACTACTTCTAACACCATACTACTGAGCTTGGTGCTGAACTAGTGCTGAAAAAAAATTCCTCCAGACAAAATAATCCTACAGCTGCTAACCAGCCTGGATAATACAGTGAACTAATTTGGTTAAAATGGTTCGAAGACATGACCTAGCCCCTCTATACACTGCAGCCATGTCACGAAAATGTCTATTACAAAGCATTATTACACCATGCAGTGATGCTATAATACTACTAGCTGCACTTACCTGAAGCATAGCACACAAGTTTACCTCAAGTAAATACAGAACAGGCTACTTCTTGAATAAATTATAATACTTCTTGAATAATTTTGGGGCCCAGACAGAATCACGTCAAGCACTCAGTACTAGTTACAGCTGTTTTGGGGCCTTAATTGGGGCCAAAGTTACTAGAAGATGCAACTCCTGCTACTGCGAGATTTGAGAGACCTCAGTATTCTTACGGCCATAAAACCTTCTTGAATTTTAAACATAACAGGAACAATCTCAAACCTCAACAGTATCCCTGGTTATTTACTAAAATCAATTTTATTGTAGATGCATACCTTCCAATAGTTAGAAGGCCCTTACCTGTTGGTAGTGGCGTGTACTCTGGATCATGTGCATATACATGTTGTACACGAAGTTAGCCATTTGAGGCATGTTCTTAATAACATGTATTTGGTGAGATGGTCGTTCTCCATTCTGAAGAAGAGGAAAAAAGTAGAAATTCAGCAAGCAAAGCAAAACAACCATTATTCAAAAGGTTATTATACTGTATTAGGAAACATAAACCCAAGAAATGAAAAAAAGCCTTTTAAAGAAAGAAATAGCTAAATTCTTTTGAAAGGTAGGAAATGTGGGACTTGCACTTTGAGTGACGGCATTGACAATGACACTGCAGCCCAATGAAGAAATTTCATTTCAAAAGGACAGGCTGGGTTCCAATACTTAATCCATACAATACATTTTGGACTCGAGTCATTTAACTAAAGGCATAAATAGTTTCAGCTCAGATTAGCCTACTTGTCTGCCAGAGTCCAGCTCCTCCTTGCCTACACTCATGCTCTCTGACCATGCACGCTCCACTCTTTGTTGCAGAGTGGAGCAGTTTCAACAGAAGGACACCCTCCCAAACATGTTAACAGCACTTAAGACCAGGTAAAGATTTCTAATTGAGTTTTGAGTTTTGGATTCATGCAGGTACCCTTCTGAAATCTCCAGACAGCAAAGCTGACATGTTCCTCCAGTTCTTACTTGTTTGTTTAGCATCCTACTCATTGCGAGTCCTGTACTTAAATGCTTAGTACTGACCTTTTGCTAAAGTTCTAGTACAATATTACAAAATTTTTGTACTTATACACCTAGCTCAGCAACAACTTTAATTGTTATCCTGAATTACTCAGTCAAATGCAATTTTACCAATTTTAATGAGAAGCAATTAGCTTTGTATATTTTTTCTTGAGAAATGACATTATTTTGTTTCATAACAAGACGAAAAATATGTAACACACTGTAAAACCCTACATATTTATCCTAAAATAAAAGTACAGAATCACTTTCACAGGCAGAACTTAGGAAAAAGCAGGTGCAACTGAACAGTTACTGATAAATTAGTTTTGTGGAATAATCAACTAAAAACAGCTGGTGCATCATGATCAAAGTTAACTCTAGGGACATAATTATCCAAGGAGCACTGATTTAACTGTGAAGACACTGCAGTCACACATCTTATAGCTCATTTAAAAAAGGCAGGCAACAAGCACACCCATTACAGACAGCAAAATTCATAGCAGCTATTCCTACCTGTCTTGCAGCTGGAAAACATTCTGTGGGAATTATATGGAGGTGAAGTGGTCTAGCTGTGAGCTGGCTGAAAGCCGGAGTTAGCTCAAAACAGTTCTGAAACAGCGATACTCTTGCAAAGATATAAAGCCCAAGCCTGGCTCTTGACATGGCAACAACTAATCGTCGGACATCCCTTCAGAAAACAAACAAATTAATCATGTTCTTTCTTACTGATGACATAGTTCCAATAAAAATAACAAGTATGCAGAAGTCTTAATTAAAGGAAAGAAAGGCATCTGCTAACATACTATTTTGTCTTCAATTTTTCTTCCTACATACTGTTTCAATAATTACCAAAATCCTAGAACTTTTATATAAAAGAGGGCTCACTATATTGTTAATGATATGAAACTCACCCTTTGGTTCGAAAGTCTAGAAAAATAGTTAAGATTTACATTGGGAACAAATCACAATAGCCTTTCTGTATCCTGTATCCCCGAATGAGAAAACATGAGTTCCATAACTCATTTCAATACTCCTGGATAGACGAGTCTTCCTCTACCCAACCCCCAAACTGAAGTACAAACATTTTAAACCACACATAACAACGTAACTTAGGCAGCAAACAGTTGTTTTCTGATACAAAACAACAACAGAAAAGCTCACTTATGGGAAAAGAATCTATGAGAAATTTTAAGCCTGCATTTATTCAACAAGCATTAATTACATTCATATTATTCTACGAAGGTGAAACCAAGTTCAGCCTACCTGCAGTAGTATAAACTTCTTACAGTGTAAAAGCCATTACTAAAGGATAAAGTGGTTGTTATGAGGGAAGCAGACAGTTGCAAAAAGGAACTGGGTCTGAACTTCATTCAATATATAGCATTAAACTTCATTTCTACTATATATTGAAATAGTTGAACACTTTCACGTAATGTATTATAAATGTCTTTCTGATGTGGAAAACGTGTAGTTTAATGACACTACAAGAGTATATTCTTACCTAAGGTGGCCTACAGCTTTGGTACGCACTAGTGAAAGGAGAATATAATCATTTTGTTGACCCTGAAATCTGTCCACAGTTGTCACCTAGAGAATCAAAAAGCAACAAACAAATCTCCATATGTTAATCTTTGCCATTTCATCCAAATTTTAACATCAACTTCCAATTCAGACTGTAGTAAATAGGAAGAGAGATGAGAATGTTTTAATTCTGTTTTAGTTCATCTCTAACCAAAAATCATCAACCTCCTCTTTCTGGGAGATGTTCGGACTCTGTATATTGTTTCTTCTACATTTTTATTCAATTCAGATGGCTAACTGTGGAGTGCTAATACCAAAAATTTGTGGAAAACTATCAATTTTATAGTATAGAATTTTAACCTGCATACACCAGACTTTTGTAAATATATTTTTATTTGTTTTATAAGATTCTCCATCATACATTTTATCAAATCGCCATTACCACTCTGGGTAGATCTTTCTTATTTATTTTTGTTTTTAAGGGAGGACAAAATAAATGACAGAAAGAAAAGAATTTTTCTGTCCCATGTACTATGTGGCCTACCAAACTTCACCGATTTCACCATTTCTTTGTATGACTAATTACAAACAGACAAAAGGGATGACAATACTCTGTGAAATTCCACAGAATGCAAGTTAATAAATGTGCTGTTAATCAAGGAATACTTGCATAGAAGGCAATGATCTATTTAATCTATCTGTTCTATAACTGACAATCATGAAAAAACAGAACCATTCCAATGACTAATATATTTTGAAAGTCACCTTGTTTGGCCGTCCAATCAGTGGATTATTTCCACAACGCTGGTTAATAACATCACGGATCAGGTGTTTCTGTCCATTGTATGTTGTCAGGATACTTATCTTGTCTGCAGGATAACCAAGCAGGCACATATACATGAAGAGTGCCACAACATACTCTGCTTCACCAAGATTCTTAAGTTTAAAAGGAAGAAAAAAAAAGTTATTCATCTTGCAAGGTCTGAAAGAATAACACCTGTGACACCACGTACTTAGGCAAAAATCTCAGTGCTGAAACATTGACAGATCTGATGATTTCACTTAATAAAAGCCATTTTGAAAGATTAAGAACCACAAGTTTAATAATTCAGATTCCTCTTCAAAGAACGAAAATCTGTCAATATTATTGTTAGCCAATAGATTGATGCTTTCCTCTATCTACTGATATGTACTAAGTTTTATTTCAATTAAAATCTAAATATTTAGTAGTCCTCAAATATATTAACACTTTTAAACATTTTAAACATTTAAATTATACTCAAAGACTTAAATATTTACACATTTACACCTAAATGCATGTATATACTTATAGCTGTCTGTGCAAAGGAACTGCCATCTTAATATATTATTACAGAACTCAACAAATGCTCGTACAACATTTTTTTCCTTAATATATCAAAAAAACCACCTCTTACGTAAAACTGTGGAATTATAATTTGCTAAGAAGCATTAAAAGCTGATAGTCTATACATACGAGTATCTAAATGCGAGGGGGTCAAAAAAAAAAACCAAAAAAAAACCAAAATCTGTTTAGCACCAATTTAACAAGGTTTCAAATTAGCAAACAAGAAAAGTTGTAATGAATCACTCTCCAGTATGCTGAAAGTAAGAACTAGTTTAACTAGAATAATTAAACTCCTTTCAACAATTAAGGAGACAGACATCTGGATTATCAAATTGTTATTTCTATTTTAGGCCACACCTATTCAATCTGAAATTATCTACTGTTAAAGTACATTTCCTAACTTTTATTTTATTTATTTATTTATTTATGTTTACTTATAATACATGTCTGTCCCAGAGCATCACTCCTCTGGCTGTAGGAAGTTTTCTCCAATTTCCAGAGTTAATTTATTCATAGCCTGTTTAAATCCATTTTCTGTGAGCAAAAATATCTTTCAGGTTAAAAAGTTATTCTCGATTGCTGACATTTATTCCTGTTATACAGGGAATCTTCTCACCACTTGGCGTGTACTTGACTAGGTTGAACATACCAGCCTCCTTTATTTCTTCTTAAGTAGGGTCTGTTTTATTTTGGAAATGCAGTTGCTATGCATACCAAACACCTGTAGGTATAAAGCTGTTCTACAAATTTTAATCTCCATTAACTCTGGAAAGAAATGCCCAAAATCACAAAGAGAAATAATACATGGCAATCCATTAGTTCATGAAAAACTATTCAATGCCACCAATATATCCTGCTAGTATCTCTCTACCCTCAAGAAAAAAAAAACAAAAAAAAAACTGTAGGACATACCAGAAGAGTTTGTTCACAACAGCTGTTGTAGTGATAAAGGACTTTTGTGTCTCCTTAGGACACAAGTGAACTAAAGTATTGCTCAGCTACTCTGTTGTTAAGGCACCAAATTCAGCTGTTCCACCAGACAGCTTTTTACTACTTGTATGCTAGTGTTATCAAAAACAAAATCAAAACAAACTCTCCCCTTCAAACAACCCTCATCTCAACCTAGGAATGGATTATGGCACCTCTATGTTTCCTTCACTAACAGCACACCAGTTTGTACTAAAAAAAGTGAGAGGAACCCAAGCATAACCTATGAATACCCTTCGCACCTTTCAAAAAATAGATTAACATAAGTCTCAATGATCTTTGTAGGCAAAAAATGACCATCAGTATTACCATCTTAAACTATATTGTTTGCATACCATAATATTAAACAAGATATAAGGTGTTAGTTCCATATTTGTATTAAATTCATTAATGTGCACACAGTTCCAGCTTCTAACCTTTCGGAAACCCAAACAGGTCATTTAGGTACTAGGCTGTTTTCATCACTGTTTTTAAACAAGATTTTAGTGAAGAAGAATAAGAGGACTGAAAATGTAAGCATCTCATCACAAGTGTGAAAGGTTTTCCTATTTAAAAGAAATAGATAAAGGCTGTTGTTGCTGGCTTAATTTGAAAATTTAGTTGAGAAATTCCAAGGCTAAGCTTTTTCTGTGGCAATTTACTTCATCCTCAATGTCTCTCTGCTTCTTATGCATACTTCTTGTAGTACTGTTTCATTCTTTTATGAATGGGCTTTTTTGCATTCTTATATACAGATCAAATGAAAACACTCATGCTTCAAACTCAAATATGTGCCACAGAGCAAACTTTGATCCTTCATACAGTGGAATGCCACTGTTTATTTCCTATCATGACAGTACAGCAGAATTACAACAGCCTTTAATTTGCCATAGGCCAAAACAATGTTTCATAATGAATTATGCACCAAATCTGCTCCGTACCCCAGTAACTTTGAGAAAATGGAGCAGTCATTTGAACAAGCTTTGAAAAAAGCACAATGTTACACATTATCACCCTTTCCAACATTCCAAACTGATTACCAGGAGAAAAAGATCATGCATATGCATGGCTCAAATATCTGAGAACACAAATTAAACATCAGTTTACAGTATTTTGGTAGTTTTCACCGCAGATTTAATAAGCCATATCCAGATTAAATAAAGTATAAATTCAGTATTTCTCTTACCTGATAGAAATAAGGATTGGGTTCAGACTCTCCCACACCATTGAAGTCTTCTACGTTTATAAGCTGGAAGTCGTACAAAAACCCAGCATTGGCTGTTCTGAACTCTGGCATAAGCTGCACATGAGGCAGATTACCCAGATTCTTGTAACGCCAGTTGTAGAGGTTACATAAACTGTCCAAAAACACACAGATACAAAGAGTTAGAGTGGGTTCTTGAACTTAGCAATTAAAAAAACTTTTTTTTTTTTTCATTTCATCTGGTTCTCTCATAGAAAACTCTAGACTCCACTTCTTTCTAGAAAGTATACAAATCTGGCTAATTCTTCATATCCTCTGATTATCATCACACATGGTTGTAATCTGAAGTGAATTCTCCCTTCTCTCATGCTATGGATACAGGAATCTTATACTATCTCATACAGAACTGCTGGCAGAAATTGAAAGAACCATAGTATATTCCATTTTGCAAATTGAGAACAAAGGCACAAACATTCTAACAGCAAAGTTTTCAGAAAGGGTTCTGGCAGTTTTGTTCAAATGCTGCAGCTACCAGAAATTTCCTTTGTGGCAACTGTTCAGAACAATGCCATAGATAGCTTCAATTTATCTGTGGATGAGTATTCCAAAACAGAATGTGATTTACCTCCTTAGGAAGAAATTGGGTATTAGATCCTGGTATTTAAGCTACCAATTGAGAAGATAGAGACAAGGAAGGGAAACTACTAAATTGCTAGATTTCACACAAGAGCACTTCTGTTGCTTAAGTACTACCTTCCTTTAAATATTGTTTCCCTCTGTAAAACACATACTATCGCATAGGAAATTATTCTAGAACCTCTCAAGCCTGAGTTCTGCCACTAAACCTACCTCATGACCGTGAGTGCTTAATTCCTTCATTTCAGTTTCATCTTCTGTAAATTCAAGTAATGATCTCCATCTACGTTCTTCTAAAGTAATTTCAGATTAATTTGGGGAAAAGCTTGCCATACCCCCCATTTTTTGTTTTGTTTTGAAGGCAGAACAAATCACTAATTCAAAAGAGTAGACTAAAACCATCATAAATTTGGATAGCCACGATCTTGCAGAAAGATCTCACGCCATCCAATGATGTGATATAGTTGTGACTACATAAGCTCACACCGTGAGTTTAGAAGGACATTTTATTTAGAACTAAGTCCGAAATAGAACAAATCCCTAAAAACAAGTCCCTAACATAGTTTGATCACCATCTTCTCCCCACAAGATGAGCTGCACACTGGGAGGTAAATAGGGAGGGGGTCCCTTGCATTTAAGGATTTTGATTAGTCCCCTTAATATTGAGCCAATATATACACAATTTTGCCAGCAGGATCTGAATATTCTCTGCCTGTGATTGGAGACAGAATTGATAACATAGCTAAAGGGTCAGTTTGACAAGTATAGTGTTAAGCCTAAGCTAAGTAAGTGTTGATGAAAAGTATACTACAACTACACAGACTGGCCAGCTTGTAACGCAAGAGGTCTGCCTGGAAAACGCAAAGAAACATCTTATTCACATACACATATGCTGAGCAGAAACTCAATACAGTGCCTTAGCCTTAAGCCTGCTCTGCCTGATCAGCTCTCCACTGAAGGGTACAAATTTTGCAAAGAAATCTAGGAGGCATTTTCATGTATAACAAAATTTAAGAAATATTTTTTGCTTTTTTGCAAGAAGAAAGGAGAAAGGGAAAATGGATTTTCTGCATTATTCGTTGTAAAGCCTCTTACTGCAAAAAAGAAATTTATTTTCTTATTTGCATGTTGCCATGTATTATTAACTGAAAAGTCAAGGGAAGCAGACAAAAATCTACACAAATCTGAATCATCCTTGATATTTATAGGGAGAGTAATATAACCAAAATGCCTCAATCAGAAATGCAGAACAATATCCCGACCAGATAAAGTAGCAAATACTTCATGGGGAAGCTACCTATGATCACAGGAGTAAAGACAAAGTGTAGGAAGGTATGGAAAAAATCCTTGATCAAGCAACTGTTTGCAAAGTGAAGGAAACCTGCTGTTCCCTTATCTTTAAGAAGTTCTCTGAGATGTTGTAAAATAGTAGATGGCAAAATAAACTTCATTTATCAGCATACTCAAGAATAATTTGTTTTTAAATCATACTGAAAATAACTGTTGTCCATATGGCTAGAAAATAATATTCTAAAATCCCAACATTTGTTAAATGAAAAACAAATGAAGTTCTCCTTCAAATTGTTCATTCTACTTTATGCCTAAAAAAGAAAAGATTAGGATTTAAAACTAAATGTAAAGTAGTGAGAATTTATATTGAGTCATTTCCTCTTCTTTGGTTTTACTTTTCCTTGTTGATATGATGCCACAAATATGTATTATACAAAATGAATAAATCTGACATCTAAATTACCATATTGAAATGTTAATTATGTGGACTAAAAAAAAAAAAAAAGCTCTCTCTTACTATGAGGAAGAAGTATGTATTAATATACAAAAAGGCAGTATGTTCTTGTGAGGACAAGCTGGTTGTCTCCAACCAGGCAGAGCTGAAGCTCAGCTGAAATCCTTTAAGTAATAAAAGCATCTTTTTGCAGACCTCATGGGGAATAGCAAATCTTTATTTAGTCTTGAATATATTAGTTCAGAAAAGGGAGCTTCTGAAAAAAAAAAAAGCAGCTTTCTTCTGATGAAAAAAAAAGAAAAAGCAGACTTAACATTCTTTCAAATATCATTTTCACTGAAATACTCAGGAGTACTACTACGTAAAAGAAAAAAGTAAATCTTACTGCATTTTAGCAAAGTAAAATCTGTATTCTAGTCTAAGCTAGTCTAGTCTAAGCTGAAACAAATGGAACAAAACAGATAAATTACAGTTTTGCAAACTCCTGTCTTAACAATCCAAAGTTTCCAATACTATACGTGTGCTTTTCCAATTCTTGACCTGGCAGTAGCAGTAGCTAGATATGCCATTTTCTTTAGCTTACCTTGCTCTTGCTCTTCCTTGTGCATCCAAATCAACAGTTGGCACTCCAACACGAACAAACCGTGTGAACAGGGACTGCTCCATGTTGGAGTATTTTTGAAAAGCCATGTTCTTAATGACTGGTGGCAACTGGTGATGGTCACCAATCATAATCCACCGCTTCAAACGACTGAATCCATCCTGAGGGTTCTAGAACCAAACAATTACACAACTGTATAATATTACAATATAATCAAGGCACTCAATTACAACACATTAATAGTCAAATTGGCTGTGTTAGTCTAAGCCCTAAGTTTCACCATTTGTTCTTAAGCTACATTGAACTGCAATTATTATAAAGACAACTATTAGCTTCTTTCCAATCTCTCTATTGCCTGCCTTTCAAGCGTTTTTGTGGTTCGTATGCTTCCGTTTACCTCTGGAATTCCCACGTTTTCTCTTCCGTGACCAGGATGTGCTTCTAACTAATCCTCACCCTGGCTCTTGCACTGAAAGCTTTCCAGTATGTTAGGTATAGTTGTTTCCAGTTCCCCATCATCCTTTGTATACCTGTGTTACATACTGACAGAGCACCTGAAGGACTATTTTAACAGAGGGACCTAAAAGAAACAGATGTGTGGGTAACATTATCCAGGAATCAGAATCCTGAAGATTTCTGCCTGCCAGTTTTACAGTTCTGACCCTCTCACTCTAAACACTTTTCTGATATTTCCCTTTCACCATAGGAGAATTATTCAAGACAAAGCCTGAAGTTCCTTTTCTTGCCACTTAAAGTTGAAGAACTCTGAAGCCCTCTCTGATCAGGGAGCAAGGAAGGAAAACTGAACTCTGGACTGTTCACCTCATCAAGCCTGAAGATGCCTTAGTAAAGAAAGAAAGATGATGAAAATTTTCAATAGCTGGGAAAAACATTTTATTTCCTTTTCTCCAAAAAAGGTTACCGATTTGGAGAAGTCGAAGTATTCTATATGATCATTCTGCTCTTATCAGCAGTTTCAAGCTCAGACATCAGAGAGCTCTCTAAATAATTTTATTTTTAAAACTTCTTACTCTGAATTGCAAATACAAGAAATCAAGACTACTTTGTAAGCCTAGTTGTTTTGTTTAAAAAAATTAAACAAAACACAAACCAAACCAAACCATTTTTCAACTATTTGAATGGCTTCTCTAAGAATGGTCATGGGATATCCCACAGAACGTAGCTCTATGGTAAAAAAAAAAAAGTCTGTCTTAATTACACAAGTCTTCAGCTTCTGCATTGCTCATATATGCTTACTTCCCCTCACTAACCTGATGCATCAGGTTATTCAGTATTCATTCAGATAGTCAAAAAGCATTATAAGATGATTATTTCACTAAATGGAATAATTTCATTATCAATGAAAACCATGGTAAGAGCCATGCAGAATTTATTCATCACACAGCACTGCAGTAGCATTAAATTCAAGACTGCCAAAAGGCAAAAATAACATCCTGGAGTGTTACGCTTATCTTTGAACAGAGATTTAAATAACCTAAGCTTCTACAGACCAGCTTGTAGAGAAGCCACCTAAACTACAACTTATGCCTACATACTGTTCTGACACTTAGAGGTATCTAAGCAGAAATAAATCTCCTTATATTTCAGGTTTACTAGTTTGACTGCTGTTCTAGAGACTAGAACAAGACTCATTAAGTCCACAGGACATAATGAAACCAAGTCCATTCCACTTTATTATTATAATTGCTGAGCCAGTAAGTGAAAGAGAGCATGACTGTCACTGTTTTATGATTTGCAAAAAGCTTCAAGTTTGCTTGCTCTCCAAACATCTCCAAAAAGACAGAAATATGTGCTCCTGTTCAGAGTTCAGGCTATATTTAGGATTTAGAGGGTGAATTAATTAGTTGCCTGCCTGCTTAGAATTATCAAAACTTGGTGGTCTTTACCACATCAAAAAGGTGATTAAAGAACCACACTAATTGCCACAAAACTGAAGAAACCTACAGTCAGACTGAGCAAAGGACTTGGGCTTTAATAGCAATATGGTTATCTTGGACATGCACATTCTTTTGTGCACTAGGCCCATACTGAGTTACTTTCCTGCAATTGTATTTGAACCTCTATTGTTAAGAAGCAAAGTGAAAAATTATAAATCTAACAAATATTTCATGGAGTTTCTGTCATGCCTTTTTCAATTGAGATTAAGTTTCTTTTGGAATGAAAATCAGAGCTTGGATGTGGTTTTCTAGAAGAATTTAAATCATTGCTTTTCAATGAAAACATGTGCTCCAGGCAAAACTTCCCAAAAGGAAACTTATGTTTAGAAAATGAACAAACAGACTGTGTATTTTTCAGAAAGCCACTACAGTAAGAATCAAATGAACAGTACAGGCTGTCTTGAGTTTCACTGACTTCCCACGCATCACCATCTGATTTGCAGCTAAAGAGTTTGCACAGAGTTCCTGAGGGAGCCCACACTTCACTTCCAATGGTAAAATTTTATCTCATGATAATGTGAGATTACTGAGATAACTTGAAAGGGGTTGAAACTGTTATTTAAGCCACAGATGTTTAAGAATCACTGTTTGCTTATTTATGAAGGCCTATAGCTCTTAAAAGTAGAAAGCAATGCATCTCAAGCTCAGGTTGCCAAAAGCAACCCCAGAGTTGGGCCAATAATCTTCAGTGGAGGCACAACAAATTTAAAGACAGGCTGACCGAACACGCTGAGTTTAGAAGGATAAAAGTAAAATGTTTTTAGGGAAAGACACTCAACTGTAACTATAGCAGTGTTAGCCCTCTACTACAACAGTCCCTTACATTACAAGGGTAGGGGACACATCTCTTTGCAAACATAGCTATTGCTATCTGGCTTTCTAAAGACTGTGCTATAAACATCCCCCGTGTCAAATTAGCTTCAGTTTCCTTCCTTCCTTCTTTCCCTGCATTAACATTGCCCTTCTAGCTTCAAGACTTCCATTCAACCGTATCACATACGCATTCCTTTTTTAGCTACCAATTAGTGGTTTGCCAACAGTATAAGGTGCAGTTGATTCCAGGCTAAACTTTATCAATTTAGCTAGATAAAAGGTGCATAATTATTGGCCAAAAGTAGACAAAGTAGAAGCAGAAACTGTTTTTTTTTTCTTCTCCTCCCTGTGGTGTTGTAACATCAATTAGTGTGTCTCTTCTCTACTTGGCTCCAGTTTTCCTGAAAGTTGTAGGTACTTGGTATCCACTTTCTCCCTTAATTTTGACTTAAACTGACCAAACAACATTGGCAGACAGGATGACAGAGATCAATTACGTAAGCCGTATGATCTTGGGCAACAAAGTTAGAACAGTTATTTCATAATAACAATTTTTAACATTTTTTTTTAAATTAGCAATTATTTAGCAATAGCTATCAAATAAGAAAGAATAAAAGTATCAAAGTGACAAAGCCAGGAGCTAGTTCACTTAAATATCATCATGTTTTCAAAGTGAAACCCTGATAGTACTACTATTCAGTCACAGGTACACAGGATAAACAACTAATGAAGAATAACATGAGAGTTCTTACTGTCTGCTCAATGGGAAATACCAGTTCTATGCTACCTTCCGCATAAGATACTTTCCTTTTAATGCTTTATATTGTTCTATACAGACTATCTATTGTTCTATATTGTATATACAGACTTTCAATTATCATTTTTTGTAGCATGTTTTATAAATCAGGTCTAACCTGCAACAGGAGGGGTATAAAGGTTTCTATCTCCAGAATCTGTGCAGACTCCTCCATTAAGATGTTGTCATACTGAGAAAGAAAAAGTAAAGAGATGTCCATCAGCCAAGTAACACAAATTAATGCTGTTATTCAACCTACCAAAAGGGAAGCATCAACTACTTATCCAGGAAATTAAATTTTTTTTGATTGTCAGGGCAGTTACAGCAGGATTTTCCTTTATAG
This sequence comes from Anseranas semipalmata, assembly GCA_013399115.1. Lineage (NCBI taxonomy): Eukaryota > Metazoa > Chordata > Aves > Anseriformes > Anseranatidae > Anseranas > Anseranas semipalmata. The sequence continues at coordinate 87,939 of VXAA01006227.1, read as the reverse complement.
GCAAAATATCAGTACTACTAAGTCAGTGCCAGAGTGTGAAATCCCACTACACCAATGGCAAATCTATCTGTACCAATCAGTCATCTAGAAACAATCCATAGCTGAACTACATGATATGCTTCCCATCTGCCGTAACTCATCCTCAAGGGAAAAGCTTTCTGCAGTGGGGCAAACTAATTTGGTATTCTTGCACCGAGGCAGAAAAGGTGCACTTTTGTGATCCAATGCAGTGCATTATAGGAGAAAAATACTGAAAGAATTATTGGTGCTAAGATGAGTTTTTTTTTTTTCATTTTTGTCAGAAGTCTGTAGTAAATGAATACTTATGGTTAACACTGCAGAGTGAAAACAGCGCTGCATGACAGCTATTTTTCTCAAACTGTTCATTTTTTGGGTAAGCAAGGTTACAATAGCCATGTTTTCCTAATTCATTCTTTATTTTATTATGCAATCATATCACTGCAGTTCATCTAATATGGCAAAACTAACTTTTTTTTTTAAATATGCATGCACTTTTAAGTATTTCAATGTATGTAACTTAAAAGTGATCTCATTCTTTACTTACAGAACCACAAGTTGAAGTTTTCTTCAATAAAAATATAATTAAAAACATACTGGTAAAAGCATGCAACTCAAAACAATCTAGTTGCTTAGCCTTAGGACAGATAAAGGTCTAAATGAGGGGGGGGTACGACAAAAAAACACACAAAAAAAAACCCACACAATTAGTGTAGTATCACTAGTATCATTACTTTGAAACCTAATTCAACTAGGTCATGTCGTTTCAGAGCAGCATGGGTACAAGTCATAGCAATGATTTTTGCTTCTTTCACCAACAGGTATTTGGATCTATCCAGGCCGCTGCGGAGAAGTTCAAATGCTCTGAATTCCTATGGTAGAGAAAAGAATTTTGAAAGACAGAATAAAAAAAAAAATACTGCTTATAAAATATATTCACTCAAACTATCTGGTCACCTTCTTAATAAAATTAAGCAAGAAAGTTATGAGAGCATGTATTGTTAAAAATCCCATCTTGAACTTTTTATTCTTTTTATTTTTATTTTCATTTTTTTATCCTAAATCTGGAGACAACAGTATTTCAAAATGTAAGCTTGTAAAAGTATATCCAAGAATTCTGCAACGTGTGCGTATGTAAATTCACAGACAATCATTCAGCTGATTCTGAGGAACCCTCTCTTCAACAATTTTGCTTTACTGCATCTTCTCATTTTCTATTTTTTATTTTTTTTACGCTGCATCATAGTATCACATCAAATCTAGTATTAGAAAGACCAATACAAGTAATATGACCAAATGATACCCAGATAACCTTTACCCTAACTTTTAAAGGCCTCTCAAGCAATTCTGGGAAAAAATGTAAGATAATCTATTTATGTTACTTTTAGGTAATCTGATTAAAGGCAATTCACTGTAAATACAAAGACCTTGCAAGGATCAGGGGAACAGTGACAAGTGCACCAACTCTAGTAACCTAGTGAAAATGAAGCACATAAAATGGGTGATTCCTGATCTCAAAATAAAACAGATGAGACTCTTGTCCCTATTGTGAAGCACACCTAAATTACTCAAAGGGGAAAACTGTCACCTGAATGCCCTGCAAGCTAAAGAAGCTGCCTACAGGCATATATTACTTTTAGGAGTTAGGATAAATAAGAATTTTGGAACTATGTAAAGTTTCTTTAGGATTAGCCAGATTCATTTACCTTTAACATTCACAAGTCTTACCTCAAGCTGAGTGAATATTTTCTTAATATGTCTAAAACACCCTTCAGCAATCTCCATATCTTCTTCATAGGATTTGCCTTTGAAAATTGGTTGAGGAGCATTTGCAAAATACTGGTGAAAAGGAAAGAAACTGGACACATCCATAACATCTGGCAATTTTCCACCTTTAACTTTCACTTTGCTGATATATTCCTCCCAACGAGACATTACCTATGACAAACAAAAGTGTCATACAGACATGTTTTCATGTAATAAAGTTATTGGATAGGTATCATCTTGCACACATATTAAATAAAATAACCAATTTTTAATCACAAAACCAAGACATCTAAATTTGCATTTGATCTTGTATAAGGAGGACATTTTTGAAGCTGTGGTGCAGTGTATTGACCTTGGCTGGCTGACAGACCTCCACCCACTAACTCTCTCACTCCACCTCCTCAACAGGACAGGGGAAGAAAATAAAAAAGTTCGTGGGTTGAGATAAAGACAGGAAGATCGCTTACCAGTGAACCAGAGGCAAAACAGACTTGACATGGTGAAAATTAATTTAATGTCAATTAAAAATGGGGTAGGATGCTGAGAAACAAAGACAAAACCAAAAGCACCTTCCCTTTGCACCCTCCCTTCTTCCCAGTCTCAACTTCACACCTTCATTCCTGACTCGTCTACCTCCTTCCCCATGCCTCTTGAAGAACTGTTCCAGCATGGGTCTTTCCCATAGGGTACAGACCTTCAGAAAAAGGCTTCTGGCCAGAAACCTGCTCCAGCATGGGCTGTACGCAGCCTCCAGCTTTCTTTAGGGTATATCCACCTGCTGTGACACAGTCCTCCACAGGGTGTAGTGTGGATATCTGCTCTATTGTAGTCTTCCACAGGCTGCAAGGGGACAACCTGCTTCACTATGGTCCTCTCCACGGGCTGCAGAGGAAGCCCTGTTCCAGCACCTAGAGCACCTCATCCCCTCCTTCTTCACTGACCTTGATGTCTGCAGGGTTGTTTCTCTCCCTTTATCTCCCATGCCCCTCCCCGTCCCCCCCTGCCATCACTCCTCTTTTTCACAGCTGCTGCATAGCACTTTTCACCCTTTTTTAAACACATTTTCACAGAGACACCACCAGCGTCACTGAATGGCTCAGCTTTGGCCAGCAGTGCAGCCAGCTGGAACTGGCTCTGTCTAACACAGGGGCAGCCCCTGGTCTCTTTTCACAGAGGCCACCCCAGCAGCTCCCCCTCCTGCTACCAAAATCTTGCTGCATAAACCCAATACTTCCTGATTGTCTCTGCTTAACATATTTTGACTTATGTACCAAATTGGATTCCTTCAGGAGGAAATTAAACCAGAAGATGAGCTTTAGTAGTGCTCCTAGCAGTCTCCAACACCTAATGACCATTTAATGTTTAAGACCACACTACAGCTAGCCCAAGATAACTTCTCTAAAAATATATATAGTGTGTGGATTTGGTCCTAAGTACCACTCTGCAAGTCTGCTTAAGCCACACTACTTGCTAATGTGGACACAGTCAGTGAGAGGTACGTGGAAAGCAAATGAGGGATATACAACATACAGAAAATCACTGTTTTGTATACTATGTATCTGATTTCAACCATAAAAGCTTTCTAGCAGGAACATTAAGTAGCTGCTCCAACGTTTATCCAAAATATAAAGCACCCCACAGATTCTCCTATTTGAAGGAAAAACTCCAGGTTAGAAACTTTGCCAGCAGTCATAAAGAGCAAGAATTCTAGCCTTTCAATTTGTGAGACATCAGGCAGGATTTAAAACAATAGCAATACAAATAAGTAATGTTATAATTATGGCTTTAGCTATCACTGTGTTTTGAACCACCACAGAAAATGCTGTGGGTTTTTTTTGTTGTTTTAAAGACTCAATCCTGAAAAATTCACTCTAATTTTTATAGTGTGTTTCCTAACACATTGAGGTCATGCAGTCTCTGTAAAACTATTTCAGTCCTTACTTGGTATAAGAAAAAGTGGCCAGCTGTTTCACAAGTGTAAGAAACATCTCCCGGGACTCCAAGACTCTCTTGCAATCGCCCAACTTCTCGTAGAAGTTCAAGTCTTCGAGCCAGAACATAATTAACTCTTCCATACCTACAAAATGAATTAAGGTTAACATATTTTATATTTCAATATATTTAATCCCAAGTAGTTTATTTAAGTATCACAATGAGAGATCACAACTGCTAGCAGCTTCCAAAAAACCAAGAATTTGCTACCTGCTGACTATTTCTATCTAGATGAGACCTAATAATTTACAAATCCATGCAAGAAACATGTTTTTTCATCCTATCACATCACCAGAAGTTTCAGAAATATTAGTAAAACATTCTCATAGCAGGAAAACATTACTTCCTACATACCATTTAGGAACCATACATTAGAAACCATACCATAACACTACAGTTATACAAGCATATGCAAATTATACAAATCTACGGACCGTCCTAAGTGGAACTGATAACCCAAGTTTCTGTGTACGTCTAACTTCCTTTGGCAATATACAAAATGCCTTGCAATAATGCTTTGACCACCGTAACAGGCAGGTCTGCATCCACATATAGGAAGTCCTGTACTCAGAGCTGCCTACTGAAAACCTTTTATGACTGATTAGTTTGCAACTTACTCCTTCCACTCTGCTTTCTGTTATCTAATTCATTCCTGTTATAAATCAACTTTCCTAATCTGTGCACTTTTTTCCAAAGAGAAGCAGTACAAGAAGAAAAAAAAAATGTATCACATTTATCACATTTTCCTAACAAGATAACAAATGGTAAAAATAGTTGGAATTAGAGATGAAAGAAACAGTGCACTTTCATTTAAAAACGCATATGTAGTTAAAAGCTCAAATATGAATACAGGCTAAATTTCAAGTTCCTGTAAAATTTACTATTCATAAAACAAGCTTTCTGCACAGAAAAACAGAAGACACAATCCCTGGGATCTCAATGGGTTCTATTGTCTTATTTACAAGAGTTACAGAAGTTAAAGCTAGTGATTTCAATTTACTAAGACACAACTGAATATCATATTGTTCACAACTGGAAAAAACAAGTTTCTCAGGAACTATGACAGTTAAGATCCTTGCACTGTTAAATCGTTTTTTTTTTCTTGAGCAAAACTAATCCATCGTTATTACAAGTAACTGCAACCAGTTTTTTTCACACCTCCAAATGTCTTCTTATTTCTCACAAGTCATATGCCCTCTTTTATATATTCATTCCTTGCTACAAAAATTTTCTTTAGCTGTGATCCTTTTGTGTTTCTTAAGTGACAGTACCAGTTTAAACAGCTCCTCTCCAGCTTATGTTCTTAAAACTCCCTGTTTTGCTGTGCTTGCAGAGGGAGCAAAAATAGGACAAGAAGCCTGCAAGCAGAAGAAATTCTTTAAGCAGAATTGTGCCTTCTAAAGCAGCCTGACACAGAAAAACATGAATTCTGACGAAACTTAAAAAAAAAAAAAACAGAAGGCATATGGAAAATAAATTTCTTCTCTGGAGTTACGCTGAAAATTAATGAAAATAGACAATGTGTCTCAAAGAAAAACTCCTTTTAATGATGAGCATTACAGTTCAAGGAATATACTAAACCTTAGATACTACTAAATAAATATCTACCATGACATAATTTCACTAAGATGTTGGTTATCAAATTTCCGGAAAAAATTTGATTAAGTCAAAGGATTCAAATTGGAAAAAAATCCCAAAGTATTTCTTTTGCTAAATGAAACTCTAAGATGTATATCTGAGTAACTTCTAGCAACTATATATAATTTTTACTACAGCTTTTAGAAGTCAAGGTATTGCTATAATAATACATTACTGGACAGTCCAGTTATTTCCAGTGCACGACCCTTATACCCCCTGCTTGCATTTAATCCTACTGCTTGCATGTAATCCTACTGACGTCAGTTGGACTAACATGTAACATAAAACATATAAGTACGTACAAGAACAGGTTCTCAAGTCTTTGTACTGATGTAGACTTGATAGCTTGCCTTACGAATGTATTCTTCAAAATGTATTATTTACCAATGAAATAAGCAATTTCGTTATTAATCAATATTCTAGAGAACTAGAAGCACCAATTTTTATTTCATGTTTATGTGTATACAATATTCAGTACGCCAGTAGCGGTGGTATCATATTTGCACAAAAATTCCTGACTACAAAAACCTAACGTTTTTGTTCAAATTTCTTCCATAAAACAGATCAACTTTATAAAACACATACATGCCTAGAACATAGTGAACTACTTTTATTCAAGCAGCTGAATTTGTGAACAAGCAACTGCCTGATTTTGCCTTTGGATTCTCATTAGAACAGTTTGGCTATTGAATAGGAATCAATATTACTTTACCCTATATTGAAAACAAGTATACTGTACATTACTGAGATTCAATAGTATGAGAAAGGTAAAACTTGCCAAATTTAGCTCCTTGCTCTTTTGCAAGGGAGGTAGAATGGTTCAACACACAGGTCTCAGCTACAATACTTATACAAGCTATCATTAGCACCTCCTTTCTCACCTGCTGAAATCTTTTTCTGTCTCTAATTCCTCTTCTCCATGACCCAGACGCAGGAGGTGGCGCTCATCAATGTCTAGAGCCATGATTTTTTCAAACAGCTGGTTTAAGGCCTAAAGATTGACAAGAACAGGAGAAAAGGTAGTTTTTAGAAACTCTTGCAGGGAAAACTGAAGAATTATTTGTAAACCAGCCAGCAAATAATGCCTATTTTGGTATAACGAAAGTCAAAGCAAAGATGAAGTTAATGCTGAAGCTAGACTGTGTTAATCTTGACAATGGACATATCAGCCTACTGAAACTCCTGTCTTTGCTTGTTTTATACAACAATTAAGTTTGATTTTAGACCTTTCATTAAATCACCTAGTTTAAAAAAATCTAACTGATAAAGCTATCAATTTATAAAATTTTCCTCAAGAAGCACACTTTGCAAACAGCTTTTTTAGATCACTTTGAACTAATTCTGTTCATTTAACTTTTACTGTAAATTATAAGAGTGCAATCTGGTACTGATTGGCAGGTACTGTGACTATTCCATACAGATAAATACATTTTGCTGAACTTCAAGGTGTGCTGTGTCTCCTGCCTTAAACTCTTCAGCTTTCTAAAGCTCAGAATCAACTGCTCAGTTCTGTGTATTTCAAAGGAGTTGAGTCTGTAAGCACTAGATCATCAAACCACGACAACAAGAATGAAGTACAACTGGAGCAAGCTCATGTTAAAGTCAACTGGAAGTCATGCAAACACGTTAAAGTCAAGGCACAGGAAACGAACCCTGCTGAGATAATAGTTTATTTCCTGAAGTGCAATTTCAAACATTCATGTTAAGTCTTGTCTGCTAAGAAGAGTCTCTGACCTGTCTCAACAATTATTTACTTCATTTTCTCCCCAACAGAAATGTTCTCAACCCTTGCTCTCAACTCTAAAGCCTGTTACTCACCCACAACCCATTGCAGACTGGCCTATATTGACAGGTTGTAACTTGTCACCAAAAGGAAGCTACACTGTTGACCAAAGAATGGTGAATGGAACTACCTGATCTTACTCTGATGGACAAATGCTTTCCAAGTAGTAAGCTCAGTTAAGATAGATGATAAAGGAGATAGGATAGGCTACTTCAGGAGACCAGGAGATAGATGACTGTACTTTCCAAGCAAACCCTTCTAAACCACAGACAGCTTTACAGTAAGAATCTTTAAGACTATTATTATTATTTTATATATGCTCAAGAATTAGCAGCCAGACTCCATCTGTTATGAATGGGAAGCAAGCATTCAGCTGAATAGGCCACGCTACCTTTTCCTGCCTTTCCTTGGAAGCCTGCATGCAGTACATCTGCAACCGCAAAAACTGTGCAGACACTTTTCCCAAAATACTTCCTAATTTTTATCCCCTAGGGAGTTAAATATCCCGAAAACCTCTGATAGATACCTCAGAACTACTAACCTGAAATTCAAAAATTTCATGTCACATTTTAGAATTGGCAAAACCGCTCACAAAACAAATTAAGCTTTCATTGTTAAGAGGCAACTGCAGTCCTGAACCTACTGATCTCAGTATCTGCTGCTCTTCTTGATTTTAACTACAGGAAAAATTCATACATGGCTATTATCTTACCTGATTAGAGTGGGTAACTATAAGAGTTCGTTGTTCTGGGAAATTATGATAAAGATTGGATATTATCTGGACGGCAACATCAGTTTTCCCAGTACCAGGTGGACCCACTACCTAAAAACACAAAATAAAGAAAAGAAAAAGAAACGAAAAAATGCACACAATTTATCAGAATACTGCACAGGACAGAAATATAGCCTGCTGGGAAAAACAGAGCACTCTCACAAGATCTCCTCAGAGAAAAAACAAACAAAATAAAAACCACTGTTCAGCCTCAGGACAGGCTATACATACAGGAAACAGTGAAAAAAAGCATCAAAGAAACATAACTGAAAAATAATAAGGTGAAGAATAGAAGACACACTCCATTCTCTTCATTTACTCAAAAATCTACAAATGGATATAATACCTAGAGTTAATGTTTTTACAGGCTCAATTATACCAACAACTTTAAGAAATTTTGCACATAAGACATTTTAAAGGTATCTGTGTATTATAAACATCTCAAAAGTAATTTCTTCAGTGTTAAGAAGCAAAGAATAGCAGGTTTCATATGCATCTACACAAAATTACAAACTGCTAGAAAATCACGCTTGTTTTATTCAGGGAATCTCTTTGCTAGATTCAAAAACAAGTAGGATTGTACTTCTCAACCATATTTGACAGAAATAAATGACAATGACAGAAAACAAGCTTATACTGCATAACTTTCTCAAGCAGTATGCCTTCTCTCCTCACAAAACGAACCAGGTGATTTAGTCAAAAAATCATAAATACATCCTCAAAAAAGGTGCCTTTGTCATTCTTTTTCCCTTTTTATCTACCAGACTCCCATTCTGTAACCTCTTTTTAAAAAATTAATAAATATGTTTTTTAGCAGAAAAGTTAAAATTATATAAAGACCATCTTCTCAAAGATTTATGTAAGCTGATGGAGTATCAGGCACAGTAAGTTACTTCCTTAAAGCTCTCAAAACGTGAGGCAGATGGTAGATTATGATGCATTATATACTGCATTAGAAAGCAATTTATAGCTCAACAAGTATTAAATGATACTAATAAACAGTGTGCAATGCTATTTTAAAAAATAAGATAAAAGCAAACACTAGGTGACTTAAGAGATACAACCTCCCCCTCACTGGCCCTGATATTTTGTGTTAATTACATACTAAAAAACGGTAATAAAGATTTTTAATTTCTCAGTCTTCTTTCCTGTTGACAATAATACTGAAATGAAACAATACTCCTATTCACTGGTGAGTGTTCTTACACAAACACTCTAATTATGTAAAACCAGCAGTTCGGCTCATTGGGTTCATTCCAAAAAAACCCACCCTCCAGCATTGTTAAATAACCAAATTTAAAGAATCTATCACTGTGGCATTTCCACAGCATTCAAAAAAAAGACTTTTCATTTATGAATAAACCTTAAAGCTGATATCCTATCAACATCCAGAGAGTACTGCTGTGCTGTACGAGAGAACACACCATACTCAAACACACTGTGAAGAACTCAGGAACTTTTATACATGGTTTAAGATGCTATGAGTTTCAGCACACCTAGTCAGGCAGTGACAAATGGCATACAGTTCTACTGAAGTTTATTTTTTCCTTTGCATTGCATTGTTTGTTTGCTAGCTACAGAGTATATAGGGCATGGTAAAAACATGAGGGAAGGTAGAAGGAAGAGTACGTACTAACGAATACTAGTAATATTAAAAAGCCCTAAAAATTAGCATTAATGCCCATATAGTTTAAGAACAGATTAATAGTATCAGAGAAGTCACTACCAGCATAGACTGTACTTCACCAGAATGCAGGCACTTGTAATCAGGTAAGCCTTGGAGACATTTGTAGAAATTCACTGATCAGAAATTACTTTCCTAACAGATCTACAACTTTGATTTGGTTTACAACTTCTTATATCCAGAAGTCAGCAGGATATAAGAGATTGTACATTAAATTTCACAAGACAGCAAAAAAACCCTCCCTAAGGAGGATTCAGTAACTTTAATTTCCTTTAATGGAGCTAGACTGAACTAAAAATGACACAAGTAATTTAAAAGAGCCAAAAAAATGACAGACATAGCAAAAGCTTTACAGTCTAAAACTAGCAATCCAACCACTGAAAAAATAAATTTGGTTGTTGTGGAAAGTCTTCAGTCATTAAGACATAGGATTCAGTTATACAGAGACCAAATGCGTTTCCGAAATACGATTTTGTGAAGATGGTAGGATGCTGAACATTTGTTATTTTCTTATATTTTAAGCTATTAATAGAGTAAGTACCCTCAGAGAGGCTACAGAAACATGCATTACAGTTATTTCATTGAATGTACCTAAAGCTAGAATCAAATAAGAGCGAGCATAAAATACTTTAAAATATTCTTACCATAGTTAACCCAGGCTGCATTCCTGCACGTATAGCTTCAATCTGAGTATGGGTAAATTGAATAGTATTGCTGTAACAAAGCAAACAAACAAAAAACCAGAAGTTTGACAGATTTTGCCAAACAGTTTTGGTAAAAGCAACTGTTTTAACAAATTTGATTTAAATTAACTGGCTACATGTTTCTCCAGAACCACATGCCTACAAACATTTATACAAATTAAACCAACATTACAACTATCTTCTTTATAGACGTGGCAATTTTGCAATTTCTAAGCAAGATGGTAAATCATATTGGCCACAAGACAACAAAATCATCCCACCTAAAACGATGTCTTCAGTTACTATTTGCTGAGAATGCCATACAATTATTTAGCTGTGATTCTCCTTTTTAATCCTAGAGTAATACAGTGACATGTTGAAATAGCAAGATAAATGACATTACTAGAGTACCTGGATATAGAGAAAATGGAATGACCCCCCCCCCCTCCTTTACATAAGGCAATCTGACAAAGCACTGTGAAAAAATTATCTTCCAGGCCTGCTATTCTTCAAGCAAGAACAGTTCTACCAAGGCCATCTCTACTCTGGATACTTTAAGTACGTACTTACAGCACTCATCTGAAGTAGGAGCAGACCTAAGTTAAAACACTTAAACTGTATCAAGAGAGTTTTGTAAGTAAATATATGGATTGATTCTTAATTGATCACAGCAAATTATTGCTGATTTTGCAATCAGTAAAGGAATTTTATTATAAGTCTTGGTAGGAATAGCTACCTGTTATTGTAATTATTAAAACAGTCTAAGCGCGATCAGCACTCCTTTGCAGTAAGTGTTCAGTGAATCCACTAGTCAGGGAAAGTAAAAATGTCTTCCCAAGAACTGCTGGCTTCCAACAGGTGCATTCCTCCTTCCCTAACACATTCATACTCTTGCAGATATCATAGCTAGGAGCGGATGTTACACTCCATACCAGTCCCCCTTACTTCTACCCCCATCTGTAATATGCAGGTCTTCACCTTCGAAAGGCCCCATAAGTCATTTATTTCATGAATAGTGGCACATGTAGGCACAGTCACAGGACAAACAACGTGGTGCTCTGATGATATACAACAGTATTTTACAATTCTCACTGTTTTTAAAACAAATTATTGAAAACAAATGGAAGCTTTTAATGTACTTCATTCATATAAGAGGCTCTTCAGACTCAAGTGTTATGGAAAAAACAAGTATTTTATAAAAACAAAAATATTCATTCACTGCTGTCCCTACTATGCTCTCAACTGTTATAAAAAGTCATTAGTTAGAAAAGATCAGTGGAGAAAACACGGGCAATTACACACAGCATTAATTTTTCAATACTACTATTCAAAGTCCTGACAACACGAAAAGCCGGTATCTCATGTTTTTCAATGGATTTTTTTTAAATAGAGAGTGGATAATAGAATACTTTGATCTAAATGCAAAGTAAAATAGTCTCATACTCAAATCTTTTTCAGTAATGAAATCAAAGTGACATTTAATTTATAACTTACAATATTCTATTTTTAGTTCTGAAAATGAACTGCTATGCATGTTACCATTTATAACCAAATTCACAGACATCTATTACCGTTTTGGTTGATTATACGGATATGGTCCCCTGTTCGGAATGACATGAGGCTCTACAATCAGTGTTTTAGTTTCTTCAGGTTTTTCTTCATTCCCATCCTCTTTTCTTTTCTTTCCTTTCCCTCCCTTTATTGGGAAAGTTATCCTGTAACACATAATTTAAATCTACTCTTCAACATAAGCACTATGACACCATACTATCCTAGAAGTTTATGCAGAAAGTTTTTTTTTGTCACCATTAAGATAAACTTTCACACAACAGCATAACAACAGGAGATGCAGATGGCACAATATTGATGAGGACAAGGAAACGGAAAGAAAAATAAATTGATGAAGCAGGCTTTACGAAAGCATATTTGACAAAGTACGTCAAAAGCGTACTTTACATAGCTTGAAAAGACAGAAGCAGTACTGCGAGACAACTGGATGAACACTGACAGCAAAGAGTTCAGAATTGAAAACTGGAGGGATGAGAATGAAGATAGTTGAAAACAGTTCATGGTGGAAGAATTCCTACAGCAATCCAAACATCTTGATACGACAATGCAGACATCTTTAGCATCAATAATCTCTTAGTCTCTTTACAAGACAAAAATACAGCAGTAGGAAGAGCAATAGCTCTTCACATAGAGGAAATTTTGATCTAAGACCTGAAAACTAACAACAGTTCATCAAGGGAAATTGTGTGTGGTATCTTTTTGTAATTCCTTCAAACTACTATATTATTTATATAGCGTTAGTGCCTTCTCCACATATACTCTACATGCAGTGTTTTGAAAAAGCTGTTAAAGCTGTGAAGCTGTGTGCATTGCGAAATTCAGTTGCACAAGTACAAGGAAACCGACAAGAAGGGACAGAACTTTCAAATCTAAAAATTAATCACTAATATTCTGGGCTGGACAACAGCACCAGTGAAACAAAACATGTAAATCTCATTTAATGGTCACAAAGGTAGGCATCCTATTTCAGAAACCATTTCTAAAATAAAATAAGCATTATGGGTCATCAAATATAATTGTTTTGACAGAATGGTGTTTGCAAAAGCTCATACTTTAACTGATGTTGAAATTGCTGTTCTTAGCTTGCTTTAATGTGACATATAAGAAAACCATGTAATTAAAAAATCACTAGGCTGAACTTGAGGTGGGTAGATACCACAATGGAGGAGGGAATACTATGTGTCTTGATTGTATTTCACACTGTTGCTTTTCCCATAAATTCAACAGGCTGATCTACAAGCAATGCTCTGATGCATTGTTGTACAGAATAGCAAAGATGGTCCTGAGTCTAACTGTAGTTATATAACAGACATAACTGTATACTAAGTCTTGATATTAACATATGAACATCTTCTCTTGAAAGAAAGAGCACCACTGAACTCAACTCCGTCTGACAAAGCACTGTAGCAAGAATACCAGATAAGGAGTACTTGAAATTTTGAGATCACCTGAAGGGTGGTACTTGTAGATCTGGATTGTCAACAGTCACTTTAATATTATACCCAGGAAAGCTAGCTTTCAAGTGATCAATGGACAGGAAAGTGTCATTAAAATCCAGAGATGCAATCTGATTTGGCATTTTTGAATAGTGTGCACTACTTGGGTCTCCATATCCAAGAATGATGTCATGTAGCCAGTCAGGAACCACACAATCTGTGTTCATCAAATTCCTAATGGTCTCCAGAACAGCCTGAAAATTGGAAAACCAGAAGAAAAATGATTGCAGAGTGACTTTTTAAACCAGGAAAATATGACATACTGAAGACTAACTAAGTTATTCTAGGATGCTATTACATATCAATCTTTCACCGATACGTGTTTGGTTAGATTGAGTCAATATTTGTACAGTGAATATATGCAAAAACATCAGTGTCAAACTACGTAATTCCTAAACTGTCCCATTAGTAAAGAGCTACTAAAGAACATATTTCTGCTCCACAATCTTCCCCAGGACTTTCAGAAGGCAATCCTGTTTGTATCAAAAATGCATCAGAAATTCTGCAGGCTTATAGCATGGGAATATATGCTTATAGGAGGGCTTATAGCCCTGGCACACATAACCCCTTGCCCCAAACGGCCAAACAACTAATTTGTAGGCTACCCATTGAAAGACTGAAATTATAAACTAATATATATATTTTTAATACTCAAAAGAAGTAAGATTGTTCTTTCAGTTACTCCAACACTTAGCTGTAGGGGGAAATTATCACCTACTGACAGCCTGTAACTTCCCAACTCCATTTAAAAAGGCTACCTACATGTAACTAAAATGAACAAGTCTCAGTCAAGATAACTTCACCTGGATGTGCTAAGTGTTGATGAGCAGTACCTTACCTTGAAGTTGTTTTCTTTTGGTTTTCTTCTCATTATAATATTAAATGTCTCATACACATCTTCTGCTCCATTTTGGATTGTATTGGTCATGTCTTGTTGATACTGGTTTGGGTCCAGAAACACTCTGTATGTTCTGCAATCCCCTTTAAGTCTTGGTTTGGGTTCAGGTCCTGCCCATAATAAAACAGTAAAATTAGAATTTGATATAGTGCCAAAAGCAGAGTAGCACCCAAACTAAGTGACCCATAATCACTCCTGAAACAGATTTTAGACATACTCATATAATGAAATTATTTTCTGCATGGCATTACTGTATTCTGCAAAACACTGTTTCATGTTTTTATGCCATTTCTCGTAGTTTTAGAATATAAGCTATTTTATTCCTAAAACCAAAATGTACCAGATGTATTTAATTAAATCCACTCATATCACACTGTACCAGAGGAAAATAATTAACCTCTCTCAGGACTGCTGAATTTTTTTTTTTCAAATAAGTAATGAATTCATTGAGCATTACTTACAAGAGAAGTGAGTCATGGATTATGCTCTTAACAGAATACAATAAAATAAATACACACATTTTTCAAACAAGTTTTGGTGCATCATACCCTCTTCAATAACACGGCCTTTCTCATCCAGCATGCCCTGGATTTCACAGCCTCTGACATACACCAGGCCAGTCTGCTCAACAAAAGGTCGTCGTCGGTCAAACTTAGTGCCATAAGGTTGTGTGGGACGTACCGTAACCAAGAAACAGACATCATGTTTACGCAGACCTGATTCCAAAAAGGAACACTGAGTGAATTGATTGAATGCCATTTTCCTTTTCCATTCGTTAGAAATATATACAATACTTTTTTTTTTTAAATAAAAATCCACCTGCTTAGATCATAATGTATTGTGTTTCAACATATCCCTTTAACTCAGAGCATACATCACCACAGGAAATTGTTGTCTTTTCCACCACTCTTACACACTGAAACGTGCTAGGATTTCAGATACCAGGAGAAGAAACTGATTGCTTTGTTCATGACAACAAACTTCCATATTCCAAGATTATTCTGCTCCCAATAATCTTACTTAGGTTACACAACTTAGATATTTTCAATCTTATCTCAAAAGTAATGTGTCATTAATCTCTTATTCTCGTTGCTTTCTTCTGGATTACCCTCCAATTGTTTTACAACTTAAGTGTGGTGCCTAGAACTGAGCACAGAATTCCAAACAAAGTTACTTCTGTTATCTTCTTAGTAGGGTAGAAGGTCATCTAACCAAGTTATTTGTTTTCCATGCTACATTCCAGTTTATAAATCCCAATATGACTTGGTAGAGTGTTTTTCCCTCAGCAGTAGCATATTGTTGTGGAGTCACATTTGTTTTTGAACCATGATGAACTCATGACACTTTTCCTTCTGCACAGCTACTGCCTAACAAGTTATTCTCAAAACATGCACTTGTGCAGTGAATTGTTCTTGCTTAAGTTCAGTATCTTCTATTCATCCCTGTTGAATTACAACCTACTTTTTAAAGGTCTTTTCTCCAATTCACTGTTGTCATTTTGAACACCAATTCACTGTTGTCATTTTGAACACCATTCCTTCCAGTATACCTACCAATTAGCCGAGATACCTTCAAAATTTAGTAAACATACACTGTATTCCACTACATAATTAGTAGAAACTTTGCACAGCATTAAGAAGGATCATTGCAGAACTTCACTTGATAGATCTTCTTTATCTGAGGCAAGTACTTTCTCATTATTCACTAGATACTGTTACCAAGCATAATGCAGTTTCATCAAGACCTTGGTATGCCAGACAGTTATTCATCAATTCTTCACCTAAGTCTTGATTCAGCAATAGTTTTAAATATTTACCTAACTTACAGCATTACTGCTTTTGAACTCTCAGAAGCTACTCTAATGTTTAAAAACTGAGAGAGAAGGGAGGGAATCTACTTATAGGTGGTAAAATAGAGCAATGATATTAGGTGATGGAATATTCCCATAATTAACAATATTCAGGACATGATATGTTACTGCATGCCAAAGTTTTACCATCATTAATTAAATAATCATACATAAAAAAGAAAGAAAAGCATATTAAAAATAACTGGAAAAATGAAACCACACTAGAGGCAAATATTAGCTTTTAGGAATATATGAACATATAATTCCTTGGTGTTAATCCTATTAGTTAGATAAATTTTTCTATCCCATTATTAATCCAAGTCATTTAGCTATACAACCTAACATTAAAATGCTTAAAAGCATATAAAATTCTTTTGAAGGAGAAGTAGAGTAAGAAATTACATTTCAATTTTACTGACAAATTTGGACCTAGCATAGAAAGAGATAAATGATAAAGGAGTACCAGCTACTATAAACATTATCAAAGCATATGAGTAGACAATGTATTTTCAAAATAATTATAAACTGGTAACTATGACTTCTAACAAGATACTGCCTTTTAATGGGAGAAACATAAACAGCAAGTAAAGAAATGAGAGGCTACTATCAGGGAAAGCTGTTTACACGGAAGGTTTCAGGGAAGAAATGAAGAAAGACAATATATCAAGAGACAGGAAAATGCTGAGAATGAAACTGCAGAATGTATTCTAAAACATTGCCAGTTCTGGGGACTCGCCCCAGGTTCAATACAAATCCTGCAAGCATGTGTAAAAAGCTGGATGCCCAACTATGTTAAGGCTCAAGATCACTTTGCTGCCATTAAAGCTGATTACTCAGATCAAAACTTTGGAAAATTTACAAAACTTGCCATTAGCTACCTTCAGTACAGTGAAGTCTTCCATCTAAGGATGGAAGATCCTCCATCTGACAACAATATTCCTAACATAAGGAAGTATTTGAATACATGTCTATATTCCCAAACTTGTATCTGCTTATTTATTACATGCTGCAGCTTTAGCATTCGTGCTCCGTGACCTGTAATCACACTGTGCAGCTCCAGCACATTTAACTAATGTTTCTCTAACAAAAGAGAAGGAAGTGACATTTACTGATAATCCAAGTACAATTACATACTTCTATGCCGCTTGCCAACATGGTCAACCAAAGTTCAATTCCCCAAGCAAAAAGTGTCACTTGTGGATACTTTTAAGAAACAGTATTTAGTACAGTCAGCACTTCCCAGACACATTCAAATATACTGAAGACTACTAACATGCACTGGTTTGAATTATATCAAAATCTGTCCTCTGTTTTTCACAGAATCACGTAATGGTTAAGGCTGGAAGGGACCTCTGGAGGTCATCCGGTCCAATTCCCCTGCTCAAGCATGGACACCTACAGTATGTTGCCCGGGACTGTATCCTGGTGGCTTTTTAAGATCTCCAAGGAGGGAGACTCCACAACCTCTCTAGGCAACCTCTTCCAGTGTTTCATCACCCACATAGTAAAGAAGTGCTTCGTGTGTTTTTGTAAGACAGCTATCACATTCCACATTACTTTTGCAACAGGACACTGTTAGCGTGCATATTAATTTCAAATGCTAAATTACTTTTCTGTGTTGCCTGTAAGGTGCAGAACCCCACAGTTACAAACTGAATGACTTCAGTATGGCATGGTAAACATTCTGTCCTCAGTCAAGGTGTAAATACTTTAACCATCTTAATCTTCGTTTCAGGAAAATCTAAATTTCTTAGGCTTGGAATTTGAAATAACATATTTTTAAACAGTGTATTAAGATTGGCAAATCTACCTCAGACACAAAACCTTTCTTACAAATAAAATTAAGGCAGACGATATTTTGATGAGCATTTATTTCGAGCATCTTATTTCACGGTACCTTCCCATTCATCTTTGATGCTATCTCGGACATTTAAATTAATTGTGACATCTGCTCGGACTCGCATGGGCCAGTTTTCACCAATATTGGGCTTTGCAACCTCCACCACTGTGAAAGAGACAATGGGTTGTGCCATCCTAGCCCATCCACCAAAAACCACACCTCCATATTCCGATAGCCTTAAAAAAAGAAAAATAAAACCAAACACTTTTGTTAGTCATTATCTGATAAGAGAGAAAGTTCTTAAACTGTGAAACAATTTACCTCACAGTCAACTCTAAGAAAAAAGAAGTCTTAACTTTACATGCTACTGAACTAGATTCATGTAATCCTGCATTTTAGAATGTAAGTATAACATGAATTGATTTATTTTTACATTTCAAGAAACAAGGGCAACTTATGCTGGCATTATTAAAAAAAAAAATCAAAGTCAGAGAGAAAAAAAGAAAAAGGGAAGATAACAATAAGCAAATACTGAGTAAAAGAGATGCCACACCAAATGACCCCTTGAAATCTAAAGAGGATCAAAGCGTGGCAGATGGCAGATTCAAGACTACTCAGTAACACATTTTACCACCAGTTCTTCTTGTATATAAAGCTTCACCATTTCATGAAGTCTGACAACGCTCAGTACTTTTATGTTGTTGTTAACGCAACAAAGATTGGTTGTTAACATCCAACATATGGTCTTAACACATCTACATGTATACACATCAACGCACTCTTGCAACATCATCTCATAGGATGGCAACACCTTGTAGAAGAAGTCAGTGCAAAACATAATACCTTATTATAAATTAAAATATGTTTATTTATTTAGTATGCACACAACATCAGTTATTCATTCTAAAATGAACTTTGATTACAACTGAAGTTGAGCTTCATCAGTTTATAAATATTTTGCATCAATTAATAAATATTACCATGGTTTCATCCTACTGACACTGTCTTCAATGTCCTGTCTGATCTCGTAGGTAGACTCCAAGCGGAAGAGATTGAAGTTCCTTAGCAGGTAATCATGAAGAGTCAGAAACTGTAGATTCAGTTTGGGAAGTGCAAGACAACCTAAGGTGGGTAGGGGTGGGAGGGAAGAGGTATTTTATGAGTAAACAAAAAGAACAAGAATTAATATATTAGTTCTACATATTCATAAACACATTATTCTATAACTGCTGGAGTTGTTATCCTAGGGAATTCTAAGAACTTCTCCTTTTATGAATATACTTCACTAAAAAGTACACATTTTTCTCCTTCCCTTTTCAGATTTTCTCTAGATGAACCTGCACATGATTAAAGGAATTTTCATCCTTCTGTCAGTAATACAGTGAACTATTTAAAGACTGAGTCTTTTGCTGTTTTCAGACTGCCATAAAAATGACTTTATAAAAATCATATGTGGGGCAAAGTAATCATACTTTAGCAATTCAACAATTAAGCCAGCATTAAATAATAATGTAAAAGGCTTATTACCTAGTAAACAATAATGCATTATCCAACAATTCTCTGACTCCTATCCTTTATGTTTATTACAAGCCGCAAAAATCATTAATGTAGACAGAAAGTTTAAGCCAAGAAATCAATTTTTAATAAACAACTTTTCTCAAAAGTTTGTTACTGATTATAGATTTTTCAATGAGAATGAAAACACGGGAAGATTAGATTTAACTCAACAAGGAGTATTAAAACTCCTAGACAAGTCCATATAACTACTTGCATAGCCTTACGGTAGTCTTAGATGCATATTTTCCATAATAAAAATTGCTTAAGTTTTCTTTATTTATACTTTATTTACTGGACTACTGTTCCAGTTTGACATCTGTGCTTAAGACCTGTGAAAGCATCAGGCTTCTGTAACATGCAATATTTTCCTTAAAACCAGTACCACATACTGGCTTTCACATGCACCAAGATACATTGGCAGTAAAGAAAGGTGATAGAACACAATTTCTATTCTGGAAAGCCACATGGTGATAAAATACTTTAACACATTTCCCAACACCAAGTAACAAGCCCTGTCCTGTAAATCTAGTTATATGTACAAAGGGCAGGGCCTGAAGCAACTCCTGTTACAGCTACACAGCATTTATTAGACAGATATTCTTCCCTGTCCCATTTTATTTATTTATTTTAAAGAAAAGAGAAACAATACTCCTATCTTTCTCAGGCTAAATTACTCTTATTCAAGTTTTAGACAAAAAGAATTTAGCTGCTTTAAAGAACACAGAAAAGAAACATGAAAACAAAACCATCTTGTTGGAAAACAGGGCTGAAGAATACATGGAGTTTACAAAGGCAAAGTGTAAGCTGAAACTGTGAGAAGCAGAATAGACAATATTTGTAATTGTCTGACAGCAACAGAAATGCTTTACAAGAGTGCTATCAATACACAGATAACAATATCAAATGAGTTCACCACAGAAGGAGGAAATGTTTCTACAAGCAATCATCATTTTTGTCAAAATTACAATTTACCTTTAATAAAAGAATTATTAAAAATTCCCAAAATGGCACAGAAACAGGTGTAACGAGACGTTCTCCCCAACTCCACCCACAGCAATAATACACATATTGAGATTAATATATTTGGCTAATAAAACATAACACACATATACATGACATGTGCAACTAGGTGACTCCTGCAAAGTCACCAGCCTGCCAATATGGTCTGAATGACAGGAAGGCCACCTCAACTTATATTTAAGAACCTGAATGTTCCAGAGCATTAAAACAACCTATGTGCTGTTCACAGAAATAAACAAAACAAAACAAAAAATCCAGCAGGACTAGGGAAGTGACTGTCCCCCTGTACTTGGCTCTGGTGAGGCCGCACCTCGAGTACTGTGTTCAGTTTGGGGCCCCTCACTACAAGAAGGACATTGAGGTGCTGGCAATAAAGCTGGTGAAGGGTCTAGAGAACAAGTTTTATGAGGAGCGGCTGAGGGAGCTGGCGATGTTTAGCCTGGAGAAAAGGAGGCTCAGGGGTGACCTTATTGCTCTTTACAACTACCTCAAAGGAGGCTATACCGAGGTGGGGATCAGTCTCTTCTCCCCAGCACCATGTGACAAGATGAGAGGAAATGGGCTTAAGTTGCACCAGGGGAGGTTTAGATTGGATATTAGGAAAAATTTCTTCACTAAAAGGGTTGTGAAGTATTAGAACAGGCTGTCCAGGGAAGTAGTTGAGTCTCCATCCCTGGAGGTATTCAAAAGTCATATAGATGTGGTGCTTAGGTACATGGTTTAGCGGCAGACTTGGCAGTGCTAGGTTAGTGGTTGGACTTGATGGTCTTGGAGGTCTTTTCCAACCTAAATGACTCTATGATTCTATGATCTTTCACTGAGTATGTGTACACTTCTGCCTCGAAATAAAAAAAAGTTAGTTTCCTGCTGCCACCACCACCACTCCCCCTCTCCTTTCTAAAAGGCTTTCTTGAACATACTCGAGAACAGACAACTGCTTTTCTGCTGTATATTTACAATCTGTTTCACCTCACAGTAACTATCTGTGCCACAAGTGGTGGTACAGAGTATTTGTAGCCCAGATTACAAGTAAATTAGTGGCTTTATGTAAATACAAACTTTTAGATTTTTCTTTAAATGCACTATCTGCTAACAATTTTATCTCAGAGATCCCGAGTCATGACTCAAAAATCTGAAATCTGACCCTTCCCTAAGATACTGAAAGATGCCAAATTACTGCATAAGTTCTGAAGACAGAATAAGCACAGACACCAGAACTGCCCTAATGTTTTAATTATTGTTTATTATTAATGTTTTAACTAAATGTTCTAACATTTGTTCAGCCTTTACTGAACTACTAATCATACCTTCTCCAGAATAATATTCAGTTGGGACAATATTTTCATCCCAAATAATTTTCTCTGTGGGATATAGAGGCATCTGGTTGAGTTGCTGAATTTGAGATATTCGTCTCTCGTGACGGGAAACCTAAAGGATACATTTAAAACATTTAAAAGTCAAACACAGGATAATAAAGCTATCTTTGAAACACTAGTACTAATCCACAAGAATGCTGGTGGTCACTTGCCATTTCCTCTGTTTTAATAAGTTTTTTTTCAATTAAATATAACTAAATTCATACAGTGACATTGAAAAATGAAGAAACACTCCAACTATCGGTCATGGTGCTGGAGTCAGACAATCATCTGGCTCCTCAGCAGATGCAAAATGGCACAACAGATCTGAAAATATTCAGTGAATACTTTGCAGAGAATCCACTTTAAATGTTTTTATTTATTTATTTATTTTTGCATTAAACATATGTTCAATAGCTAACTAACACTGCTCATCCAGCAATAGCCAGTCTTAATTCCCTCTTTGGGAGAAAAAAAATCCATTCAATACTACTATACTGTCAGCTGAACAAATATCTCTTCATGGTATCATATAAGCATCATATTACTACCACCTAAACCTTAGGAAATCCTGTAAACAATTTTTGAAAAAAATCAACCACAAAAAAGGTTATGGAAGATGTAAAAACAGATATGCCATTCTAATATTGATATCAGATTACACACCTACAGTAACTGTTGAATAACATTGAATATCCAAAAAAACCATCATGTGCATGAAATGGTATTACAAATAGGCTTGAGAAACCAAACAAATACTGAACAGCTAGATCTATTTTAGCAGATTTAGAAAGACAGTAACTACATAAACAACAACTTTCCCAGAAGAACTCAGAACTGTTGCTGGGGCTCTGCTTATTGACCTTTATAATTATGTCAAATATACACATACTTGTTTCTTACGAAAACTGCTTTTATAAATTAACATTTTCAAATAATTTATATGGTTTTAAACCCCATCTCAGTATCTAATTTACTGTTACAACACTGCTGTGGCTCACAGGCGGTTTAATAAAAGGTCCTAAATAGCTACTTTACTACAGTGTAGTTGCTAAATTATACGAATGATGGTTTTACCAGCAGCTCTAGCAGAAACTCCTTCTCATAGCTAGTGTCGTCCCCTTCAGGAAGGGGAGGCAGTAAGCAGAGGTACGACGCCACCTGGTGGAGCCTGTTTGAGCTGCACAGTAGAAGATAAAAAAAAGATTTGCATCAGTTATACTGTAACCTGTGAAAGAGAGGTTATGGGTACCTTTTTTTAAAGTACAACTATGAAATGTCATCACAGTAAAAAGAGCTAAATTAAAATAATTGTAGTATTAATTGACTTATAGTAATTAACCTTAAATTTTTTTAAGCAGCTAGCTGTTTTTCAGAAAATTAGTACTTTTTCACACTTACTAGAAGAAAGCAAAACATTTTTTTTCTTACAGTGGAATTCTAGTAGTTCACTAGTAATTTCTACTAGTGGACCCAAACTCTCCATTTCTTCCTATTTCAACAGATGTCAAGGCTCCAAAAGAAGAACAAATATGAATTGGCCTTACTAACATGAGAAACCATAAAGAAAAATGGCTAAAAATTTGTTAAATTAAAACACTGAGAACAAAGAATATCAATTTTATGTTAAATTTCATTCTGATGACTTACCTGAGGGGTCCAAATAACTTCACCAGTGAATCACGAGTATCTACTGCAGCTACATTTGAGAGTGCGAAGTCATATAACTCAGGGAAATGTGCAAATGCTGCTCTCTACAAAAGATCCAACCCCCCAAAACGTATGTAAGCACATCAATGAAACAATTTAATAACAATCTAAGTATTTATCCAAAAGAATAACTTCTTCTGATTCATAACACATAGCACTCTGTGGACACTTCCAGGATAGAAATAAAAAACGGGTGAAATCTCCACTTTTCTTAGCACCACCTATTTATTACTCCTGCACTTTTGACATACTGTCTTTCTGATACATCTCCTATCAGCATTTGTTCCATCATTAAAATAAAAACATAAGGGGACAGACATATGGCCTTGCAGACAACTAAGAAAACAAGGAATGAGTTTATTTTAATGACACTTCCTTGACTTTTGTTGTTAAAACTGATGTGAAAAATGCTGAGAAGCGTAACTATACGACTACGGGTGATACGAATCTTTATTTTCTGTCTCGTATGTACAAGGGACCACTATTGCTATCACGTGCATACTGATCTTGAAGAAATGGTGCCACCTACTGCATAATCATAAATCAAGTTCTACTGCACTGAATGTTCCCTTCTGAATAGATTTAATGGGAGCAGTTCACCTTAACAATATCAAAAGTGGTGTTGTTTTGCTAGAGCGTGTTATTTAGGCATAGTCACATACATAAATGTAAGACTTTCGTATGGCATAGAAAGTCAAGCTAAAACTATTCCTGAAACTCAAAATCAAAATTAAGGGGTTTGCTTTGGGAAATAGCCTAATTTGTATACAGAATAGTTCTAAGAGCAAAACTACATCCCTTCCTGCCCCTGAACACTTTACCTGTAAAGAAGTAATTCTGTCATAGTGTATTGTTGTCATCTCATTCTCTGTCAAAGCATTTCCAGTCTGATCATTGATTTCAAATCCAGTGTAGAATTTAAGCATATCTAAAAGCTGAGACATCATGCATATAAATTAGTGGATTAACAATAAGAGACACCCTACCACAAACAAAAACACCATTTAACACAACAAATCTGGGCACCATGCACAAACAACAGTTTGTCGAAGTACTAGAAGAAATGGAACAAGGAGTGGTATCTAAATGTGGCTGATATACAAAGTAAGTTTGGTAGGTCTCTCATCAAGCCATAGAAATTATAGCACAGTCCACAGCCAATGTCATTTCTTTTACATTAGAAACTACATATGCTATATTGACCTAGCCAGAGTTTCACTGAGACGCTGAATCCAACCTGCGGCTTGCTGCTATCAAAAGGGAGAGGTCTTGTTCACTTCTGCCCTCTCAGATGCCAGCCCTGGAATTCATCCTACTTATCAATGACAGTATATAACTCGGAAGAAGAAAATTAATCAGATGTGCTGCTGGCTTTTTGTTCCATCAATAGTAACCCTTGGAGAGACTAAACAAATGACAGAGAAGGGGGACAGTAAGCAGCAAGAAAAGCAGCTGTGAAGCAGAGAAGGGAAGAGATTTTCAGATCCTTAACAATATACTGTCTATGGCTGAGTAAACTGAAGGACACTGGGGAATAACAGCTGCATTGTAGAATTGTCTGAGGTCAAAACAAAGGAGAAAATGCACTGGTGACACGACTTCTGCTATACATAGGGTAAAGCAAGACACAAGTTCCACCGTTTTCTACGTTGTACTTTTCAAAACTGCAGAACAGAGGCAGAAATGTAAAAGCAGACACATATCTGAAGGATTTAAATAAACATGTAATTTGCATCCATCAGAAATATTCATAAAAACCTGTCTCAACAACCAAATGTAAAATAAAACAATTGCAATACTCAAGAGTTGCATTAGAATGAAAAAAGTTATTTTCAACAACTTCCTATTTCACCTGGCAGAAGAGATGACCTTCCTTCTCTCTCTTGGCAAGACTGGACAGGTAACAGTGAACAACAAGATGGGAATCATCCAACACTGTATTAAACCAGCGTCGCGTGGGAAGCAAAGCCTGGGGTAAATAACCTCATGTTAGTACAAGCAGCTCTTCAAAATTTAAGAAATCTTGGATTCTCATAAATTTCCATTTCAAGAAGGCAGATCAAGATAGAATGATGCACAGTTATTTTCATATCTAATACCCTAACAGAGGTCCTCACATTAAAGCAGCATTTACCTGTGCCAAGACACTGCTTTTATGCAGGTAGGCTGCCATGAACACTGATTTTTATAGGTCTGGGAGCATGGCACAAACTCATCGCTAGTGAAATTACACCCTATTAGCAATAAAACTAAATAAAGCAATTGTTCTACTACGAAGTGTCTACATAATCACTGTGCGTTACACGATACATCAAACTGCTGCAATATTGTTTTAAATGTGTGTTCTATAGTCACTGTTTTTTAGCTCAAGTTTCTCAGAACCGAAAACTGTCCTACATATGGTATTGTATCTTCTATTCTTTGTAATATATGCACAGTAGATCTAAGAATTTTTCCATTTTATTAATAATAGTAAGCTTGAGAAGCTTTTTGTAAACAAAACTGTGCTAATTTCTTCTCTATGTGAATAGTTTAAGCTGCTTTACGTACCAGCTGTTCAACAGCATACAGTAGAACACTCAACAATTCAAGAGAAAAATGAGTTGTTCTCAATGCAATCTACAGATTGAATTCGATAGCCAAAAAGCATCAACATGGCTTTTAGAACTGACAAAGGTAATAAAAGAATCTCTAGACAAAAATCTTAATTACCATGTACAATCATTACAAAAAACAAACTCGATAACCGTAAGAACTTTCTATGAAGTTGTTCCTTCAAAAGTATCAAATCACTAAGTTTTGATTTTAGTTTGTAAACTTCAATATGAAACAAGTACCTCAACATAGGTAAAAAGAGCTCATTAACACAGTACGTGCTACAGAAGCAAAAAGGCATGGATTTACAGCTAACTTCTCATTTGCTTGCTCCAGTCACTTAAACAGGCTTCATAAACTTTCTGAATTCCAACTCTCCTATAATATCTAATGACAAACATTAAATGTTCTGCCTATAAGCAGTTTGGCTAGTAACGAGACTTAAGTTTAACATCAAATGTATCATTCTCTTATGAGAATATATTATGTCCATAAGACAACAACTTCTGATTTAAAGGATTCTTTCTATTACAACTATAAGCACGGGCTACTTAAGGGACTTAGTACAGGACAGTTAGCCTGTACGAGTTCAAGATCAAGACATTTTAAAATCCCCTGTGCTTACTGTTTCAGCAAATTGTCTTATTTCAGAATACCTTCTGAAGCTGAAATTATTTTAAATAAATTGTTACTCATGTGAAAAGGTGTCAATTAATGTCTTACTTTTAATTCTGGTACGGTGAAGTTAAAAATTGTCCCATTTTCTCAGTACCTGCAGATAAATTTCACAAAACCTCACTTGGCCTCCTCGTATTACTCTGTAACAAACCTAGACCACCAAAATTGTTCCTGGTAAATAATGAATTCTAGTCAAATAGAAATAAATTGCATTTCAGAACTACAGATGCCTTCTGGGATTATAATCTGCAACACAAAAGATACTTTAAATAGCCTATCATATTTTGGGAGGAATACTCCTAGATTAATCCTAATGGATTAAAGCTTTACACATTTTCCTCAATTGCTGGAATTATTAGCACTATTCCCATTAACAGTCTTCCACGGAGCAATTTAGGATCCTAGATTTCTCTAGTAGTTTATCTGATTTATAAATGTTATGTCAGTTCCCAGTGTAGCTCCACTGCTACAACCTCCTATTTACAGATGGAAAACCACTAATAAGCAACCATATGCACAGCTGTGACATGCCTACCTGTTAATTGGAATAAGCCTAATGATGACTGTAAATGTAAGCCTGTAATGATGCATGTAAAACCTAGAAAAGTACACCTGGAAACAGGCTGAAACAACTTACCTCAAGATCTATCATGAGTTCAATGAATCTCTCACAATAATGAACTTTGTCCATAGAAATAGGACCTACATAGAAACAAAAATCTTTGTCATTGACCCACACCCCAACATATTTGTATTTGAACTGTTCTTTAAAAATATAATAAATGCTGCTAATACACCAGTATTGGCTTCTAACAAGATTAGAAAACTAACTAGCATATTCTTCTCTTTTTTGGAAACAATCCTTTCCTTCACTGCAAACTAGCAGACTTTTGGCTATAAGAAAGCAACGAAACCAGACTTCTAGATCTGAATTTATCCACTGACAAAAAAAACAACCAACGTAACATACAAAAATGTTCACTTTCACAAGACACCAGGCCTGCTCCTTCTCTCTGAGGAGACCTTATAGTGGTCTTCCAGTACCTAAAGGAGGCCTACGGGAAAGCTGGGGAGGGAGTCTTTGTCAGGGAGTGTAGTGATAGGACAAGGGGTAATGGCTTTAAACTAAAAGAGGGTAGGTTTAGGTTAGATATTCAGAAGAAATTCTTTACTATGAGGGTGGTGAGGCACTGGAACAGGCTGCCCAGAGAAGCTTTGGATGCCCCATCCCTGGAAGTGTTCAAGGACAGGCTGGATGGTGCTTTGGGCAACCTGGTCTAGTGGAAGGTGTCCCTGCCCATGGCGGGGGTTTGGAACTAGGTGGTCTTTAAGGGCCCTTCCAACCCAAACCATTTATGATTCTGTTTTATTACTCTCAACTGGTTTACTACTCTCAACAAAGGGAGCTCTGAGTAGGATGGTTGACATTACAGAAAAAATTTTGACATCACTGGGAATACTTTTTAAGCTTTTCTGTTTTGTAAATATTATTGAAATAGCAAACAACTCATTTCAGATAAAAATCCTGAATAAAACCTACAGCTATGGCAAGTGTCGAGAACACCCAAAAAGCTTCAATACGAAAAGGGAATAGAGAAACTGGATGAATGGAAAAAGTCAACAAACAAGTGGTGGTATTGTTCTTTCTAGAAAGAATACTGTTTAACATTTTCATTAATGACCTAGACAACGGGACAGTGTGCACCCTCAGCAAGTTTGCAGATGATACAAAACTGGAAGGAACAGCTGATATACCAGATGGTTGTCCTGCCATTCATAAGGACCTCAACAGGCTGGAGAAATGGATTAAGGGAAGTCTATACCTGGGGATGAATAACTCCATGCGCCAGTATAGACTGGAGCCAACTGGCTGGAAAGCAGCCCGGGAAAGGAGGACCTGAGGGTCCCAGTGGACACCAACTCGAATGTGAGCCAGCAATGCACCCTTGCACCAAAGAAGGCCATCAGCATCCTGGACTGCATTAAGAAGAACACAGCCAGCAGGCTGCAGATGATTCTTCCCATCTCCTCGCTGTAGGTGAGACTACATCTGGAGTGCTGTGATCAATGCTCGACTCCCTACTACAAGAGATACGGACATACTGGAATTAGTCCATCAAAAAGCCACTAAGATGATCTTCGGATTGGAGCATCTGTCATATGAGAGGCTAAGAGAGCTGGGACTGTCAGTCACAAGAACAGAAGACTAAGGTTCTTATCAACGTGCATAAATACACAACTGTGTACATGCATCAAACACTGGAACAGAACGCAGGCCTCCATCCTTGGAGATACTCAATCCAACTGGACACGGTCCTGAGCAACCTCCTCTAGCTGACCATGCTTTGAGCAAGGGGTTGGAGTAAACAACATCCAAAGGTCCCTTCCAAACTCAACTATTTTGTGATCCTGTGAAAACACTTAAATGAAGCACTCTTAAAAAAAATAATAATAATTAAAAAAAACTAGATAGTGTAAAAGAGAAATGAGATTGGTGTTAAGATTTTCTTCAAATGAAGCAGAGACAGATGAGCCATCTTAGATCTAAAAACGAGCAAAAAAAGGATCTAAAAATTGGTACTTTTACCAGTATCTTATCCATTGTACACTGAAACTTCACAAAATGAAGCATCAAGGGCTACGCTACACAATGACAAAAGCAGCATGTATAGTCTTTAGGTGGACTGCTGAGGAGCTTTTAGGATCAAGTCAAAAGACAGCACCAAATTGCTTCAATGAATATCTATTTCCTAAAGTCTCCAGTGTACTGTTAATGAAAGTCTTTGTAAGACTGATCTTTGCACAACTGGGAAGATGGAGGGGTTAGGTATCTTTTTTGAGGAAGTCCTAATACACAGAAATTCCCCTTACAGCTCAGGAAAACTCTTAGCAAACTTCAGCTCTTAAAAAGCAAAAGCAAAACTCCGAGAAGTGATTTAACCCAAACTGTGCTGTGCTTTGGAGTGTAATAAGCTTTTTTTTTTTTTGTCAAAAGGCTAATGCCCTCCTATAGAAACACTTTTCCTTTCTAAATCAGGCAAGCATGTAATTTTGCTTGTCACAATGACTTATAAATCAAGAGCAGTCAAATCTTACAGAATTTCACTTCACTTAGTGTTTTGTTCTCACTGTAAATCAACAGTACTGACAGAATATAGCCTTATGATATGCATTTATAACATCTGTTTAACAGGCCATCTAAGTATGCACTGAAATGCTTTAATGCTGTAAGAAGGGTATAGGTACACAATGAAGAATATCACTACCCAAAAATATATTTTTAAGTCCATACTGAAAAGAAGTAGAGGAGGTTTAAAGTAGCTTTCTGCTATTTCATTTTTAAAGCATATGAAAATTTGAATACTGATTTTGACATGAAATCCATGCAGACAGGCTTTCACTAAAACCCCATATAGATAAGGTCTCCAACCTCAGGTTGGCATCCTAAGGAGTAGTTGCTTTTCAACAACAGAAAAGAATTAAAGAGATTACCAGATAACAAAATAACACAAGAACCACAGTTACCTGAGACAGGTATTGATTTTAGCACAGAAATGAATTTCTGAATGAGCTGTGAAAGAAATCTTCTCTCCCGATATGCTCTAAAATCAGACATATAACAAAAGCATTAACATTCCTGAAACACAGACTAGAAGTACGTCATATTTTCCATTACTGCAAAGTTAGCTGCTTTAAAATTTATATAGTGGTAAGTTTGCTTGAAACCATACCTAAACTGTTTAGATGATAACTTTTTCTCCTTCCACTTGGGCAGACAGATTAGCAGAATCTGCATTTTTAACTTCGAACACGAAACTGATTAACAACCCATGCTTCTACTAAATAAAAGGGAAGTACACCACCACCTACACTTTACCACATTGTAACACAAGAAGTATTGGAACATTTAACTTTGGTAAGATACATGCAAGCTTATTCGAATACTTTAACAGATATTCACGTAAGAGCTAAATTCTTGCTGAAGGTCATGAAAAAATACATCAATAACTATATGAATATTCTCATGCAGCTCTCATCCAACCGCTCTAAAATTTGGAATCATAAATTTACTGATCAAATAAAATGTTAAGTTCTATAATACTATTTTGCATAAAGACTACTGGAAAACAAAACAGTTTCCAGGAGACCACACATGATCCTTATTTGCCGTCTTCAGAGGTTGTTTACTTGTTTTTATATTACACATTTTATTATTACAACAACCTCACTTAGCTGAATTATAATGAATTCATTAAGAGCTTTGGATTTAACAACAAAAAAGGTTTATGTAACATACTGCATTCTTGCCTCCTCTTCCATTTTCTCATCATTTTTCTTAATTAGATTCCAGAATTTTCTTAGTTTTGGTGTCTTTTTCAGCTCTTGTTCCAGTCGTTTCTGAAAAGGTAAAATGTTATTCATTCACCAGGGGAAGTAAGTATTGAGAGACCCAATAATTCCAAGTACTAATTATGAGAAATGTCTATAGAAATCACTGACACATATCTGCATAGTGCAACTGGTTAATTCTTACTCCCACAGTTCCACCACATTTATCATTCTCAGGTGGCTTTTTGGTATTCCTCCCTTTCCTGTTCCAGTGTTTTCTGTTTCCATGTAGCAGGCCCATTTCACAGTCCTGGTGTTCTCTTGTCCTTGTCTACAAATTATAGCTCAAAGAAGCTATAAGCAACAAAGCTTAGTTTTATGAAAAAACGACAATTACAAATGAACAATACAATTACACGGAAATTTGCAACAAACAGGAAAGAGAGTTTTACCAAAAATATAATTCCATAGCAATGCAGGCAGCTTCATATATTAGATTTAAATAACAGTCACTATACAATTCACATTCCAGGACTTGCATACTGCCTAGAAGATCACTTTGCCAGTTTACAGTGTTATGCTTACAGGTTGCAGAGCCATCCACATCGGTAAGGAAATAAGCTGTTGCACCTGACCTCTGATCAAATCCACTTCCTGTTAGAAAGTCGGAGACATAAAAAGAGTTTTTTAAGAACTCTTACATTTTCTCACGTGCCTGTCTTGCAAGTATATTCTTACAAAGTAGATTGATGTACATTACCAAAGTATATGTATGTTGCAGTATTTCACAATTTCCTAACAGGAAACTACACAATACCTCTCTCCAGTAACTCTTAAAACTGTTGATGACTTTCTCCTTGTAGGTTCTTTTCATGGATTCTGTCAATTCTTAATACTTTGTCAGGGGCCCCATCCGTGTAAGTATTTTAGCATAGAAGCTGATGAAAACTGATATTATTTCTTCAATCATTTCTTGCCCTTCAACTGAGTTTTCTTACTATGTTTTCTTTTTAATCAAATTTTTTTTACTCTATTCTTTGTCTCATTAACCCCTTCATTTACCAAATTTCTCCCACTTCATCTACTTACTTCCAATTCTGAAGTAACTAATTTTCTCTATAATTCAATGTCCTCTCTCCAACTATGCCTGTGATCCGCATCCACAAAGTTTTGTTTCTTTCCTTAATTACTGAAGAACTTCCACCAACTTCTTAAATATATCTTCATGGATAAATACTCCATTCTCAGCATTCTGAAACTTCACACTTCAGTGCCTCCTATTTAAAACACTACTGTAACTACCCTGTTCTGCACCTCACAAGGAAGTGTAGCTTGTAATAGAAGTATGCTTTTGCAAGCACATTTATACTGGCTTCCATATCGCATTTTACGAGAAACATGTCCTGCAGACAGGACTACATACAGTTGCTGTCAAACTCTCCTTGAAAAGGAAGATCAATAAACTAGACATGAGGTTTATCATGATTACTGGCTCCCACATACTGATCCCTAATTCCAAAATCAAATCATACACTTCCTCAGTTGTTTTGTCTGTGAGACACTATTGTTCCTTGCTTGCACAGTCCCTGATTTTGACTGATCCATCCTGTGTCCAATACAAAAGTCCAGTGGCAAGAGAGTTAACAGAGCCATGTTTCATATAACATACTTTTATTTTATTCTCCACAGTTGCAAATTAGGATCTACAACTGTGCCCAGTTTTTACTGTAGACTGAGAAAACAATCTGGTCAAATGGTTTCTTAGGTGTAACTCATGAAAAGTGCAGACAAATATTACCTAAAACCTCGTTTCAAAAGTGAAAAAAGTCTGCTGTCTCTCTTAACTGTTAATAAAAATCATGTTATGTAATTTTGCAACAGAACTAAAAAGAGCACAGTAGTAAGTAATCTGCTTTTAAGGGTAAAGCACCTTTTTAAATATAAATACTTCTAAGCACCATTTGAAATATAACTAAGTATATGCCTCTAAATTGCAGTAGGTGTCATTACTTCAAATTTTGAGTTTCTTATGACCTTGTGTCAAAAGAGACATAAATGTGGTGAGAGAAACAAAGCAAGTGTCAAAAAGGATAAAAGCCCTACAGTACCACCATCATCTCTAAATGGAGATTTTGCTTCATCTGTCTCCTAAGGAATTGCTAAAACTAAACTGCTGCTAACACAGAATGGCATAACCACATTAGAAGTATTACAGTTACTTTTAACATACCAAACTATTGAAGCAATGATCGAGGAAAAGCAGGAGGACTGTCTGTTCATGTAGAGAGAATTCATTGTCATCCTCAACCAGTGACGATTCCAGTATGCATTTGAAAAAGAAGGGAAAGTGCTCTGGCTTTTTTTTGAATGTCTAGGAATAGAAGAGGAAGTTAATCTTCAGCCAAGGTGATACAAATTATTTCAATTCACATTCATATAACGTTGCCTGAGATCTCCAGGTTCATTCAAATCTATAAAAGGAAGGATTTATTTCTCTCTCTGTCACTTATTCTGACCAGATAGCACAAGCAAAACACTTGGTATTCTCTATTGATATCCTCCTGACCAGGGATCCCCAATATATGGGAAAGCTTTGAGGAACTACTGCATTCTGCTTGGCCTCTAACACATAGGACAAACTAAACAAGAAGTGCAAATGGAGTGGATTGTGTTGTGGGAATGCTCAACTGATGATCACACAGTATCACTGTAAAATGACACAGCTTAGAACAATTCCCTTAGACACACAAAATTGGTAGATTTTAGCTGAAACTATGGCAAAAAACAAGCAAGTAAAAACTTCAAAGATTAACTACAGTTGTGGAACTTGCATTCAACTGTCTCAGCCAGAAAAAGATAAACTGAGTAACTGTGCCAATAAAACAGTTTCTTTACAAGAGCAGCCATGTACCAAACAACAGATTTAACTAAGCTGCTTGGATGGTAACGTGCACCTGTCATTTTGCTTCTAGTACCTGCGCCTGAGCAAAATAAAAGACACAGACATTATATGCACAAGTTATTAATCCTCTGTGTTTGGCCAGTACTGAAGTAAAAACACAACTACTAGAGTAAGTGTGCTTCTAAAGGAATGCTTGCATAGAATTTCTAAGTAGGCTCATATCGTTGAGATGGCCTGTGAGAACTGGACTATTTGTAGAAATACATTATTTCTGAACCTACTACTACACAAAACATAGAAGCAGAATAAGATATTATTTTAGTATAAAAATTTCATGCAAGAAAGCTACAAAACCGTATTCACAGGTTTTAAGCAAGACAATATTAGATAAACCGTCAGACTTCCAGTGGCACCTTCTTATATCCAGATATAAAAATCCTCTCTTTTCTTTCAATATCAGAGAAATAACTTCTCTGCAAGTGCCAGACTTTTGTTGAGTGCCAAAAAAGCAAACACTGCTGATGTAAACGCATCACATAGCAGAACAAAAGACTCATGCACCGAAAAGAATCAGGTGATTTTCCATCCATCCACTGCTTTCTCAGAAAAGAACACACACTTTAAAATACCACGAGACATTCCAGCCGAGGTACCATTTACTTTTAACGCTACAAGATTTGCTACCTTCTGTCAGTGTAAGTGAGCACACTGCAGAAGCTGCAACTTGCGGATAAAAGTCAATTCTAGCTGTAATTGTAACTGGTTACCTCCCACGCAGGGACATTCTCTCTGAACTTCTCATTCACCATACAGCAGATTGACATTAAATATGCCTTACTGGACACCTCTGGAGAATAATTCATCCATAGGTAATTTTCAAGGTACTGGCTGTGAAGAGACAAAGAATATATCATTAGTTGCTGCCACCCACATAATCTGTCACTCATATGAAAAGCAGTTGTTCACAGGGTTGTTTTTGTTGGTTTTTTTTTTTGCCATCTTTATAGTTTGTGAATAGTTCCTGAAGTTACCTCTCATCTAGGTCACTGCAGCAAAACTTGCTAATGGCAGACTCAGATAACTGCTACAAGATACAGATGAGTTTCTCATCAGAAAGACACACTCATCAGGTGGATTTCAAATGTAGTGAGAAGCCACAGCTCAATGCAAAGTCAGAACATGAATTCATATTGATTTTCCAGAACGTAAATACAAAAACTACTTGTCTAAAGAATTTCACATGCAGCACTTCCTAGCGTAAGATGCGAAGGACAACTACTGTATAAGACTATCTGTATTAAAAAACACCCTTTATTATTAAAAAAATACAAATCATCCAGAGATTTTATATTTGCAATCATCATATAAAGATAGTAAAAAAATATATATTACATTATAGCGTAACTAAAAGTATTTAATATCATGGGAGTGATTTCAAGAAAGTAGAAAATTACTGGACACTGAGAAATAGCAGCTTCCCAGCAATGAGCATTTCTTCTTCATTAACGTGGCACATTTCTCACAGAAGAAACTCTTAAAATTAGAGCTTTGAGGTGAGAGGCAATTTGGACACACAACTGTCTCCCTCCTCTAACTACCTCTTGAAGCTACACAGGATAGCTACTGCTGAGGAGGTAATCTCTAATCCAACTTTTTCCACAGCGTACTCGCACCTTGTGCCACCAGAAAGTCTTGTTTCTTCCAAATCCAGTTGCCCACCCATTCCCCTCTGCCAGCTCTAACATTCTTTTTGCCCCTCATGAGCCAATCCAGTTTTACTTAGTTACTTTTTCCACAGCTTACTTTTTTTTGCTGTCTTACAGTAAGCTAATTCAATCATTTCAGGTAGGACAAGTACCAGACACAGTGGGATAAAAGGCAGCAAGGGCTTGTATGTAATCAGGAGCAGAAGTCTCAATAAGGGTCAGACAGGGATTTACACTTTCTGGGGCCTCAGCCAGAATGTGTAGCATTAGATGTAGCAGCTGAGATAATTTCATAGACATATACAAGATGAAGTACATACTGCTTTCCAAGAGCTTGAATCTACTAACTGGGGGTGGGGCACGGGACGGGACACGAAAACCCACAAAATCCAGAGAGAATTCCATACTTCATTTCACCCAGGCATTTCAATAAACTTCAATACATTTTAACAAAAAAAATTTTAACATCCCCAGGTGAGGATAAACATATGTGAGCAAGAATGGAGAACTGGAAAATCTCATGTGTGAGAAGGCAGGAGAGTTTAAGGGACAGATGAGGTAAGAAGAAAAAAAGAAAAAAAAGAAAAAGAGAGAAAATGACTTACAGGACAAATGGCAGTAGATGGGGCTATACACCAGAAAGTACTTAAGTAACATCACAAGCTGATAACATTAAGAATGTTCACAGAAAGGATTAAAACACTAACTCCATGGTATTGCTTTTATGCAAATTCCAGAACAGGCATGCTACCAGCACACCATTTGTCAAACCCAAAACCATAGCTTACATTTTCTCTTGTGCCTTTTCTATTAAAGAAGCAGGAGACACAAGAAAGTTTATCCTACTTTTCTAGATACATTTCAGCCTTTCCAAGCAAAGAAACTATCACAACCAAAACCCATCTCATTCTGCCTGCTCATAAAATTTGAGAGAGCCAAGCAGAATAGTACGTATTGTATTTGTAAATATGTAAAATTGCAAACGTATTTTACACCATTTTAGACATGTAAGTTCTCACAGCAAAATCTAAAGTAGCTGTAAGAACCTTCTAAACAGACTTCCATTTCTTTTCAAGTGAAGAAAATTTTGTGATGCTGTTGCAGTACAGTTCATTTTTACCCTTGCAGTAAAAGACTTGATTCAAAAACTTATACTGACTTCATCAAGTTCTGATTTAAGGCTCAATGACACATTCCAAATTAGAGACCCA
Source organism: Anseranas semipalmata (assembly GCA_013399115.1). Taxonomy (NCBI): domain Eukaryota; kingdom Metazoa; phylum Chordata; class Aves; order Anseriformes; family Anseranatidae; genus Anseranas; species Anseranas semipalmata. Next base: position 50,887 of record VXAA01006227.1, on the reverse strand, counting down.
AGTTTTTCACTTCTTTCATTCCTATTCTGTTCTTCGGTGCTTCATTTATACTAGAAATTCAGAGTCAGAAAACAAGATATTCTGAAATGTTGCTTAAGCTTATGAAATTTTCTTCTAAAATTAAGCTCTCCTCACTTAATTTTCCTATATGTGCCAATTCAAGGCTTTCGTTAAGTGGGAGCAAATGAGTATACTACCTTCAAGCTGATTCACTGTTCTGCCTTTGTTTCTCATCTATATGGGTTCCTACAGGAAAATAACTTAAAATTTCACTCCATTTAGCTTACCTGAATTCAAGAAGCATTATCTTTCTAATGGCAAACCTAAAAAGGAAAAAAGTAATCAATTAAGACAGAAAAGAAAGCCTCCCACGCACATTTTAGCTGCATAGAAATTGGCTATTTTTTTCCCCTCATTTTGTTATATAACAAAACCTGTTGAAGCATCTAGAAGATATCTTTCCCTCCCAACTCCCCCACATTTCTAGGTGAGAGCAACCACCTGAATATACAAGTAACTGCTGTAACACCATGAAATCTAAAGTTCATGCAGGTTTATTAAGTAATTGACAAATTTACATCAGAAAAAAAATCCATCTAGATCTTTTAAGTATGAAGACACCACTTCCAACAGTCTTGAAGATATCAATTGCTAGAGGCTGACAATGTATTCTGGAAAACTACTACTATGTATTTATTCAGTTTGTAATGGTATCACTTCTTAGTCAAAGGAAATGCAAGCTTGCTCTGATCTAGCACGGCAATTCTTCGATTACTTTCACAAATACGATTCTCTCCAGAATTCAGAACTTCCAGAACTTCCTGAAAAGCTCCAAATAGCTATGGTTACCACTCTTTTCTATACACACAGCTGTAGAAAACAGTTTATCTTGATTTTTTTTTTGTCTCCCTCTCATCTAACATTAAAACTCATTAAAATGAGGCTCCCTACAATAATTAGGAAAAAAGCAAAAACCTAGAGGCACCACAATCCTTAACTGATTTTTTTTCTTTACATACTTTGGTAACAAAAGAGGAACAAGACTTCTATAACCATCACAACACAAAACCAACATAAATCACAACATATTAGCAGATAAAGGAACAAAACAGTATTATGTCCAACCCTCATATTCAAGGAGTATTGTAGTCTGCAGCTGTATTGGCCAGGCGCACCGGGCACGAACCTACGGATAACAGTATGAACTCATGAACTTTCTTTTTGCCACATTCAGATTTTGAAATAACAAAGGATTAAATTACTCAAATGCACTTGACTCACTTTCATCTGCTTTCAACACCTTAACATATTTTAAAGCATTCTATGAAACATTAGAAACAACTGCAATACACATAATGTTGGAATGCTTGTCCTTAACTGAAAGTGACTACTGTACTTACTTTGACTTGACAATTTCTTTTGTATATACATCTTCAATAACCTAGGGGAAAGAATAATTCAAAAAATTTACACTTCATGAAATGATTAAAAATGCATTAAGATATTTTATGCACTCAAAGTTATTCTGTATTGTTTACTTTCTGCTTAGTGCTATTTGATAAAATACCTCATAGCAAGTATGTCTCAGCTCTGATGAGACCAAAAGCTTCATAGACACACATTCTCATAAAGAAAATGAATCAGCTTAGGGAGAAAAAAAGGACATAATGATAGAGAATTGATAGGACCTTCATTCAAGTTATTCAGAAGAAATAAGCTACATCTCACTGAGAGTTTACACAGAAACCAAACAGATATGCAAGCCTTTTTATTGTTAATCTTTAGTTTACCATTGAATTTAAAACACAGCCTTTGAAGAGTCAAGTCTGTATCAACCCAGTCAGCAGTTGTCACTGTTTCTTTTAAATGACATTAACCAAATCCAGCCACTCCTACCCAGTTTTTCCAATAGAAATGAAAGAATCTGCTCTATCTGCTGCAATACGCACACTTTGACATCGCATGACCAAGACCTGTAATTCAGCTGCTTATCTTCATCCCAGTTCTAACACAAGCAGCAAAGAGCAAAAAAACTGAGGCTGAAAGGAGAGATTTAGCTAAATAACCACAAGGTAAAGAAATCTAATGTTGAAGAACCCTGCACTACAGAAAGCCAACACAAAACCAAACATATTAGGCCAAGTTTTAAACATTCAAAACAAAGACATCCACCAGAACAGCACTAAAGTTGTCCAATCAAAACCCTATGAAGAAGCTTTTAAGTATTACAGGTCAGCATTACCTGTATCTTTCATCTTCCTTTGATTTCTACAAGTATCCCCTTCTCTAACATATTTTACACTCACAGGTTCTTGGCTAAAATAAACTGAACAAATAGCACGCAAAAGAACTGCATTGCTATACCATATCTTCATAACAGTACCTACATTTATAAACTACAAATAGACAAACAACTTATAATTACAGTTTGTTAAGCAACTGTTGACCTTTCAAGCAGTCTCCCATACCCTTATATAAAATAGGCATGACCAGAGGGTTGATCTTCATTCTTTCATACCCTAGCACAATTCTGGTAGAAGTATTTACCTTTGAATCAAAACACAATTTCTTCTTCACATGTGGAGCCCAGTATTTATTTGCTAACTGTATGAAAAAAAAAAAAAACATATGGTAAATACATACTTTTTCAGTTGTAATTACAGAACAGCTCTATAACAGATCCCCAAATTTATTTCACTAGTTTCTTGCTTAATTTCAGGTTATGATAACTACATGTAACAACTTTGTCTTTTCAGCAGCGATGCTTTTCAACCACTAAAGGTTCTACACCTAAATGTTTTCTAACAGAAGTGCAATTCTCCGTAAAAGTTTCAGATGCAGAGACTGCTATACAATAAACATTTTTTTTGTTAAGTTACCTGTAACAAATCCCCCAAAAAATACATCATGATCTTCCAGGGGCTGCAAACCCCATACTGCAGATGATTACACTCCCCCTTGAGACACCTCACAAAGAAGTGATAGCTGCATGTAAAGGCCCAGTATCACGGCTACTCGCTGTAGCCATCACTTCAATCCTACTGAGTTATGCTGCCAAGAGCTTCCTAGACGTCTTTATCCACACTTATCTGTGCTGTAGAGGAGGATGGAAAGCAGTATTTTCAGCACCATGAAAAGGAAACGTAACGCCACTTAAAACGTTCAGCTACAAGAAACGAGCAGCAATTTTTTCAACGTATCTGATTAATTTTATAGTACTCTTTAAGCCTCTCTAGTCTGAACGTTTTGGGGGCATATACTCCTTTATATGTGACGCAGGTCTTAAAAAATCCCCACTCGCTTAGGACAACGCACGACCCACTCCCCAACTCCCACAGGTTTCAAAGGCCAGCTAACCGAGGAGACCGCAGCCGGCAGGGCCCACGACGCGGCCAGGCTCCCGAGCACGGAAGGGAGCCTCCGGGGCCGCCTTTCCGAGCCGCGGCTCNCCCCGGCCCTGCCGGCCGGCGGGGCGCCCCCCGCCCGCCGGGGCCCTCCTCCGCCAGCCCGCACCTGGGTGACGAACTCCGCGTTGATCTGCGACACGGTGGGCGCCACCACCTTCTTCGGCGGGACGGAGGCCGCCGGCGCCGCCATCTCGCTGTCTCGCCGCCCTTGCGCCGCTGCCCCCGGCCTCGGCCCGGCCCCGGCTGCGTGCGGCCCGNGGCGGGCGTGCGGCCGCAGCCCCGGGTAGCGCATTCCGCCTGAACCGCCGCGAGGCCCAGAAGTAGCTTAAGGACTGACCCGAGGGGGGAACGGTGTCGTTATCAAGGCTGACAGGCACAGCTTGTCTGCTTATCGTTTCTGCCTCTTATCTGCCTGCGTCCGTAGGTGCCTGTCCTCTGTCCCTCTGCACCTGATGGTATGGACAGCCTCGGCGAGGGAGTGGGAAAGCTCCGTATCTAGAGGCAGCGGCGGCTGTCTTCCGACCACCCTGGTGACACGGTATGGCTTCACTACACGCCACACTGGCTCTGAAGGCCTCCACTGATGCCAGACTCATGTACCACATCCTGCCAGCAGCGTGCCGCGCGCTGGGCCTCGGTGCAGGCCTCAGTGGAGCCCGGCAGCCGGCACGACCCAGGGTGCCAGGCCGTCACAAGGAAAGCCCGAGCGTTCCAATTGTATTATTTAGAGCAAAGGTTGCGGTCCAAACACTGTACACTGTGGAAAAACCTATTCTTTTTAGTATCAAGCAAACAGCACCCAGATCCGAGCGCAGCTGCATGCTCTACTTCGTACGTGCGCCTACAGTACAGCAAACCCGTGGAGGAGAGGGGAGGCAAAGGTAAGAGGGAAAAATTGCACGCCTACAGAAGTCAGCAATTTGGTAATCATTTAGAACAGTTAGCAATAAAGTTACTCAATTTGGTAAACAGATTAATTAAGGGGGAATTTAACAGAATCCCTAGAGAAGTTCCAGTGCTTTGTTTCTTTGCTCATTATCCAGCACCTGCCACTTGAGTACTTTAAACTTCCAGGCAGATATCATTGAAGTCTGTTTGAATATGACCTCCTTTGTTTTGATATCAAGGTGATCTCCATTTCATTTCTTCAAGCAGAGGTTAAACTAAATATTCTTTTTGAAGTTGAATTAGAATGTACAATGGGAATGGAAAAAGTAATGACAGTACCTTGAATAGGATCAGACAATGGCTGTATTCGAATAAATACGCCTACTGCATGCCTTTGCTTTAAAAGTTCCAGAAAATCTAAGTTTTCTGTATGCAAACTAGTAAAATAAGAAAGTTACAAAAGTACTGGTAACAAATTCTCTAAATAACAAAGATTGAGCACTGTCTTGTCTCATGATTGAAGCCTTTCGAGAAACCTGTATATGATGGAAATATGCAAATGCAAAGCAATTAAAATACACGTACACCAGTGTACCCTGTCTGACACTGAAATTGTGATAAAAGTAAGCAAGTTAAGATGCTTCAATTTAAATTAATCTGGAGTTTGCAGCTTCATGATTGATTTAGGCTATCAAAATCTATGCTGACACCAAAAGGGTTAGTTATATTTGCCTTTTCTCCATCACTTGGTACAACATCTAGCACTTGCATCCATGGACAGGTGTAGAAAATATGAAAATTTACCTAAGCTCCGAGCTGGTTGGATGAGCCATGTTAGCATGTTGCTGCACCTCTGCTAATAAGCTGGAGAGAACGCTGTAGGCAGCATCATCTTCCACTGTTAGCTTGTGTTATATCTGACTACTTCAGAAATCAACGTAGCTTATGTTTGCATTATCAGAACAAGTGGAAATGTAACAGCTTGTCAGTTCAGGAGAAAAAGAAAAGAGTATTTTACTATCTGTAAGTAGACTAGAGGGATAAACGGCAGGAAGGGAAGGAACTATTGAAGCTTCAAATCAGTATTGAAAAAGGACAAAGAAATATAAGTTGACTACCTATAAATAGAGGTTGAAAAAAAGAAAACGCCTAAAGTTGGCTTTCAGATGTGAGCTGTAATTCTGACTTGTGTTTAAGATGCAGCACGGGACACTTAGGAGAAGCTATGATGTTTTCCTGGGATCAGAGGTGACAATAATTAGTTCTTAGATTTCTTTTGTAGTAACATGCCTAAGTGTCACCCACAAGACAACATTTTTGGAGCTATTTCCATGCCAAAAAGTAGGCAGGCAAATAGATTTTGGACTTGGGCTGATACATTTTCTACAACAGCTTTGCAAAGCTAACTTAAAGCTGCTGACCTCTGTTCATGATAGATCATCAGTCACGTGTCAAAACCCTCAAATTTCCATATGGTATCAAAACTGTAAAAGCTCCAGGAGGAGTCCTTGTTTACCTAACTTTTGGCCTTTGGGTGTCCTAGTGAGGAGATTAGTTGTCTTAAACTTCTTAAAAGTAGATGTAGTGACAGAGGTCCTTCCAGAGGGCAAATCAGAACTCATTTAAGTGCTCTGACTCAACTGAATGAGCTTCTGATATTGGAAGCTGATATTAGACGCCTAATGTTATGTTATGATTGCAGCCCTCAGTGGCAATGCCAAATCTCACCCCTATAAATAATGCATTAAATATTTCTCTGTAAGGGGTATTGTTTAGTTACAGAGTCCTATGATGGTACAATGGATGAATAGTGAAAAGTATTAAGTAATGTTTTGGCAAAATATGTTGCTTTCAAGCCTCAAGAGCTGCTGAACCTTTAAAAAGGAGTTGTGGTGAGACCAGGCGTAATGATACCTACGGCTGTGTGTATGTCCCCATCTGTGACTCTCACCCCAGCTCACAACTGTCTATTAAGACTAATCTCTTGAATGCTACCATCAGTTTCCCCCAGAGCAGAGGCACGTCTGTCACTTTCCACCCCAAACTGCTTTGTAGTCAAGGGAAAAATAGAACCCTGCACCCCATCTTCCCCAAAGCCTTCTGTGAAGTTCCCCAGCTTTCTGTACTCATTGACTTAACGCGTCAAGAAAATCAAATATTCTTTCTTTTCAAAAATCTGTTAATTCATTCATGAAGACATATATTATTTAAAAAGTCACACATTTGAGTAGATGCTGTTTTCAAGACTGTTATACATTTCTAGGCTGTGTATAGTCCTGGTCAATTTATATTCAATGCCACTTTCTTGCTTAACTAGCTCTTCTTGTTTTGGATGCTTGCCCTTCTATATTACTGCAGCCAGCAAAAAATATGCTTTTCTCCTTTTCTTTGTAAAGTATACAAGCCAAGGTCATAAACAAGCTGGCCATTGCTTTTATCTCAATGATATTCTCCTAAATACAGTATCAGTAGGTTGGGAAGTATATAGTGATAATTAGCGGGGGTTGAGTCTATGTTCTGTCCTGTCTTTTAGGTTATTTTGGGTTCTACCTAGAGTCACAGAAATTAATTTATAGTGCTGAAACTCCAAACAATTCATCTATAAGGGTTTCTAATATATATATATATTTTTTAAGGTTTGTTATTGTGTTCGGGTCTTTAGTGAGACATGAGGTAATGTAAAGCAAACTGCTGATGTTTTGATTCTGTAAAACAATTCAGTAGTTTGATGATACTTCTGTAAGAAATTTGTGGGCTTGTATCTTGGCTGTGATGCTAACTTGTTATATGTATTATTTAACTATTAATTAAAAATGCAAGGACATTCTGAATTTGCAAAGTGCTTTGAATTTCATATGTATTATGTAAGGGGTGAATATAATTCTTAATTCACTTTTAGTGGAAAAAGAATCTCAATAATATACACATATCTTATGCCATGTTTAAATTACAGCCTGTTTTTACTCCAAGTCATACTAATATGGTTGTCTAGTAGAGAATTCCCCAATGGAACTTTGCTAACTAGAAACACCTTTTTTCTTTAAATACAAGCATAACTAAAGAACTCAGATACAGTAAGGAATAAAAAGAAACCATACAATACAGACATAAGTCACCATGGCTAGAAAGCTACATGGACTCTTGGCATTTCAGAACACACTCCAGATGTGCTGTCACCCTTGTCATCGTGGAGTCCTTCTGGACTAAAAGTGAAATCCTAAGTGAAGTAGAAGGCTTCCTGAAGACTCGCTGATCTCAGGCAGGGGCTCCTTACGTGGGCAGTGGAGCAGTCGAGCTATAGAAAATCCAGAATGGAGGTTTGAGATAGCAGTTGGACTTAAGAGTTTAAAGTGGAAATGGGTATCTTCCAACTCTTCCTGACTTCTTCACTAGAAAATACTCAGAGAGGCAGCCCTGACTTGGTTTCACTGAGATCTTAACCTAGTTAAAGAGGATTATTTCTAGGAGTAAGAATCCATGACCATCCTACTCACGGGGACACAATATATGTATTGACTAGAATTTTTTCATCAGTTAAACTAGATTCAGCAGCTGCATACTTCTAATTTAAAAGTTTTTTCACTTTTTACTGTTACTCTTTCACACAAATACAGGAATTTATTTCCTTTTAATCTTTTCTTTCAGTTTCTTAGACATAAATAAACCCTGCACCGAGGGATGCAGATTCAGTATGGATACCACATTGCACCTACGTAAACACCAGTGGGAAAGCTTTGTTCCAAAGCATGTAAGAAACATCAGCACTTCCCTCACGTTGCAAAGTGGCATTACCTTACCCATTCTAGTCATCAGGTTCCTTCAAAAACATGAACAGGCATCAGCTGACTCTTCCTCTTCTAAGCAAGCACTGTGTTAGGGACAGAAGATTCCCCATATGCTGCAGCCTGGTCACTCCAGTAGAGCAGCAGTGATTTATCCTGCCTCTTTGATCTGGAGTGATAGGGTGGCTACTGTCACAACCACCTGAACCGGGCAGCTGCAGCCCTGCACCATGGGAGCAGGCATGGCTGAGGTATCCCCTAACATAAGACAGAATTGAAGATACCGACATCTTCTTGCCTGGGTGGGGACTCTGTTCCCTCACAGTTAGCAAGCTGGCAGCAGAAACTGCTCTGATGAAACAGAGAGGCAGCTCACTAGTCTGACAATTGTTGTCACTCGTCAGTAGCTTTAGTAGTCCTAAAGCTCCAGTGCATGATCTTTCCCAAGATTGTTGAGACTTTGGCCTGCATTAAATTTTGACAGAGATGCAGGGGATTCTTCCTTCCAAAATCATTGAATGTAGCCATGCTTCTGCTTACAACAGCAGTTTTTACTCTCTTGTTGAATACCGTTAGTGTTTTTCACTCCCTGTGGTACGTAGCTCAGATGCAAAGGGAAGCCTACACTACTTCTTCCAAAAGTGAGCTTTTATTGCTCTGACAGCACGTTCATCTGTCTGCAGAAAGACAAAGACAAGTCGTAGAAGGAGATACCTCAATTGTGCTTTGCATGTGCACAACTTAGAGACTTAAAAATATTGAGGTGGTCCAGTGAGTTTTTATAGGGCTAGACTGCTCAGAATGAAGGTCTAGATAGATGTCTGGGGTGCATGTACTGGTGTATGGGAATTTGTTCCTGGCGTAATGAAATCGCATTTTGCTAAATGCATAAGCTTACATCTGGGGAAGTACCCAACTACATAGTGGATACCTTAAGGCAGATGAATCCCAGCCCCAGTGACATTAAACCGTATGTTTGGTAGCCTTTCTGTGAAGCAAGGCTGTAAGGCTCAGGAGACTGTGGCTCTTTAAAATCAGCTTTTATATCTAGCTTGTTGACTTTTCTACTTAAACACAGCGTGGTTTTTTTTTTTTTTTTTTTTGAGGCATATCTCTGAAGAGCTCTGAAACAGAAAACTCCAAACATGACAAATGTTAAGTCTCATCATGTATAAAACCTTGCACATAGAGCTTTTCTTTTAACTGAAGAAGGAAAGTGACTATGAATATGCAGCATTTTGAAATATTACTTCCAAAGTTATATGAAATAAGTTTTGTAAAGGATTGGAGGAATGAATGGTATGGAAATGGAATAATATGTACATTATTCAAAGAAGACCAGAAACCTCCTGTGTCTCTTACCTGTTTAAATGATAGAAGAAATGTATTGATTTAACTTGCTTTCAGGTAAAAAAAAAAAAAAAAAATCAGAAAAGCTTCTCAAAAAAGATCACAGGAATCTTTCAGCATGTAAAAAGTTTAGGCACAATGAGAGGGGTTGTTCCTTTGGTTATAGTTTATCTTTCATAGGAGTTAATATTCACATAGACTAACAGTTCAGTCTGTTCATTATAATTTTAATTCAAGCACGTCATATTGCTTTTACAATTTTATTTATGTGCATTCTTCTAGTCCAAGAGTTTGTCACTGTGTTCATCTCATTAAATATGGGTACTCACTCAGTAAATATGTGTACTTCCAAGTATGCGTACTTCCACTCAGTAAATATGGGTACTTTCAAAAATGATGCCTCAGTTTAGTAACAGATGCTTCTTAAAATATTTAGAATTTTAAAGTGTAAAGAAGCCGTCAGTAGCATTCTGATTTGTGTATAAATATTTATTTAGCACACGTTCTGGCCAATGTACTGCCCTTGATTTTTGTGCAAAACTTACAGTAACTTCAATGGAAATTCTGAGCTCATGACTAGAGAAAAATATGGCTAATTCAGCAACCCAGCTGCTTTTATATCCCAGAATAGCAAGCAGTGCCTCTAGTGAAGGAGGTGGGGAAATATGGGAGTTGATGTCATTCTTAGCTTTCTGTTGCTGGGCTCACGTTTGGCTAACCGCTAAAGTTAGAGCAGACTCTGGACTATCCTAATTCTCTTCAGAGACTTTTAGCTGGATTTCTACCAACTGGAGCAGAACAGTGATATGAACATAAGAAACCAGTGGCCAGTACCTAAAGCTCTAGAAGCATTTGCTAGAAATCCTGTGAGAGTGCTATGTGATATATGATAAAATTTCTATGGGGAAATTTCCTTCTTAAATCCATACCACAGCTTAACCTCTTTAAACATACAGTTTCTAGCTTTTCAAAAATGTCTTTTCTTTTTTAGTATTTATTTATGATACTCTATCTGTCACAGAAACCAGAAATTAACAACAGAAATACTGCATCTAGCAGGAATTCTCCACCCTCTTAGGAAGATTTGTAGAACTGTGAAATCTTAGAGCATATGAGTTGAAAAACCTCTTACTTACTATAGTGTCACAGAAAAATGACAAAATTTCAGATCAACCTTTCAAAATAATATGAGTTAGATTTAGTTATGTAACTGACTATGCATAAGCTCAAATATCCAGAAATAAGACCTCAATAAACTAAAATGGTTGAAAAATCAAGCACACTTTAAGAAGTATCAAGCTAAGTATTTCCAGACAAGTATAATTTGCTTTGTTTTATATGCATTATATTGTTCTAAATGACAGTATATCAAGAAGAGAACTTCTAATTAATAACCTCTCCCTGTTAAGTGTGCAACTCTGTATCTTATCTTACTTGCTGCACACTATTCAAGCACTGTTTATTAAAACAGCATTATTCATTTCCTTTGATCTTCTTGCAGGCTGTCAATGTATTAGCTGAATGCTACACAAATAATAAGTAGTTCTGTTTTTGCAAAGCTCTTCACGTGGTGGTATTATCGCTGTTCTACTAAGGGGAAACTGAGGAAGAGCTTATGGCCAAAAAAATACTCAGTGATAACTACTTAATTTTACACGCATTATAAATTCAAGTACAGGTTCCATTGACCAAACCTGAACCTATAAAATAGTACAACTACAAGTCACATACGGGGTCTTGAGCTGGCAACCAAAACTGAGGAACACACAGTGACCACCTGTGGGAAGTCATCTTCAAATATTTTCCTTAACATTGCATAAGAACTTTTCAAGAACATGAGAGGGCCCAGTTTTTCAAGCCGCATTCAGTCCTAAACGATTTTTCCTTTCTCGTTTGGTAATTCCCTGCTGTTAATTTTGTACACTTGCCTATAACAGAGGTTCTACACTAACATCTAGAATTTTGTTACTAGTTATTGTTAAAGGTGTCCAGGACATACTTTCCATGGCTGTGTATAAGATCAAGCCTTTTTTTCCCCCCCTACCACCAATACTACCCCCTAAGCCATGTCCCTAAGTACCACACCCAACCTTTCCTTAAAAAAAAGTCACCAGGGATGGTGACTCCACCACCTCTCTGGGCAACCCGTTCCAATGCCTAACCACTCTTTCTGAGAAGAAATTTCTCCTTTTAATTTGTTTTCTCCTGATTCCTAAACTCTATACTATAACCCATAAAGTGTTTCACTATGGCATAGGATGACATTTTGACTAGCACAAAGGGTAAACAAGGCTATCTTTTTTAACAGTCCCTACATCCCAGGCTCAACATTTCTAATCAGAGAAGATTTTCAACTTAGAGAGCTCCTATGTTACGTACATCCTCAGTAAACAACTCAGATATTTTCTTCCTACTACTCTGATCAAAGAAGCTCTAAGATGCCTTAGATTTAAAAATAATAATGGAATATATATATATATATATATATATATGTGCCACTTGATCTGTTTTCAGAAGCAATGCTATCAGTTCAGTATTGCAAGTGGTATCCCTTACATCCTACAAATCCCAGAGCACCAATCCCTCCTCCTCACAAAACAACAACA
>VXAA01006227.1:0-38591 GCA_013399115.1 Anseranas semipalmata | reverse complement strand
GGTGACTCCACCACCTCTCTGGGCAACCCGTTCCAATGCCTAACCACTCTTTCTGAGAAGAAATTTCTCCTTTTAATTTGTTTTCTCCTGATTCCTAAACTCTATACTATAACCCATAAAGTGTTTCACTATGGCATAGGATGACATTTTGACTAGCACAAAGGGTAAACAAGGCTATCTTTTTTAACAGTCCCTACATCCCAGGCTCAACATTTCTAATCAGAGAAGATTTTCAACTTAGAGAGCTCCTATGTTACGTACATCCTCAGTAAACAACTCAGATATTTTCTTCCTACTACTCTGATCAAAGAAGCTCTAAGATGCCTTAGATTTAAAAATAATAATGGAATATATATATATATATATATATATATGTGCCACTTGATCTGTTTTCAGAAGCAATGCTATCAGTTCAGTATTGCAAGTGGTATCCCTTACATCCTACAAATCCCAGAGCACNTCCTACAAATCCCAGAGCACCAACACCTCCACCTCACAAAACAACAACAACAACAACAACAACAACCGTGAGATAAATCTCTTTGATGGAACAATGTAAGAACACAAGACCTTCATCACTGAAATGAGATTCTAAAGCAAATAGTTTCCTTTCTGCTAGTGCTAGCATGAAAAATGTTATGGAAGGTTGAGCCTATTTGCAGAATCATTGGAAAAGTAGATTTGCAATCACATATCCTTTCTCACAATATAAAAAAACACAGATTGCAGAGAAGACTGAAGTATGGCTAATATGCAGCATAAAGCAGTCAATACAGAACAATCATAAGATGCTGAGAGCTATCTCCAGTTGTCTTGGAGTTTTCTATAGGATATCTACCTAGAACTTTCATCTTTGCTTTTCTTTATATTTTCTAGGCTCTCAGTAGACATTTTCAGTAGCATGGCAGGATTTTAAGAGAGGATAAAAAAACAACAAAACATAATACTTACTGAAAACAGCAAGATTCATGCTGGTGTAATACTGAAAAATAACTGGATAACTTCTAATTTCTCTTGCTGGAAAAGCCCTTCTACTGTAATATAAACAACAATTTACAAAATACATAATTTTAGCTTATTGGCAAATAAATACTTTCTCCTCTGCTAACTGCACTGGCATCAGACACTATTGGATGCCCAAGAAAATTCTAATGATGCTGTTTTCGCTACTAAGGAGCTGCTAATACTAAGACACACAGTACAAGATAAAGTTTGCTATGGCAAACAAGGTTGCCAAGATACTACTTCAAGGTTGCTTTCAATGTCATGAAAAAATCCTAACATTTCAGTCTTAAAAACTATCCTCAAATTGACCGAGACACTTGAGGTATCTAGGAGGCTTAGCAAATTTCTACTCAGTTTATTAAGGCTGCATTGTTACAAATAGGAGTCTGTATGTTCAACGGTATTTTCATGGTCCTCTTCGAATCAAAAGAAAGTAAAAATCAAAGACATCATCTGAGTTTCTGTAGCTCAGCAAGCTATGTTTGCAAACACATACTAAGCATTAAAATGTATATGGTGTTCAAAAAAAAAAACCACAGATAAAATAACACAAATTTGCATGCCAGGAAGGTAGTGTTTTCCTTGATTTCAATAGGAATTTAGTTAGACCAATACATTAGCAATATAAATGGGAGACAGCATGGGGAGTTGGCTTCTTTAGTTTAGGAATAGATTATTTATTACAATAGTGGCCACATAATTTTCTGTATTCTTCTCCTTCACTGTGTCAGCAAGACACATTCCAGTGCCACATCCAGTGAAGCAGCCAGAGGCAAAGCTGGATAGCCACCATTTCCATATGCTCTTGACTACCCTAAATACCCAAACCACTTTCAGTGGAGAAGGACACGCTCCACTATCTACAACACAGCCAGTCAGCTTCTTGCATACTCGTGTACAGCTCCTCATACCACTTCTTTGAGTGTGTGGCCCCAAACTCACCAGTTCCTCAGCCCCATACACGGGCCCTCTGGCCTCTTTCACATATATTCCTATCAAGACGCACATCCCCTCTGCATACTCTTCTAGTTAAAAGCCCAACTCACCTTCTGCACACCATATTCTTCTTCATTACTCATGCATCTCATGTACAGCCCCACAATTTACTTTCCCCATAGTCCACTATAGTCAGACAGTCAGAGAATCATGGAGTTTTTGGGGACAGGTTCTCAAGGCACCATTCTGCATACCGCAGCAGCACATATGTGACAAACAGCTGCGTGACTCTCCATAAGTACATATGGGGTTTCACAGATCCATACAAATTAGGATCTGGTATACTGGAAGGATTCCAGTGAAGAGGAAAAATTTCAGCCATATATACAAATTATGTCAGGTGTATAGCAGAATCAAACCATACATTAACAGATCCAGGAAGACAGGAACTGAAATGGCAGAGTACAAAAGTAAAACGGCATTCAAAAACTTGTGACAACTCGTGGCAGACAATGTTCATGTTAGAACAGCATTTTCTGAACAAGGAAATGATCAATTCTACTCATGTGTGATTTTGCTGGTGTAAGGCTGATTAATCCTTCATTTTCATGGACTTTGAAGATTCAGTTTTTAAATAGATGCTAAAAAAAAAGGTGCTGTTTAAAAGCTGCTCGACAGACTTAGGCTGTATATGAAGAAGCCCAATTAATATGCTTAACCTGGAGAAAATATGGTATATGAGAGCATAGGAAAGTCACATCTGTAATTTCAATTTTCCTTATGATAACTGTCTCTCAGATGCGTCTCATCCATAGCTATCGGACCATAAAACCAAGCTATTAAGTTCAAACTTGCACTTAAAAAATCCACAAAACCTTGTGCTAGAAATATGAACCGTGACCCCTTTAGTTATTTAGGACATCTAGACATTTTGAACACTATTACAAGGGGCCATTAGGAGGACCAAACCTTTAGTCTTTATTGATTTAAGAGTCATCCAACTGTACTTACCTAAGCATTACTCAAGTGAGGTGCTGTTGCGAGATGATGACTTTCAGAGTTTTACATTTATGCTAGAAGGCAGCCAGGAAAACTAAGCATTAAATCCAACATCACAGTTTGAAGCCTAAGGTCTCATTAACTTCAATTAAGTTTCTTTCATGTCTGTTTTCCATTTGCCTCATCAACTTTTCTTGTTGGCTGTAGGTATAATAGTGAGAGAAGATCACAGACAAGTGACAACCTAATTGCTCAGCAGCTACAAAAACAATAAAACACTTTTTCTGTGTTTTGTGATGGCTTTTTTTTTTTCTAGGCGATTTTTTCCTCTATACGTATATATTTTGCAAGTTTTGAGTTTCTGCAAACATTGCAAGGATAGCATAGCAACCATGTAAAATTATAAATGTTTTAAAGCTAACCATAGCTGTATTTCCTAGATAGAAAATGGACTATGTGATCGGATAATACTGCAGTTCCAGGGAATTTAGTATTGCATACTTTATTTGCCTTACAAAAAAATCCCTTTAATCTTTTTTCAGTTTAAAATATTTGACCCTTCTTTTATATCACATAGAACTCAAAGCTGAATCCATGCAGTTTGATAAGTTCTCCTGAAGGCACTTCAACATTAACATAGGAGGACTCACCACTTTCCTGTTTACAATATGCTCTGGTTTTGCATGTAGTCTTAAAAAAAAAAAAAAAAAAAAAAGTACAGTACTTTGAGATTACTACTACTAGCTATCAGCTCATTCTAACAAAATGACTGGCAATGTTTATGCCACCAAATATACTTCAGAGATTGAAGGCTTGAACTTGCCTGGAAGCATGATGGAAAACAACAAATATACTAATGAACAACATGAAATATTATTCTTAACACTGGGAAAATCACTCTAGTTCAAATTCACAAAGGTACTTGGAGAATTTTACTGTTGACTTCAAGAGACAGGATTTCAACCTTACATTTTTTCCCCTGACTCTTTGAAACCTCTCTACCTCTTTCTAGCTGGTTTATGCTATCATTCCGCTAAAATTGTGAATTTATACTGGCACAAAACTTTTGATAAAAAGAATAGAGAGCTAGATAAACAAAACGGCCGTTACTGCCCTTCTGAAATCCCATGGAACCCAAAGATTACATTAATTTCCAAATTAATCAGACAGTAATACTTCCCACCTGTCTATTTATCCCTCAAAATTAGCTTTCTGTATTACTTTCCCCCATTTTACTCAAATTGTTATTTTTCAAAACATACCAAGTTTATTGTTCTCCAAACATTACACTCAAACATATCATTTTATAAAATGACTGACTTCTTAAAAAAAGATCTTACTCTCTTCAAACATATTTGTACTTTATTTCTATAGCAAAAAGAAATCTGAAACAAAACCTATTTGTTCTAACTTGCAAAGTGTTATTTTGATATCTAGCTTTAGACTTCTCTGCATACTGAATGTTGTATAGTTTCAATACTCTCATTTGCACATAAAGTATACAATAAAAGTGCAATATAAATAAAATAGTTTATTACGAGTATTTTAAGAGCTCTACAATACACTTTCAAAACATTTTATACAGTATTCTCTTTCAATATGAAACAATTCACATGGAGAGAAAAAAAATTCAATATATAACTATAGTCATTGTTAAGATACTGAATTAGCCTGTCATACAAAAATCACAGTAACTAAGTGTTTCTGAGTATCTTTCTTGGTTGTATTCTCTCTGAAAATGGGAAAAAATAACACAAAAAAAATAAAAACTCCCTTCATCCTTCACTTCATTTATACCAACTACTATAAAGCTTATGCCACAGCAAGACCTAGATAAGTTGCTTCAAGAAATAAAATAAAAAAAATCAAAACCAGTTTACTTAAATAAATATGTATCTATTTAAATAGTGAAAAGAATGCCATGTATCTTACAGTTATATTAATTTAGACATAGGATAAAAACTTCAGGTTTCAGCTATTCAGAAGCTGCATAACAAAGGAAAATGTACTAAAAGGTAGTTTCTTCAGAGGAAAAAAAGAAAGAAACAAACTTCATTCTTGTTCTCGATGAATAAAGCTCCACTGCACTTACACTTTTCGCCAGCCCCACAGGCACAATGGGCAAAGCTCTCTACTTACCAGAAGTATAACTACAGACTTTATTAACACAAGACCAGAATTACTTAATTTGAGCTAAAAGTCATTTTCAGTCTAATACTTAATGTAACAAGAACATGACTTCCCAACAGAACTGCTTGTCTGAGTTATTATCACATCTTAGAGAACACTTATCTTACTGGTGCAATATGCATGTTAGAAGGAACAGATAGTAACTGCATGTGTAATATCAATGCTAATTTCTTGCCCTCTTTTCTTTCAGAAAAATAATTCGGTATTGCATGAATTGGCCAAAAAAAAAAAAAGCTAGAAAAGGCAAGGGATATTGCAAGAAGTGGAAATAATGAAGTAGTAAAAGGGATTAATCGATTATAACCCCTGTTACTTTAGCCTTGTCTACCCATATTTTACCGTAAATAAGGAAAAAATGTAATTCCTCACCCAGAGATCTCCAAGCACATTCCAAATGTGCAGTTAATTTTCTTTCCTCTATTAACTGTTCTATAATGCTAATCAAGTTTTTCTCATTAAACATTCTTTTCTACTTCCTCAACTTTGTTCTTATTTTTGCATCTTCTTTGTCTAAATTTAACTGTTATTTTTATAAAAAAGCATGAACTAAATACAGCAAGTGTATGCAACACTTGCATACTTGTTTGCAACGTACAGGAAGCCAGAAGAAAGTAAAAGGACCATTTTCCTATATTCTGGAAATTACCTTTTTATCTTTACTTTTTGATAGTTATCATTAGACAACATACCATCATAAAATACTATCCAGGAAAAGGTATGGAGCTCTGCAGACTGCTGCAACACTATCAATACTGTAAGAAGGTGTACTTATAAATACATTTAAAGGAAAGAAATGCAAAGTAGCTTTTTTTATTGCTTTTGTGCTTTGTTTTTTACCATCTTTTCACCGTCATCACATAGTATAATCAAGTAGACAGTAAATTAACTCTTCATCAGGTCATCTCCATAACATAAAAAGATAATCCCTTTCAGGCAGTTGTTCAATGTAACATAAGCCTTTTAATAATTATGCAACCAAAAATGTTAATGTATAATCTCATGGGACAGTATCCAGTTTCAATGAAAACAATATATTCTCTTGTTGTTGCTCAGTGGAACTCAGCTTTAATCTCTCTTTAAAGTGAGTAAGGTGATGTCTTTTCAAATGTGGGGACTGTCTGAAATTTTTACCACAAACTGAACATTCAAATGGCTTCTGTCCAGCATGCATTAGGTAATGTCTTTCAAGCTTAGAAGGTGATTTAAAAGTTTTAAAGCAGATACTGCACTGATACACTTTCTTAACATCACTTTTTTCAATCCCTTCAGAAAAATCATGCCAGTAACTGTAACAGCTTTGCTCCGTTTCCAACAATTTACTACACAAATAAGGCTGTGTGTTTCTACTGCTGGTGTCAAGAACAAAGTCCCCTGACTCAATTTCAACTTTGATTTCAGCAGCTTGGTTTGACTGAATCAGCTCAAAATCTTGAAAGCCAGATGCCTGTGAAGGCGTTTGAGAATAACCCGAGTAACCCACAGGCTGAGAAGACTTAAATTCAATGTGATCTCCCTGATGATTGAAAAGTTTGTTCAGATTTTCAAATTCTACCTGGCAAACGGGGTTTTTATAGGGGTTCTTTTCAGTATGGGTGAGCTGATGTCTTTTTAAATGAGCTGACTGTCTAAATGTCTTCCCACAAACATTACAGCCAAAGGGCTTCTGTCCCGTGTGTATAAGATAATGTCTTTGAAGTTTGGATGAAGATGGAAAGATTTTTTCACATCTGTCACATTTACACACTTTGTGTCTGTTATGTATATTTTTAGTAGGAGCTGAAAAAGCACAGTGAAGTACTTCTTGATTATCAAAGAAGCGATCACCTGATGAACCATAAAAAGCATCATCCTTATGCACTGAATCTTCGATGTTTAACATGCTTTCACCAGTAAGCATACCTTTTAAATTAATTCCTACCTCGAGAGGTTGTAGGTGCTCTTGCCAAGGTAACGGCACAGCAAACGTTCTTTTCATCCGATTACTAACTGCCTTGTGCATGTCAAGCTTGCTATAGCAGTCTTTGAAAGGTTTAGTGGAAGCATTCTTATCAGAACGCTGATCTCTAGCTGCAACCAGGTCAGGACTTTTAAAGTGACCTGATTTCATTTTTTTTCTGCCAGTCACAGAAAAATCTGATGCCTTTCCTCCAGTGCGCTTCAGCTTCATCAGGATCTTATTTTTCATGCTGACCGTGTGGCTGTATGCTGTTGCGCAATTATTTGAACTTTTGCCATCTCTCAGGTAGCAACATTTGTGCAAATTTAGAACCTGCTCTGTTTCAAAACACTGCTCGCACATTGGGCACTGAAAAGGTACAATATAAATTGAGTGAACATCATGTGGGTCATTCTCCTGGGACTCGTATGCGTCAGCATTCTCAAAACTATCCATCTTTCCTTCCAACAGTTTCTGTGGTCTGAGATATTTAGAAGTCTTTCCTTTATACATGATACTGGGGACAGTCTTATTTCTGGCATGGAGCTGTTTGTGCTTCGTGAGTTTGCTTTGTATTTTAAACCCCTTCTGACAAAAGCAGCACTGAAAAGGCCTTTCTTCTGTGTGTGTGAGCTGATGGATTTTCAAATGTGTTGACTGTCTGAAAGATTTACCACATGAAGAACACTTAAAGGGTTTCTGGCCAGTGTGAATAAGGAAGTGTCTTTCTAGCTTAGATCTTGATGGAAATGTCTTGTTACATGATTCACAAGCGTGAGTTTTCTTTCTCCTTCTGGTGCCATGTAGATGATCTGCCTTGAGGCACTGATGCAGCATCCACCTCTCTTCAGTTGTAAAAGACTTCCAGCACACAGAACATCGAAACACGCCACAAATGACCCTGTCTTGCTCGGAATCCACAGATTTTTCTGTTTGCTTGATATCATTCTGATAATTTTCATTATGAAGCTGCTGATGCTTCAAGAAAGTGATTAAGTTTTTGAAGTTTCTATGACAAACAATACACTTAAAAGGCAGATTATGGGTTAATTGATGCCTCTCCAGATGGACTAGCTGCCTAAACGTTTTATGGCACACATGACATTCAAATGGCTTTTGACCAGTATGTATCAGATAATGCCTAGCTAATTTTGATGGAGTTTCAAACTGTTTACAGCAAATGTCACAAATATATGGCTTTTTCTTGGGTATCCTGTTAGCTGTTATACACTGCTGTACTTTTAACATTTTTAAAAAGCAATTACACCTCGCCTACTGTTAATTTCTTCAGATAAGTATTTCAAGTGAAATCATCAATTGCACACTAAGATGGAAGGCTGTAGAAGCAGCAAATTTTCTTAGGAGAGATATTCTTAAATCCCACAGGTCCCTAAAATAAGAAAAAGAGTATTATTTTAGCCTATATTAATACATAATTGCTTAAGTTTGTCTCTTGTTTTCTACATACGAGACCAAAAGCATCTGAATTAGAATACTCCTGATTTAATTTAGCTTAAAATGCTTTCCTCATAGCAGAGTATTCACCTGTTATGTTACATGATATGGAAAAACTGGACTACTTTTCAGAAGAAACAAGTTGAAGTCTGTGCTGTAATGCAGATATTATTTCATCCTGCCTCTTACTTCTAGGTTCTATATAGTTTAGCTATATTATCATATTTAGGTTATTTACAAATAAAGGATATTCTTTAAAAATCATCAAAAACCTTATTGTAATAAATTTGTCCCCTTCAACAGTATTTCTAAATCCCACATCTGGTCTTTATAAAGATGACAGAAAGAGGTAAGAGCTAGGAATTCTTGGACTTCAAAATAAAAATTAAATGAATGCCATGTTTGTGGGAAGTGCAAATCAACAATACATTGAAACAAAGCACACTGACTATTCACATTTTTGTGTTTTGTCACCTGTATGCAGAAGAAACAGTAATCATTTTTGCTTTATCTCCGAATGGCAAACACCAGAGCCAGCCACTGAGTGTAACCATAAACTATCACCAGAATGAGGATGGAAGACAGGCTATGTTTGCCATATCACAACCAAGCTAGAGTATCTGAGCTGTGATATTTAACCATGCATATGCTCTTTTGTCATCATAAATATAAACATTATCTTTAATCATCGTAGTGAATGTTTTAGAATAAACCAAAATCATGAAACAGTCAATTTTGATTTTCCTTGAATTTTCAACAGTCAGAACACACTTAAGCAACCTACTGTGTCTCAGCTAAAGCACAATGACTTGCAAACAAAAAAATAACTTCTCATGCACCCAATTACTTGCATCTTCATTAAAATATTCACAGGAACTCGTATAAGAACGTCTACTAAAGGGCGCTCTGTAACTCCACCAGGGTTCCCGCTCCAATGCTTGCCCTTCTCGCCAAGCCTCTCCTTGTGCTCAGCTGAACCCTTCGTTACTACAAAGTTACTTCTCTTGTCCTTCACCCTATAAACATAGAAAACAACTGAAAGTTGTTCTCTGTCACAACTGTGGGTATTCAAAGTCTCCTTTCTGTCTCCCTCTTTTTTTTTCCTTTTTTTTTTTAAATAGGAAAATCCTGTTTTTTTTTTTTTTTCCCTCTAAGTGTTGCTTTTATGTTCACGTTTTAAAGGAAATCCAGAGATGATTAAAAAGAGCAACCAGTTCTAATTTCAATTGGTCACATCCATCCTAAATTGCAGTATCTAAGGCAGATGACTTATTCCAGTCCACAAGAGTAGTAAGAATAACAGCATGAAAATACCTTTACAGTATTACCTATATCCCCTTATATAAAAAGGGAAAGTGATGTACGGAGCAAATTTTAAAGCAACAGCAGTTAGGATGTGTAACAACTTTGAGATACACAATACATTTTTAGTAACTATAATTTTGGCACTATAACTCACAAGTTGTGTATTCTTTCTACATGCCAGCAGAATAAAAAAAATCTTTTTTTTTTTCCAGTGTCTCTAAAAGCCCTGCTTCTTCCCAAAGAGGCAATGTCCCTAGTTTTTAAAAATCCAGAAATATCTGAAAAGTTCATTTAAAGTAATTCCAAAGAATAAAAGCCTACTGCAATATAAAGCAAGTTATGATGAGATTCAAGATGTACACAAAAGACTAAAAATATCCGGTAAATCAAAGTTTTTCTTACACTTAATAGAAAGAAACCTGGTCATCTGGCAGAATCTTTCCATCTCTCATAGATATGATACTGTACAATTGTGGGCCTTATTAAATAATGTTTCGATGTATGCCTTAGATGCAGTTGTCATTGCACTGGAGTTCTCACTCATTCAAGATAGGACTTTACAATACTGTGGAGCAGCTGAGAAAGTCAACTTTTCCCTTCCTATACAATTTTAACAGCTACTCAGTTTCAGTCTCTGGAAGATGCAAGATACAACACAAAACTCTTAGCAGACCCCTTTTTCCTCCCAGTTGTTGCATCATATGAAGGCCAACACCAAATGCTTTCTAGTTTGTGCTACAGTGAAGCTACAGAGAGGTAGGCTGAGACAAGCAGTGTATTTCTCTGCTGTGCTGGAACTTGCTGTACAGCTGTGGTTCAAGGCAGCCTCCATTAGCAGGGAAAGAAAACCTCCCGAGAAAGAACTGTAAAGACTGATGAATTTTAGCTAACATGCTGTCATACAGATCTAATTTACACATCAGGAAAGTACTCAAGCAGTACAGTGACATGCAAAGAAAAACAGTCCAAAGAGAGAGACAGCTGTGGCATATTACACAAGGGATTTTGTATATAGCTTATAAATGTATTAAAGATTCTATCTGATGAATGAGGAAAATATTCTGTAGTACATGGTGTCAAAAGCAGGGCAGAACTTCTTGCTGTGGTCTTCTGCCAGTGAAAGACTGAAGTCTCAAGTAAGGTAAACTTAGGCAATGGAGAAGAAGGAGAAAGGTGTTAAGATGGGCATTGCTGTGTGGCCCAAATATATTTTCAAATCCTATTTACTAAGGACAGATTTCTCCTATTTCACCTATTTCAGGGTGATCTTGCACATCTAAGGAATAAACACACTGCTGCTAAAGATCAAAGAACAAAAGACGAGCTTGGAATATTCTCTTCTGCCAGCCCTGGAAGTATGCAGGCTCATCCTAATTAGAGTCAGAAAACGTCCTTCCCTATGTGATATAGATTTAGTTTGTGGACTAGGCCCAATTTAATATTAAATCGATGCTACTTTTCATCTTGGCTGCAATGTCATGCGGAAAAATAGGATGAAGATGTAGGCCACTGAAGGTTCACAGAGGAGCTTCCTACGTCAAGTATTATCTAAATACATATGTTTATTAATTTTTCAGAAGACAGCAAGCTGCAACAAGCTGAAAACATGATGGAAGAAAATTCTGAATTCTGATCTTGCCTCTACTAATCAGAGAAGGTTTGGGGAAAAGGAAAACAACAAAAAACAGGAATTGCACTTTAAAAAGAAGAAACTCAAGACTTTCTGTTTACGAGAATAATCTACAGGAAAGGGGAACAACTTAGTAGGTAACAGTTGTACAGAAGAGACATGGAGACTAAGTTGGAAGAGAAGCTGAATATGCCAACAACATGCTATTGGACCAGGATGTGTAAACAGAAATAAAGCTTCAATGGCACATAAGTCTCCCATGCTACTGCGTAGAATTCAGCTGGAGTACTCTATCCTGCTTTGAGTACTGCCCTTCAAATTGAGTCAAGTATATGAACTATTTGGAATGAGTCCAGAGAAGAGGATCAAGAATGATCAAAGCTTAAATGCATAATATACAGGAAAAGATTAAAATAATTGGGAATGTTTAAGTTAAAGAAGAGCAGATCTGAATAAAAAGCAAAACAAACAAAAACCAACCAAACATAAAAGTCAGCTGCAAAGAAAAAGAAAGTTGTTCCTAAAGTCATCTATAACAGTGTCTAGAAATAGATTCAAATTATAGGAGAAAGGAATCAAATACATTATGCTTACAGTTATACAATTTTTCTTAATAAGCATTCAAATAAATTGTGTGAGGAGACTGTTCTACCTCCAACAGTTGAGGTCTTCAACAACAACAAAAAAAAACTGTACAATCTCTCAATTCCCTCACTCATGTAGTTGACCCTGCTTTGATGCGTGGGAATAACTGCAAAATGAGTATTATGGCTTGTTTTCCTGTGACTCATTAATATAATTCCAAATGAACCACCTCAGAATTGAAAATTCAATGTTTCCAAATTTGCCACTAAAAGATTGTTCTGCGTTGTTAGTGTATCCTCCAGACCCTCGAGAAAAGCTAATGTTTATAGCTTTCCAGACAATTACAAGAAAATAAGTTATAATAAAAGCGTGAAGATAAGATGCCTCTTATAACATTAACTACAAAACAGACAAGTGAAAGATGTAGCTGCTGATCTACAAAACACAGAGCATGCAACAGAAGTAAGAATCTGAGCACTGAGACAAACACATTGCACACTGGATTTCCTCACCAGCCTTCCCTAGGGAAAAGATCCGGTTGCAGGTTGGGGGAACAGAGTTTACCAGCAAGGTAATTATCACCTTTATATAGAAACCAACATCAAGCATTATGACTCGTGAAGGCTAGCACATCTCATTTCCCCCCGTTTTCCATGTATTTTTTCAAAGCATTCTCTGAAACAAAACCAAAACATGGATGAGGGGGCAGTGGGGCTCATTTAACAACAAAACTAAGTTCTGCTGAAGGGGCCTGAGACCTGGCACAGACCCCTTCCACCCCAAACGCTGGAACAGCTTCCTCCCCCCGCTCAAACAAGGCTGTCTGAAATACAGTTAAAAGCAACCAGCGCAGCGGCTCCTACACAAGGCAGACAGCGAACAGGCCCACAGCCGCTGTCCCACAGCACAAAGCGGGTCCCTGCTAGGGCCGCGCCAGCCCGGCCCAGGGCTGCCCGCCGCCGGCACCCGCGCCCTGCGGTGCCCGGGGGCTCAGNAACGCTTCCCCCCGGATGGCGCCCAGACGCCGGGACGCCGGGAAACCCGGGCCGCAGCTTTCCGTTCCCCCGCGAAATCCGGCCGGGACGCCCGCCTTCCGCTGCGCCCAGGCACCGGGCCCGTCGCGGGGAGCAAGCGGCCTCCGGGCCGGGCCGGGAACGGGGCCCCCTCCCGCGGGCGAGGGTTTCATCCTCGCCCTCCTGTGCCGAAACCCGCCCGGTGGGGCGATGAGTTCTGTGTTCCCGATGACGCACATCGTTCCCTACGAGCAGGACACGTTTTACACTTCAGCATCATAAAGGCAAATAACTGAGTCCCAGTGGTCGCAGGGTGTTCGGCTGAACCACGCTGATGGAACTGCACTGTGGTGCAAGCAACGGACAGGGCCAAAGCTTGTGGCCTAGGAGGTTGGGAAGCAACGCTGGGAAGGGAAGAGACTCGCCAAAAAGATCTCCAGTAACTTGTGCACACAGCAGTAACAGTTTCACAGAGTTCTGCCTCTCTTCTCCAAGGAAGAGGGGCCAAGGAAATGCAGGAGCTCACAGGCGGAAGAACGTGACTGGAGAAACAGGGTGCCGGCAGGGCCTGGGCCCACGGCTGCTGCCGCCTGCCTGTGGCTGACCTCAGGTCTGCTGGGCAAGGGCCGAAAACAGCCAGGAAAAGGCAGAAGCTGTTTATTTCAGAACGGAACATGCAGATGGTACAGCAGAGAATAAGTGATTCACCATAAAAGGCTGTTAATAATTAATAAAATGCAAGAATATGGATGAGGCAGATACTGTGCTCAGACTGCTGATTATTATGCTGATGGGCACTGTTACACTCTTCTCCCCTTTATCTGAATCCATCTGCTTTCTCCAGCTCTCTGCTTAGACCGTAGCCCCTTTGGGACAGAGCATTCCTAGTCACTGGCACATATTTACCTTCAGACTAAATATGGGTGTGGGTCCGCAGTTCTGCCACTGTTGTCCCCAGTCACACAGGCCAAGTGGTGCCACAGGATTACACAGCTCCTTCTTCGCAGAAGGGAGATGGACATTTTTGTACAGTGCCTGCTGTAATGGGGTCCTGGGCCCTGGCAGAATCTTAATAGAATAATTATAAAAGTACACCCAGAGGTGTCCTGATACAGTATGACAAAAAGTTCCACACAATGAACATTTATCTTTGGTGTTTTCTTTGGTCTTTCTTCCTGTGAGCAGGATTCGGTAAATGCTTGGATATTTATCTACAAAGCAACAATATCCAACAAAAATAATAATAATAATAATAATAATAATAATAAAAATAAATGAGTTTGGGAAATGACATAAAGATTCACTTTCAGGGCAAAAGATTTCTCTCAGCCTAACACCATTGTGAAGAAGTTTTCCTCATGGACAGATTGCTCCACATGTGTGATTTTCAGTTTCTTTCTATACACTTCAGGAAAAGGAATGCTACACATTGTTGGAGATGTGATTTAGTAGAGACAGACCCTTGATCTTATATGGTATGGCAGTTTCTGTAATTCAATCCTAATAATATTTGCCCTTCTCTAGTTTAACAATCGGAGGGCTTCCCCCTGCTCCAGTCAGGTAATGGCATGGTCAACAAGGACACATACCAGAGAGGCTTGTTGGGCCCCTGGCCTGAGGTGGTTCTGGCAAGTTCAGCTCTTGTTGCAGCTTCTGCCATCAAGAGAAGGTGTTGCTGACCCACGAGCAGAACTGAATGGAACTAGATTGGGTGGAGTTATGTGTTGGACATATCAAAGAGAGCTGGAACATCCCTGTATTTCAAAGGTATTCACAGCTGGTGTCTCCTAAGTCAGCGTGATATTTATGTTTCAAAACCACACAGCTACTATCAGGTGTGTAAGATGCAGTTGAATCTGGCACAGCTTGCATCCATATAGGGGCATAGCTCCTAGCGCTCACTTTTTTTTGTGAACAGCAGTCATGCTTCTGGCCAGGCATTCTTTTCCCAGTCCCAGAATAGGGCTGTATACAGACCGGCATATACGCATAAATGTGTGTGAATGAAAATGATGTGATTGTGACCCAGGAGCATAATACAACATATCCCGTTGCTAAAAAAAAAAAAATAATTGTTTACTTATGATTCTGTATACAGTAGTGAAAGAGAAGTTGGCAGCATTTACAAGCTTAAGCACTTCTGCAGGCCCCAGTATCTCTGCAGACCTATTCTTGAAATGTATTTTTTGATAACTAGAAATAACTGCCCATAGAACAATTTCTCCTTCTTAGGTTAGCAGCATTAGAAAACAAGTCAGCCTCATCACCAGTGGTTCTAAATAATATCTGACCTAGTTTGCAACACATAAACCAAATTTTAACATTACAGGACAAAATTTATTTGCAGTTAAGTTTAAATGCTCAACAGCTTAGATAGCATTGTTCATTACTTCAATAGTATGCAATCAAGACTGCCAAGTCTTGCAGTTAAATGGGGATTAGACAGCCTACAGTTGAAAGCTTGGAAATGCTATATGACCAGAAGTGAGTGATTTAGCCTTCTAGGTGTCAATTTCCCGGCTATAAAAAGTGCTTAATAGTTGCCACATGCATCTCAAAAGGCTATTCAGGAAATTAGTTAATCATTTAATGATTGCAGATTACCTGAGTATATATCTTTTATTTTTAAAGCATTGCTTTCATCTAAAAGTATACTCAGTCTTAGCAGTCTGTTCTTCATGAAACCTCTGGGCTGATCTGAAGCAAGAATGCAAGCGGCTGAGTTGTGCTTGTGCTCAATAACAAATTAATGTAGCAGATCCACAGCTGGTGTAGATTGTTGTAGCTCTCTTAATTGTAATGTAGATGTAGCAATGTATACCAGCTGAGGGTCCACTGGTATAATTCTGGGAGTTAGCATAGAGTGTAGTCCAAAAATACTAAATTCAGTCTTACAGCCCAATTAGTACAAAAAAGAGTAATTAATTCAAAATGTTCTTGTAAAGAACCCTGTCAACACAGGGAATCAATAATTCGCTTTTATGATGCTAAAGAACAAAATATGCACAGTTTGTAGGAAGTGATGTTGCAATATTGTAGCAATAATGCAAGACCTCGTAGGAGTAGAAACTGGTTTTATTTTAAATCCAAAATTTCAGTCATTCACTTACACTCTCATCCCATATCCAAAAACATACTGGTTTTGGATTGCCTGTTTGTAACCTGGCCGTGGTGATTTTCACTATCTTGTCCCACTTTGACAAGTCATTGGGATTTAGTCACTGTCCTTTGCCTCCTTGTCTGGGTGCTCAGGTAGATACTGCTGGGCTCTTGATGCCCCCCAAATCTAGGTGCTATGAATACAAGCCATTCTCGTATCTGTTCTCCAGCTGTTTTTTCCTTCTGATGCTTCCACACCCAGATATTGCTATTCATTCTCCATGCATACAAACCCTAACATTTCTGTAACAATTATCTACAGACTGAGAATATGCACAACGTGTATGTTTCAGTATACCCCTATTACTCCTGTTTTATTTAACTACATAAGATTTTATTTAATAGATACTAGTAGATATCAGGGGCACACTGAAACAATCTGCATGACTGTTATCTGACTTGGCACTCAAGAAGTTAAACAAATCTGGCTCTGGTGATAGCTGTAGTGTCACATGGAAGATTCTTTTTTTATTCTTTTCCAAAAGAAAAGAAAACAGAAAAAAAAAAAAAGAGAGAACATTCCTAAACTTCCTAAACTTTCCTTAAAGAAAACCTGGGCAATACTGTAATTTTATTATCTAGAACTGAATTTTAAGATCTTGAAATGCTGAATTGTGCCTTCTTTTCTGAAAGAAAACTTTATTTCCCGCTTGCTACAACAACATAAGCCATGTAACCCTTTTACCCTACCCTAAATGCTTATTACTCCACTTCTTACAGAATGCACAATGTTTGGAATAGGTATTAGCATCTCAGCTTTCATGTTAACCAAAAATGAGTGATTGTTTCTTTGTGGGTGTACACTTTAGTAAATTAATATGAAAAAACAGACCTTGTTCAAATAATTTTAAATTTTCTTTAATTTTAGGAATTATAAGATTTTGCCTTAAAATATTGTAAAAATGCCTCTGCAACTGACAGTTGGCAATTCAGTTACATGAGTTGCAGGGACTGTCTGTGAGTTAACTGCAACACATTACCATTAATATTGTTTCTGCTTTTGTAAGGTGTTCTATACTTTAAACGTGTGCTGTATATGCAATGTGTTACAGTGATTTCCCTGGTATTATTTTTATTGAATTTTAGACACATAACACTGTATATAACTTGTTAGTGTGTCAATTAATGCCACCTCAGGGCTGAAGTAAATTGCAAAGACTTTTAAATCTGTGAATATGCATTTCATAGTCTTATCTTTCCTCCTTCTTCTCTTGCCCTATTTTCTGCCTTTTTTTTTTTTTCCTAAATAGTCCATCTTAGAGCCCTCTGGTGCATAACAATGAATTGCCTTGAGGGGAAATAGTTGTTTAATGAATCTCAGAAATATGTATTCTACATGTGCAAGCACCATATTTTATTTGATTAAGCACTATGTGTGGCAAAAGCTCTATAAATTCTCTTTGTACACGCAAAACATTTTCAAGAAAAGAAAACTTTATTCAACCAGACTTGTGAACAGATAGAGCATCATATCAAAAAAGATCAGTTTTAAAAGAATATGATGAAATTTTGTAAGCAACAATTTAGTTTGCAAAATTTAAGTATAATTGAATTTCAACACCTTTAAGATATAATTATGCCTAAATACAATCACTTCCATTAGCTTTTTGGCTTTGTCTAGCACTGTATTTTGCTTTGTCTAGCAGTATATTTCAAGATAAATTTCATATCTACTATGTTATATTTAAAACCAATATAGAAAAACGTTAATTTGGATGTTCATTTGTTGGGTAAAAACAAAACAAACAAAAAAAAAAACACAAATTGCTGGCTCACAGCCCTTAATCTCTAGAATCCCTTAAGAATCCCTGCTTTGAAATGAGTTGCAGGCTCTATCAATTATATCTGTTTAAATGGACAAATTTAATTACTACAGAAGAGCAATTGATTTTTAAATTACCACTGATTGCACAGTGGGTATCTCAGTGGGAAGACAGGTACATGCAGGCTCTCAAATTGAATCAATGTATTAATTAATCTACAGATTGACATACTCCATAGAAAGTTTCCCTTCTCTTCACCTCCTTCCCATAGATTCATTTGTTTCAGTTTAAAAGGAATCTCTGATGATCTAGAAGTGAAAAATTCAAATGCAGTATAAAGTTGCGTATGCTGTGTATAGTATGTAAGTATTTGTTTCTGACTTTGCACATTGTGTCCCCTCTGCTAGCCTAGATGGCCTCTAAGCAATAAAGCATTCCTTACAACACTGAAACATCTGACTATGCAATATCATGCCAGGGTATATGTATACAGGAGTGGAAGTGAAAGTGACTGTAAGTCAAAGAGAAATTAATTCCTTTCTTGCAACCAGTAAAATGAACATAAAAAAAGACCTTGAGAAAACAAACAAGAGCATCCTCAGTACTGTGTCAAGTACTGGGCTCCCCAGAAGAATAGAGATATGGACATACTGGAATGAGTCCAGCACAGAGCCACTCAGATGATTAAGGAGCATCTGTGATGTGAGGAAAGGCTGAGAGAGCTGGGGCTGTTAAGCCTCGAGAAGAGAAGACTTAGCAGGGATCTTATCAATGAGTATAAATACATAATGGGAGGGAGTAAAGAAGATGGAGCCAGACTCTTCTCCGTGGTGGCCAGTGAAAGGACAAGAGGCAATAGGCACAGACTGAAATATAGGAAATTTCATTTAAATGTGAGATTTTTTTTTATTTTTTATGTGAGAGTGGCAAAACACTGGAACAGGTTGCCCAAGAGGTTGTGGAGTCCCCATATTTGGGGATTTTCAGGACCTGGCTGGACCTGTCCCTGAGCCAGCTGCCCTAGCTGACCCTGCTTTGGGGAGATGCTTGGACTGGATAATATCCAGAGGTGCCTGCCAGCCTCAGCTGTTCTCTGACTTCTGGATGTTGTTGACACGTTTAAGGTTTATGTAAGGGACTTGTTGCTGTAATATTTCATTTCTAAACGTGCTTTCTAGTCATGAAATGTGTAGGTTCGTATCTTCAGAGGTTGGTTTTTGAGGCCTAGACCTCGTAAAGAGCATGACACCTTTCCACTTAAATGCTAGCCCACAGCTGTCTATTTCCTTTTGCACTTGAGAGCTGGAAAATGCTGATTCTTCAGGGTCTCATCCCTCTCCCACACTGTAAGTTTATCTTTTACCATATGTTATTGAAGTTCTTAGCTTTCTATTTGTAATTTAAGTATTCTTAAAGCCCTGTAAGCAAAGGGATATAGCTTGAAACTCTGGTCAATCCTAAAAGCAGTGTGATCCAGGATCCTCCTAAAATTTGGAAGCATTCAGTCATATTTTTTTTTTTTTGGCAATCTGAATTTCATCTCTTCACAAACCCTTTCCGTCCTTGCCCTAGTGGGGACGTTGGGGCTTTTCTAGGACAAAGTCCAAACTGCCTTGTTTGCTTGACATCAGTCAGCTGACATCACTGCAGAGACAGATGGCATAAGCAAGCTGCCAGGCTTAGACATAACGTTCCAGGGCTTGTCTTCACATAAAGTATATCTTTGTGTTAGCTGTAGAAGAGGTTTTCTTGCTACTAGTACTGAGTAGGTTTCCCAGAGCTAACCCTGAAAGCTTTTCAATAGTCAAACAGTATGGATATGTAACGCGTTTGGCTTCAAACCTTACACTGAGGCTGCTTCTGCCCAGCAGTGTGGTCACCGCCATATAGGTGTGTTTGGGATTTACACAGAAATTCTAAAAACCCTGATGTGTTCCTTGGTTTGTAACTTCTGCTTTATCTTTTACTAAGAAAGCAAAAAATATTATGAACACCTTCCTGGGCTTTATGGTCTGTTTGGTAACTTTCCATGCAAACTCTTGTTTCTGTAAGCCAAAAGCTTCACTCCAAAGAGTCAAGTTTTGGTCCAGCAAAAGCATGACACAATCTTGCCATCTGTTGATGAATTCCAAATTTACATGTAGCATTTGTTATAAAACCACTGTCTTTTCTATAATAACAAATTAGTATTTTCAGAAAACTAATCAGAATTCATAAACTGTAAAAGATCAGCCAATGAACAGACAAAACAGACAATTCCAACACCCAAAAGTCACCTGGCAGAGACCAATGCAGCGTATAGAAAGATTAGCAACCAAAACACCAGTCCAAAGAGGAGGTCTCCTTTGTGTTACTGAATGCTGACAACTGGAGTGAAAGAAACGTAGTTCAATGTATCCCATTACTTGCCTTAATACATTTTGGGAACCCAATAAGCACAAACTAGCAGAACCTCTTATGTTTGGTATATGAGTTAGAGACAAGGCACTCAGTAGCACAAAACACCTTATTTTCAAGATGAATGAACGATTAACTGAGAACATACTGCTGTAGTCACCTACTAATCAGCAATAGTCAGAGGTCGCCAATTCAGAACAGTTTTACTGCTGTTCACCACAGTCCTGTACCATCCTGTGTTGTTGTATGAGTGGACCATAGAATTCCTCTTAGTCCTTCTCAATGTTTGCCGAGCCATGTCTACTACTTTGATGCATGCATATGAAACAGAGGACACATTTCTAAACTGTCTGACAGAATGAAATGCAGTTCTATTCATTCTGAATGTTGCAGCTTCTCATTAGGTTCACGGCTAGAACTGAGAGAGGAGAGAGATGTGCAAAGAAAACGTATACTGCAGTGTAACTTGCTTGACTACTTCAGCATTAAAGTCAGCCGCATTTAGAAAAAAAACGCAACACTGACAACTTAGTAAGGTATTTGATTCTTAAACCTTACCAAATATATAGGACAAATGACATCGGTTAATCCTGGTTTATTTTACTTGCATGTTGTTGTTAACTACTGTCCTCTAGTAGAGACAGCTTGTGACTCCAGAGTTAACAGATGAGATAAAATTGTTTTTAAATTCGATTACACCCTTTGCACTTGAAGTGCTAAGGTTGTGTCAGCACTTCCATTATAAACTCCTGTTTGCCAGGGTTTATTTCACAATCATAAAAATGTGCTTCTGCCCTAGTCTTGCTGCCTAAGTTTGCCATCTAAGGAGTAATGAAATTATGCATAATTAGAAAGATTTTTTTTTTGTGCATTTCCATACATTGGAACATAGTTAATAAAGACTTATAGTACATAGATCAAGGGCTGCTTAGTGCTCCTCTCTTTACAACCACATATCTTCTTTTACATGTCCTTTTACACTTAGCTGACAGAACTTTTCAGGTATCATTATCTCCAAGAAAATTCCAGTTTCTGACTGAAAAGAAAAATTAGACAGAATTCGTCATCTGTTGCTAAATATTCCCAGGTATGGAATCATAAATTCCTTTGAACAAAGGGAGAGTTTATGTAATTCATGCCACATTAGTTTCCCATGCTAAGGATTATAAAATTATAATGATAACTATCAGGAAACCTTTTAGTATATTTTAAATTAGTAATATAGGGCCTTGATTCTTCATTTTCTTATATATTATGAAGTCACCAAAAATAATGCAAAGGTCACATTAGGGGAACTGGTCGAGAACTGCTTGATGAAACCACTTTTTTATCAGAAAATGCTGATTCACTAAAACTGTGATTTTATTATTATTATTATTATTATTATTATTATCTATCAGTTTTAACATAACCTTTTTTGGTGAAGTTATCTCCTGTGACTGAAACTGGAAAGTGAACGCCCCCGCTACCCGAACGAACAAATAGCTAAGGCATTGATAGAGAATGTGGAAAATCCCAGTTCAGATCTCTGCTCTGAATCTGGTGAAGCTGGAATTTAAACCCATGTGTATGTGATGTGAGCCTGAGGGATGAGACTGCTGAGTGTCACTGTTTTATTTGTTAAAAAAAGACAAATCAGAGTTAACCTAGTTTACTGTAGAATCAGATTTCCTGAAATCTGCCCAGCTCTAGATGTGTGTAGCAGCTCTTGTCAGTATAAATTAAAGCACTGTGCTCCTATGAAATACAGCCCCATGTTTACACAGGTACAAAGGATAGCACATAACGTGAAGCAGCAGCAAAGTTGCCTCTGCGAGTGGTCAAACTTGCTTCAGACGTGCACTGCATATAGTCAGATATACCAAACCAAAGAGGTGATTTAATGTCATTGAGATGATACATTAACATTTTAAAAATAATTAAAATTAAGATGCACATTATCATTTGCCACTATATGCTAGTAGTTCAAATTGCACAACAGAATCTTGTATTGTCTGACTATGTACTTAATGTACCCACTGCAGTCAAAAATAAGTTGTCAGGGAATTTACTGACAATACTTGCTTGACAATTTTGTGTCTAAAATATATTAAGTCTTCCTCATCTCAAAATAGAAAGCATGTAAGCAAAGATTTGTCAGTGGGCCATGTCTTGTGCTGTGCCCAGACATGCTGTGATTTTGTTTATGTTTATGAAGTAGATGATAAATGTGCTTTTTGTCTTAGTGATGAATATGCTACCTTATGCTTAATGAGGAAAATTTAGGTGAAGCATCAGAAATTTCTGTCTGTAAGGTGAACCCATATCTGCAGAGATGTACTTATCAGAGTGAAGATGGGTGTTTCAGGGTAATGTGGTTTCTAGGGCAGCTTGTTATGTGGAAACAGTGAAATGAGGAAGATCTAAGCAGAAGACCTTATTTTTTATCATTTTATTCTTTTTATTTTTCTTTTTTTTTCTCCCTCCATTCTAGAGAATGATTTATTTTCTGTGGGAGCCACACATAAACCTTATTTCTTTAATTTCTGGGGCCATATTTTCAGCTGTCTCCATAGGATAAATTAGCCAACCCACCCTCTCAATAGAAAAATCAATAAAAAGAAATATTTGTTTGATTTCAGTTTATCAGTTTTGATCAGACATTCAAGTGGGAGAAAAGTGAGGAAGATCAAACTATCTATCTATTTGCAATGTATGTTTGAACTTTAGGATAAATCCTAAGTTTAATGAAGAAGTCAAACTTCCCCTCTACCTAAAATCTAGTTGTCTCATGATTAGATTTCAGTTAGTTAAAAGCAGCTTAAACATACCACGTCTTTATACAAGCTCACTTTCAACATATGGCCAGCAAAGGATATGATGAAAACAGTGACCTGAGATTTTGAAAACCTCTGGCATAAGTACTTCAGTTACAAATGATGGTATAGTGAGAAGTACAGGGAACTTAGAAAACCACTTGGGGTTAATATTCCAATAGAGAACATGAAAAATTAGTTTGAAATTAAAGGCACTTTTCATATCTCTAGTATAAGTGAAGCAAGGAAAACAGTTGGTGAACATGTCACTCACTTTTTAGACATGTCACAGCTGTCCACGTGCTTGCCACAGCACCCTATTCAATTTTTAGAGTTTTTAATATGAATATCAATCCTTCTTTTCATAAATGTAACCTGTAAATGCCAGGAATCCCTTAGGAGTTTTCTCAGACTTTATTTAATGCCCCACAAGAAAGGATGTAAAAGAGACCTTTCTTTTGTAAAGTGATCCTTTAATTCTGTTCAATATCCATCATTTTCAAGGCCAAGTAATCATATTTAATGGATCCTAAATTACTTTCTGTCAGGCAAGGATTCCCTCGATAATATTAACCAGTACAGAGGACTGACACTTGGAGGGCTGAAACTACGAGTTTTTAATGCAAGCAGCTTACAAGTACTTTGACTGGAGTGGCATTCACCAGCACTGCAGTAGGTAAGGGTCAGTGTTTCTGTTTTGACGTGTGCTTTCATGGGTTTTAGCCTGGCAATAGATACTCAAATTGGTTTCTGCCAAAAAGCAGTGCCTAAGGTGACCTGCAAAAGATTTTTATCCTTTGCTGTGGTTGTCTTCTATTTTTTCTCTCATTTAACTGAGGGTGTGTATGCATATTCAGCCTGGATTTCTTGGCACATAAAGATGCTGTCAGGGAGCAGCAGGAGCAGGATGCTCTGTAAGGGAGGGGGAGCAGGAGCCGACCCAAGGCAGGTGCGGGGCTGTGATGGCACTGGCAAAGGTGCAGTCCTGCAGCACCAAAAGAAGAAAAGCAGAGCAAGTCTGGTGATGGTAATGAGGGCTGGCCAACAGCCCAGGGATTGCCAGACAAATCTGTAGTGGTGGGACAGGTCCAAGTTCAAGCTGGACTTATCTAAGTCAAGTCAGTGGGTCCGGGTCAGGTCTGGATCAATAAGGTCCATGGCCAGACATGGGATCCTTGGCAAGGACCAAGGGCAAGAACAGTGGTTTGAAAGCAGATTCTGAGCAAGGGGGAACAACCATCCCCCTTCTTACAGTTCTTTCTCACACAACTCTTTTCTCAGCAGCTTCCATCCAGCTTGTGCAGCCGCACCATATCTGCACTGACTTGAGTACAGAGAGCCAAATCCCTTGGAGCAGGGGCATGGGGCTGCACTCAGGGTACTGGTAAATGTCTGCAATTTTTTCCTACCTCAGCTTTTGTTAATTTTTTTTTCATATTGATCATCTTGTTCTGCTGAAACACTTAAGAGGCAAGGTGAGGAGTGTTATGTCTAGTCTTTCATTTTGAGTTAAGGTTTATGTAGAGGGAAGGTTGCTGTGCTGTGCAAGAGGTGGCTGGGAAGCAATCCATTCTAAGCAGTGCCCAGATTTTTACATAGAGAGCTTTCACTAATTCAAAAGTTACGGCACTGATATTTTAACAATGACACTCTTTTCCCAAGTGTTCAGTGGGCATTTAAGTTGAACAAATATTTAATAGAAGCCATTTAAAGCCCTCGGTCAAACTTCATCAAAACTCTTTCCATCTCACTTGTTTATCTTTCAGTAGAGAATGGTGCTGGAGATTTCAGGTTTTGAAAGCATGGACTATTAAGGCTTTGATAGTATGTATATGATTTGCTGTGGAGTCAAATGGAAAACGATTTATTTGTTATACCTATTGTACAATTGATTGCAGCAGTATTGAGGAATGGATCTGCTCTGCATTGCTGGAATTCAGGAGTAATAATGGGATACACTGAATACCCACTGTTACCAATGTATTTTTTTAAGGCACTAGACTATTATGGACTCTAAGGATCTAGGTAACATTTCTCAGTTTCTGAGCAAAAAATTCTGTTTTCGCTATGGAACAGTCATTTAAAACATGGTCTTGCTCCATTATTTAGTTGATTACAAGG
Organism: Anseranas semipalmata; assembly: GCA_013399115.1. NCBI lineage: Eukaryota > Metazoa > Chordata > Aves > Anseriformes > Anseranatidae > Anseranas > Anseranas semipalmata. The sequence goes on along the minus strand of VXAA01006227.1, from coordinate 13,302 downwards.
GGTAAATTCTTTTCAATCTGATGTGAAATACTCATCTTCCACACAGAAATGGCCTAGTACAGAGAAAAATATGACTTTCAGGCCTCCTCTGTGCTTCAGTTACTTTCAGCAAGATGGAGAAAGCAAATCTTTTCTTGATCAAAATATGCTTTAAAATAAAATTGATTATTACTTGTGAAGTGCTGAAACACCGTGGCACCTAGTGGAATGTAATGCCTATGAATGAACGTTCCTGCTACCTGAAGAAAGCGCTTCTGTTATTTCTCCTACAGTCACATTACACAGATGTAGCTAAAGGTGGCAGTACTAAATTTCAAGTCAAGGATTTTCCAATACTTCTGTATTAAAAGCTTTTTCTGTATCATTTCAATAACAAGTAAAACATCCAATAAAGAGGAAAGGAAGTTGAGCCACACAAACATATCCCACAAACAACCTAGGTTTCTGTAGAGACAGGAAAAACAAGGCAATGGGTAATCATTGCACAAGAAATAGCTCAAAAATCTTTTGTTAAATAATTTTTCTTAATACATGTTCTTTCCATGAAGATTTACATGAGGTCTTCTGGAGGTGATGATTTAATGCATAGGCCTTGGATGGGGAAGATATGCATATCTGTTCTGTCTGATTTGGAGGGAATAAAACAGTGCTGAATGAAAAAGGCAAAAAGCTTATATTTGACTTCCATATCTCAGGCCAGTACCCTAACCAGCAGGAAATGGACTTCTTTATGAGAATTTCAGCACCATTAAAGTTTTCAAACCTACTTTATTCATTCAAATTGGAAAGGAGAACAAATGCCAAAAATTGCCACTGAAAGAGGAATTACTGTTATCTATGTAGCTCTATTCTGCTATACCTTCTGCCCCGCATTTACCACTTTTTGGCACTTTAACGTACAATCCATTTCATACACATTTTCCAGGAGAGAATCAATATGAAATTCTAATCTGAGCTATAAGTAGTTGCAACACTGAGCAAAAAAAGTTTGAAACACTGAACTGCTCAACCAAATAAATAATTTAGGTAAGTGAGTCAATGGTGCTGAAAAGTAAGTCTTCATTAATGGACATCACTGAAAGAGCAAAGAAAGCAAAATGAATCATCAGTCCATTGCCTTTAATAATATGATTAAAGAAAAAAGGTACTGAATTATTAAGAACAGTGGGGATGGAAAAGAAAAAGAGCAAAACCATAAAGCGTACCAGTTTGTAGAATGATGAGGAACTGGATACTCTTGCTGTTCTGAAGGGTTTTGTTTTTCTTTTAATTTTTTAACTCTGAGAACTGACAATCATTAATCCTTGATTCTCCAGCTAGCAAAATCACAGACATCTTCTTCTCTCAATTTCAGATAAATCAATGATTCATGTGATTTACATATAAAAGTAGATTAGTGACTGAATCTGGAGGAGGCCCCTGAAGTAGTATTAAAATCAAGTCCTGTTTCTGCTGAGGTTAATAGCAAAAATCAGACAAGACTGTAATGAGGACAGAAAGAACCTCCAGGATTTTGAAGCTAGGTCACAAAAATAACTTATAGATATTATTCTCTTTACAGAGAAATAAAGAATGAATACACAGCATTTAATTCTATTAAAGAAAGTATATTTTTGGATAATAGCAGTATGCTTTTGAATCCACCTTCCAAATAATTACACAAAGCCAATTTGTTCAGATACTATCCATTGCCTCAAGAAAAGGCTAGGCTTACTGCCCCATTTTGTTCAACTATTCAAGTGTATATTGCTCTTTATATACAAGCTTACAGTGTACACTTAAATGGGATGTACAGTTCAAAGTTTTCCTGTACGCTGGACTAGATTTTCTCTCACAAATGGTCTGATTCAGCTCTCTGGATATAGAATCCCTAAGCAATTATACATTTGGATTTAGTTTTAAATCTGCAGCTCTTCAAAAGAATACTGTAAAAAGCTGAGGTAAGTCCTTGTCCATGACATCTGTGCATAAAGATTCGCTCAGTTTCACTTGGTTATCTAAGTATGTGCTTTCTACATGCCATTAAAGCATGATGAAAGAGTATGCTGGGGATTCTATATTTTAATTTGATTTGATCAGTTGTAAATTTTTATTTCTTCTGAATTGGACATTCTAATAGCAAGGGTAACCTCGCTGGCTGTATTACAGAGACCTCTTCCTATTATTACTAAATTCCAAGATATAAAAAGCATGCATTTATTTTATTCTTTTATTTAGTCTCATAAATTTGCTTTGCTAAATTTACTTCATGCTAGCTTCTGCTGCCTAACCATGTAGCTGTATTGCTATAACCTTTGTCCTTACTCCTCTGCCAACTGCTCTATGTTTTGTTTTGTTTTGATATCCTTTTGCTATGTCATATCTGAATTGGATTGTTGGCTCTCCTAGGCAGAAAAGAGAGCATTCTACATGGCTTTGGTGCTATAAAAATAATAACAATAATTGCACTCTGATCCCAGTCATAAAAACTCCTGCACCACCCTGCCCGATATTGAAAGCATGCATTATAAATTGACTGATTATACTGCAGAAGGAACTGAAAGATACGGTCACCAACAGATGTGCTCAGTATATGACCAGCACAGAAGCATCCCATATCATTTGGTATGTACATACCTGGGAGAGGAGCTGTCTGATCCTTTTGAGTAGGTTGCCAGAACAATCCCTCAGTGTTCTGATCCATATTTAAAAGAATAAGGAAAGAGAATGGCATACATCATCAGCTGAATTGCCCTTACAAACCTCAGCTAACCTGCAGGCTATGATCAAGGCACTCCAGCTCTGTGTTGTTGAAGATTCCATATGGATATTAGAATATATTGCTTAATGCACTGCAGACAGAAGCTTGTATACTACAGTACTGACTGTGGTATCAAAATCGCTCTGTGGCACAGTATTCTACAGTATAAATCATCATACCTTCCAGAATGAGTGGCAATGGAAGAGCTGGATAGATATCTATTGCTTATTATCTCTTCCTATGCAAGGAATAATGGCCCATCAGATGAAACAGATGACAGCCAGGTGAGAACAGACAAAAGGATGTGGTTTACTTGTTTTCAGAAGTGGCTTATGTAGAAAGGACAGCAGATAGAAAATACTACTTTAGTAGTTAAAAACATGGAGGTCCTCTCACTGACTGGGACCCAGCAGATTTTAGTTCCAGGCTCATCAGGCGCAGGATGTATCCCACAGCAGTTTCTCCTTCTCCTTCCTCTTATACTCCTTATTCACTTGTTACATACATGACCATGGGGCTCTACGTCTCCAGTTAGTCACATTGACACAAACTCAATCATTTCACGACAGCTAAATATCCAACTGATTCCTCTTTCATAAAGTGTGGAAAAACAACAACAACAACAAAACAAAACCCAAAACCAAAGTATAACTGAGCAGCAGATGTCCATAGATCCACACAGAAGATTCTTATGTTGTCAGTTTGCCAGAACTGGTAGAAATCTGCTAAAAAATTATCCTCCCTCACTGTGGCATTTCTGGCTTATTTCCATATTGGCAAACTGTCTTCACTTTCTGGCTCAGAGAAGAAAATTTTCCTAATGTTTATGTTCTAACTAACATACTTAACCCACTGCTCGGTAAATTTTAGAGAGTATCAAGACCTTGGATTCAATTGTATCAGTTGCACTTTAATATAGTTCACTGGACTTAGTTGCAACCATGCAAAAGGCTTTGGGGTAACATGTTCCTAATTTTCTTGTCTTTAATTTTTCCTGTGTCCCTTCACACCTAGTATTTTATGTGGTCGCAGCACTGCAGCTGGCCACCATGAATTCCAGCATAGTGATGGTGGTGTGAAATCAGTGTGTTGGCCAGTAAGGCCTAGGTTTTGAAGCACAGCCTGAATACATCTACTTATACCTGGACTTTCACATTGTGAAACTTCAGTGAAACAACGATAAATAATTATCTGTCTACTTGAAAGACACAAGAAGGATTCAGTGACAGTGATATTTGTCAGCCTACTACATTTTTTTACTTATTAAAGAGAACAGTATCTTGAGAGACAGTGGTATCATTACAACTACCAGCAAACATGAAGGCAAAAAGAATAGCTAATTTAGCTGACATAAAAAAAAACAATAACATGCCCTACTAAAAGATGTCCAATGTGCTTAAATCCATAGATGACAAGTGTTGGTTTCACCAAAGTCAGGTGAGGAAAAGAGTATAAAGTGGAGAAACAAAAAACTATGGTAAACAGAATCATCAGGAACTTAATTATTTGTGTTGTGTCATCTCTTTCTCCTTTAAAAGAACTTTTGACAAATGGACTTTACAAACAATGTGTAGTTGGACATAACACAATCTCCTAATGAAATAAATTGCAATGGAAGATGATAGAATTTATGCACTTTGAGGACATTTTACTACATCTAATAGGAACATGACTTCGGTGGTAACGTTACAGAATTTTTTCTTTTTCTGTTTTTCCTTTGGCAGATCCCTCTGCTACAGGAATAATCTTTTGTCTAGAAATGTGGCTCTTAACTGAAAAGCATCAATCTTCTGCCTGTGTGTATGACAGTCACTGAATCAATGTTTTAGGAGAAGCATTATAGCCCTTCTAGTAAGTCTGAAAATAGACCATGATTTGAACTTGCCCTAATAGTCTGTTGTGGACTCCAGGGAATGATGATGACAAGTCAGGTGTTACTCAGGTAGTGGAGGCTGCTGCTGACCAGCGTCCCAAACTGAAGGTAGTAGTCACCAAAAGTTGTTGCTATCTTCAAGATATTATTTAAAGAAATCATCCTGGCCTCTGTAGTCAGCTGATGTTTTTTAGAAAGTCAAGAAAAGTGCCTAAGGGCAACTGTGTGTCCAGTGATAAAAGCCTAGCAGGGCTGAATCTCTGATCTTTTGAAATCCTTAGTTATCCTGTGGGCTGCAAGACCAAGTGAAAGTTATCTGAATCTATGAATAAACAGCAGACCCAGCTTTTAGAATTAATATCTCTTAGGGGTAATCTCATTTATACACACCAGACACTACATTATATGAAAGGTAATTCATACAGGAAGATGTTAGAGGGGCTACAGCAACTTCTGCTGCTACCTCAGAGCCAGCTCATCCAAAATTAAAACTGTCTGGTTATCAGCTTTATCATTTCACCCAAAGGAAAGCTGACAGCTTCTAGACAATCTACTCTCTTAGTCCTCCTCTGGAGAGCACTCTCCCCCTGGAGCCTGACGCATGGCTTCTGGCAATTACAGCTGAATCAAAACTTGGACACACAGGAGTCTCCATTAGCTCTTCTCACTGAGTATTTCATTAGTTCTAAAAGTGTGGGTTTCCCAGGGCCAGTGCTCAATGGTAATGTTTCTTCTATAATGTTTGATTTAAAAAAACAACCACCTTTGCTTAACCTTACCAGGATTACTTGATCTAGTGGGCTCTGCATAGTAGTATTTTTCACTTTTGTCTGTATACAGTGATAATAATGAGCCTCAGTGTCATATGGATTCAGTTTTTTTCATTTTAATCAGATGCCCGTCAAATGTAGGCAAGGCATAACAGATATTCATGACAAAAAGGCAATAATCTAAGACTTTGAAGTACTTCAGCAATTCCAAATGCTCTCTAGAAAACAGGGATGCAACTGGAATCATAATTGAGGCTTGATTCATCACCTCTGTAATACTGACGGGGAAAAAAACATTCTAGAAAAAAGCTAGCAAGGATATGAGTGTGTGTCTGTATGTGAGTATGTTGGGGATGTTATGTTGTAAAAAGCCTTCTGATTCCTTTAAGGAAAAGCTGACGTATAGCAAACCATATGCAGACCTAGGCAAAAAATGGAAAACAGACATTCGACTGTTTTTGGACATGTCCCTACAATGTTGTTAGTCTTGCAATGCATGACTTAATTTCTACACTATGTTTTCTTAAATCAAGATTTTCAAGATCAGTAGTATTTTGTCATGTGAATAAACTTTTACTAAGGAAGACAAAAGCTATCAACTGTGAGACTAGTGGCTGTGCCACCTGTGACCCTTCCTGTCTTTCTTACTGCAGACTTGAAATTAATGCTGTACTTTAAATATATGAGATTGCTTAAATCACATCGAGCCCTCCTCAGGGGAATGTTAAACAAACAGAGAACCTGTTAACATAACATTTATCAGCACACACACTGGCAGAAACAGTCTTAGAGATTTGAATAAATCACAAAGCTGTTTCCATCTCCTCATTTTTATTTTTTTCAGAAGACAAAGTATATGGACAGATGACTGTCTTAAGTGATATGTGGTAAAGATACTATAAATGTCAGATTAATAACAAGACATACACATTCCAGTAAAACTCTGCAATGTGATCAGTTTAGCACTCATTATTTATTTATAGTATTTATATTTAGTCACTATGTAAGACAATAGTAGCTAAGCCGTGCCTGTTCCAGACAGAGCTGAAAGAGTTTGGAGCTGTTCCATCAGCCAATACCATAGTAATTTCCATCTTTTGAATCTGTCTCAAATGGAATAAAACTGTCCAGTCATGCTGTGCAACAATATTTTCTCAAATGTGTATCAACTCTTTTGGAGACCTCTTAATTTATATTCTACATATTAAAGTGCTTTTCCAGAGGGAGGATGTTGGAAGGAGCTAAAGGGGAAGGAAAAGAATCTTGTCCAAATATTTTACAATTCACTCAAAATCTAGTTAAGTGCTGAGTCCCTGTCAGGTTTTTGTGACTATATTTCAAGCCCTGGTTTCAAAACGTATGCTGTTCCAATCCCAGCAGAAGTCCCTACTGGTTGGTAACTCTTACTCCACCTTTGATCAAGTCGCACGCATTCACTCCAAGCTGTCAGGCAGCCCTCATTTCCTCTAAGAACCCATGCAGATCAGGCCTGGTGGGGCTGCTGCAATGCAGAAATCACAAGCTAATTTTTTTTTTTTTTTTGCACAGTATGGTATACTAATTTAAATCTCTCCCCCATCATAACTTTGCTCTTTGTATGACAGCCTCAGCTATGTCTCCACTTCTGCCTCTGGGAATACAGGCTATACAATTTCTAAAAATACTGTTAAGTAACAATATATAATCTACCAAAAAGTACTTTGTGAAGCTCTTTTCAACCTTGTTAATAAGATAGTCCAAGCCCTCTTAATGATTTATGTGTTGCTCAAAGCAAGAAAGAAGTAAAAAGTCCTGGCAATCGACAACAGTGTCCTAGAACTGTGTGAAGCTCTGAGGAAACAGTAGGAAGTAGCTACTTTGTGGTGTCTTCTGAGACTACTTCCAACCCTACCTAGAGTTCAGAGTACTGTGGAAACACTTCAACTTTACTAGGAGTTGGACTCGATGACAGGAGTTGGACTCGATGATCCTTGTGGGTCCTTTCCAACTCAGGATATTCTGTTCTGTTCCTGAGATCAGGCAGCTGCAGATCAAATAGTGTACATACATCAGAGCTTTATAGGGAATTGCTGGTAGGTCACTGATATGCAAAGCTAACCTTTAATTGTCTTCAAATGTTTCAGGATCATTTAAATTGCAATTCTACAGGGAAAAGAGGATGGAAGTGTGAAATAAAGAGTCTATGGGCCTGATTCATGAAAAAGCTACAGACCATTTGTATAGGACAGGAATGCATGAAAATCCTTTACAGCGTGCCTATGTGATTTATTAAATTCCTTTTCCCCGTGCAATCGGTTAACTGCACTTGAAAGGTGTGGAATCCAGAGATGAGAGAAAAAGGCAGAAGAAAATGAGGTAGAGCATTGTAGCTTGCTCGAGATTTGTGCTCAGCAGACAAACAAAAAGGTAACTGGGGTACACAGAAAAGATTTTTGAGGTTCAACAGACTGTCTTCAAAGTGCTCATTGAGGATGAGTTCATGAGTGCTCAGGGTTCTCCTGTACTGGAACAAGAAGTATTGCTATATTGGAACATGAAAAATGATGATATGCTAGGTTCCAACTTCTTTTTTTCTTTTTTCTTTCTTTCTTTCTTTTTTTTTTTTTTTGATTTGTTGTTGTTGAACCTTAGAGTAGCAAAATTGCAATGTTGAACTCCATAGTCAAAGGAAGATCCATCAAGGCTAAACATGCAGTCTGACTGAAAATATTCTCTCCTACTTGCTGTTCTTTCTTCAGCAACTTTTCTTTATCTGCCATAATCACTTATGTTAGACAGTTTTATCAAGTGGTAGAGATTTCCCCCCTTGCTGCCCTGTTAGCAATGGTGTATAGAGGGGTAACAGGAGCTCTTGCTTATTTTGCTCTGTCTCGCCATTCAAACTGAAACTATTTTACCCATTACTGTGCCAGCCCAAAATGCTTGTTGACAGTCCGTTAGAGGTCAGGGTTCAGGAACAGAGACCAGCATTGGTCAGGAGGGATCATTTCATTTTTGATGTGGAGGGAACTTCCTACCAATAGCTTCTAAGTGGAGCTTTCAGTAAACAAAAACATAACAAGAAGATGGAAGAGTGGAACCAGGAACATGTTCTGAATGTGCAAAGTAGGACCCAGCAGTTAGTTATGATTTACTAACATTTCAAGTGGGAATTTCCTTACACACATTATGGACAAAATTGTTTAACATCACATTAGATAAAATGTTCTCACTATCACAAGGCAGGTTCTGAGCAGACAAGCCAATGAAGAACAGGGTTGGAAGGACAATATCAGACCATATCAATGTATGTGAGACTAGAATTTCTTTTAACTACCCATCAGTGAAAACTCAGGTGGCTAAGGAAAATGTAGACAAATTTGCTAAAGAAAATGTAAGAGAGAAGGGAAAAGGAAAGGGAGAATAAGAAATACAAAAAGTTATTTGACAAACAGATAACAAAGAGTATGGAGTTTGGAGGACTTCTTAATTTGAATAGACGGAAAGTCAGGAAGCTTTTGTAGGAAAGCAGGAAGTCATTGGAGAACGAGAGAGAAAGAATGCAAAAATCTCCCAGCATCTCTAAAATCATTGCTGAACTGTAAAACTACATGAGATGGCAAGGCAAGATATTCAGCCAATATAGAGAAGAACAGAGAACCTGCATCAGTGTATATTAACATGGGTTGTGCTGCAAATGAAGTCCAAATGAAGAGTCTGAGCTGAACGGACTCTGTGTGGCCTGAAGGGTATATAAGATATGCAAGACAATAAAATCTGGTCATGTCCTGGGATATGTTGTAGAGATTGAACGAGTATGTATAAAAAACAAGAGAGAATGAACTAAACTATGTGGATCAGCTGGCATGGAGGTAGAATGAATTTCTGCATATATCAAACAAATGGTTTGGTTGTATTTATGATTTACAAGATGAAAAAAGAGCTTTTTTTACCCTTGTTTTGCTTAGCAACAGCAACAAAAAGAGGTACTCAGCTGAGACTGTCAATTGCTCAGCTCGTTAAAATATTAAGAGAGAACACATCTCAGCAGAGCTCTGAGCCTGCAGAGCTGCCAAAATCAGCTTCCCAGTACCCAGGGAAGGAGTGCTGAGAGTTTTTCTCCTTTTTCTTTTCTCTTTTACCCCTTACTGTCACCAGTCTTGGAACAGGCCGCTTCCTACAGCTAGCTTTTACTACCTACTTTTCCTGTGTCTCAAGAAAGGTGGCCAGGGCACCATGTTCCAAGGCTTCTTCAGCAGATGATACACATTAAAGCCTGTCCCAGAAGAATGACCTATTGCAACAGATTTCTTTTCCTCAGGCCCTCATGTAGGAATAGCAATGCAAAGGCTGCCCTGCCTTCCATGGCAGCCTGATTTATGTAAGAGGAATAATAGGACCAAAACTGAGAAGATAACTAAGGGGTCTGGAGATATTGAGGCTTGCTTGATTGTCTGGATGCCAGAATACATTGATAAAAGTAGCAATGCACACAGTCTCACTAATATCAGGAAAGCAGAATCACAGAATCACAGAATCATTTAGGTCAGAAGAGACCTTCAAGATCACCTAGTCTAACCTATGGGCATATGTTAAGTGTCTTGCTGAACTGGGGTTTTGATCAGCAGTTTTAATGTACTTTAGGGAATAAATGCTTACTGTTAAATAAGTATTAAAACAGGTTAACCCCACATCTGTGCAGTTACTCTCAATGAAAGGAAGGATTTCTTAAGGAAATGTGAATGTCATTTTGTTTGATACAAAACAACTCAGAAACCAGCACAAGTGGTTCTTTGTACTGAAGAGTTTGTACCTGAAATAGCAAAGACTAAGAGAACAAGCGGAGAGAGAGAGAAATAATTTGTTTTCTTTATCACTTGCTTAATTAGTGACCAGACCATTCCTGAAAGGGAACACAAGTGTTCAAGTACATATTAACAAACAAAATAAATTCAAGGAGATAGTATTTCAAGAGCATACATGGTTTGAAGGTTTGGGCTTTTTCTATGAACACAGCTTTTCTGGTCCTTTGCTGTTGTTGTCAGTTGTTGATCGTCATGACCAGCTCCTACCAACATGACCTACATTACCTTACTGTGTACTCATGGCACTCTTCTGTTTCCAGCTGTCACCTCTGCTCTTACATCATTTGCTTCTCTTAGCAATGTTCGTCTCTTTCTCTGGGTTGTTAAAATATATAGACATTTACTAATTTACTAAGAGGAGGCTTCCTCTTCCTTTTCTGCCTTCTTACACTCCTGCCTCCATCATTCTAAAATTGGACCCTCCAATTTTAGTGAGGGTCCAAAGTATCAAGTTTGTCTCTGTTTTTATGTGAAACACCTAACACTCATATAAAGCTAGATTAAGGTTCAGAGTACCTACACTTACTCTATCCATAGCTTCCTTGTGGCTTGCAACCATCAAAGCAGTTGATACTCAGTGTTGGAATGCTCTGCTTCCCACCTGCTGTTTCTCCATTTCACAGCTGTAGTGGAGCATACATCTTTGTCTCTCTTCTTAGAACGAACGAAGAGTTAAACATAGTTCATTTTCCCTATTCAATCTGATTACTGCAAGTAGTTTTCTGTTGTCCTTCTCAAAGGTCTCTGGGAACTGCCTGACATTAGCAATGTGGAAAGTCAGGATGTCTGAAGCACGTAACTTCTGTCATAAACTTAAAAGTAACAATACAAGGATGTATATGTGTTTGATGTTTAAAGTAGAAAACAGAAGTATGTATTTCTTTGGATTAGTCCTCACAGTGCAGTGACTTGGGGCCTGATTTAGAGCCAAAAGAGAGAGATCGACACTTGCCACTTTCAGGAAATTTTAGCTCACAGACCCTGGAACAACATCACAGATTTTCCCTGAGCGCTGGTGATAGACCAGGATCACGGATGTTCCTTCGTACCACTGCAGAGGAACAAAAGGGAGTGATCTGGGGGAAGGATAGCACGAAGACTCTTCTCATAGCTACAGCAGGCTGTGCTTCAGCTGCTTTTATCAGAGGTGCAGCTCTGCACTGACCTATTCTGAGATGGAGGTGAAACATCTTTTTTGTGCCCCATCCTATATTATTGGCTGCTGCTCTACTTCCCTAGGCAAAGAAATTTGTATCCATTAACAACAGTGACACTGGGCGTGTGCTTCAGCACCCAGCTGGCTAGACTGATTAAAGCTTACAGCAAGAGCCAGAAACTTGATAGGTCAGTGACCCATAGTTATAGTATCCCACCAGCTAATACCGATTCAAAACTCTTTTCCAGATTTTGCAGTACACGCGTTTGAGTATGGCTGTCCCATATCCATATGAATTTTACTGCACAGCAAGAGCGCAGAACACTGCCTCTCTCTCCTGGCTGGGTTTTGTGCAAGGCCCAGTCTGGCTCGGGNCTCTTTTCCAGATTTTGCAGTACATGTGTTTGAGTTTCCCATATGAGTTTTGTGCAAGGCCCAATCTGGCTCGCCTGTCTGATGCAAGGAGAGGCTGCATGACTATGACTTCTGAGAGGCACTTGAGCTGAGAGGCAGGGATGCGAGTCCCTCCCTCAGCAGCCCCTGCCAGCAGATGTAGTATGGACCTTCTCAGTATCCTGGGAACTTGACGTGGCTGATGTAAGGAGACGTTCATGGAGTCTGTGTCTCACGATGTGCTTTATAAAGAAGCCACGTGTGCCATTTAGGTCTTTGGTTTCTACGAGCTGACAAGGCACCGGTGAGCCAGTTACTCTTCTTTTATCTGCTTTCCAGCATCCTTGCTCCCTCGCCTGTGACCAGCACATTTTGGGAGAACACTTCCTGCCGCAGCTGCGGTGGCGGTGTGTTGCAAGGCTCAGTCAGAATGGAGCGGTACAGCGAGGAGATGCTCATGTTGAGGTGGTAACCTGAGGTGCTTGTCTTGTTCTTAACTCCTGTGGTCTTCAGAGCGCGGTGCAATGGCCCGCAGCTGATAACTGCAGAAATGGGTGGCAACACGGTATCCACAGTAACATAATCTGCTGCAGACTCCTTCTAGGCCTCATCTTCTTACCATTTGTGCGCTGGGCACTGCCAAATTTCAGCTGGGAATTCAGGCTGAATCTAGAAGCTAACATGGGCTGGGCAAACATTCGTCACAGGCTTTGGTACCAGCATTTCTCATGGCTGTACTCCTCTCGCAGGAAGGGAGGCCTTGAAGTAAGCGCGATGAGACTCTCCTGTGCCCTGTCAGTGCTGCTTTAACTACTCGTTCAGGCCTGGAGATGCAACAACAGACACCTGCTCTGGCATCTCAGTGACCACGAGGACAACCTACCATTGCCTGCATACCTTCTAAATCCCTCTGAACCAGGCGTACCTCCCGGGAAGCGCCCTGCTGCAAGGCGCAGTGGTCCTCAGTGCACCAGGATGCATCTAAATCCAACTTGGGGCCTTCTGTGCAGTGTTACAACGTGCTAGGATAAAAGCATCCCCGGCAGCCTGTTTCTTTCAAATGCTTCGCAAGTGCCAAGTCAGAAAACGCTAGTTTTGTGGAAAGAAAACAGCTGTTTATTTTATTTTATTTGAATGATGGTGTGGATTTTAATTCCGCAAAGACATAAAGTATGTTGGTAAATTGTGAGCGTGTGTAGGTGGGTGTGTTGGTGGGTGTAGGGAGCATATGGAAGAAACTGCAGCATGAGAAAGCAACCAACAGAAGGGTTTAAGAAAGTATAAGACAAAGCAGACTTCTCTCTTAATACGTTTTAACTCTTCTTTGGGCAATGCTACCACCTTTTTCTCCTGCCCTCTTAGTTGATAAATTATCCTCAGACCTCTCTCTATGTGTTAGGGATATAATTCTTGTATTTATAGTTCTAGGACCGAAAAGGCAACACAAACCACAAAGATACTACCGGTAACACAAAATTAACAACAGCGAAAAGTTTGCAATGTAAAAAAAAAAACAAACGTACAGT
>VXAA01006226.1:51147-124554 GCA_013399115.1 Anseranas semipalmata | reverse complement strand
CTGAGGGGAGGCCTCATGGCGGCCTGCAGCTTCCTCACGAGGGGAGCGGAGGGGCAGGCACTGAGCTCTGCTCTCTGGTGACAGCGACAGGACCCGAGGGAACGGCATGGAGCTGCGACAGGGGAGGTTCAGGCTGGGGGTTAGGAAAAGGTTCTTCACCGAGAGGGTGGTCAGGCACTGGAACAGGCTCCCCAGGGAAGTGGTCATGGCACAAAGCCTGCCCGAGTTCAAGCCGTGTTTGGACAATGCTCTCAGACATATGGTCTGATTTTTGTGTGGTCCTGTGTAGAGCCAGGAGTTGGACTTGATGATCCTTTTGGGTCCCTTCCAACTTGGGATATTCTATGATTCTATAATTCTATGAAACCTAGATTGAGATTTTAGACATCTCAGTGTGTGTGCATGCATGCTGCTGTTTTTCCCTACCAGGGAAAATGCAGACTTTTGAAGACAGAGGTTTTGGCCTCTAGGAATTGTTTTGCTAGGCTTAATTAACTATGATAGTTATAAATGGTAACATGAGAAACACGGTACTGTTCAGATCAATGGTCATTCTAGTCTAATATTCAACTCCAGCAGTGACAGAGAAGATATTATTTTGGGAGAACATGTAAGTCTAGTCCTTTTAGTATCCCTTCTAGACCTTTTAGTATCACTTTAAGGACCTATTCATGAATTTGTCTAATCCCCTTATGAACTCCAGCATTCTTGTTTTGGTCAATAACTAAGAGACTGAATGCCATTTTTCAACACACTGTAGTCAACTGACACCTTAGCAGACATGTATGTTGACATTATTTATACTAGTATTTAAAATTTATATTTCAGCCATATCTTCTGACCTCTAGAAAGTCATGGGCTTAGGGTGCTAAGCATTGTAAGAAGCTGGGCTGTGCGTAATACATCTGTTATGCAAGGGTTTGTTTTCCTTTTCCTTTTCTTTTCTTTTCTTTTTTTTTTTTTTCTTTTCCAGGAAAAACTAACATTTGAAAGAAATGTTATCTTTGTGATTTGGCCTAATTCTTTCCTACTGATAAAAGGAGAAATCATGAATGCTTTTATTTTAAAAATGTTTGAGTAGAACCTTTGTTAATGTTGTGAAACAACGGTAACTTTGAGTCACTAAGCACCATGTTGAGATATTATACAATTGCAATTTGTATCAAGTCCTTCATTCCATTTTAATTTTTGTCTGTGCCCATTTTTCATGTTGACTTTGACAGAATCCGGATGTAGTCTCAGAAACGGAGCATTTATCTTGCAGTGATAAAGTTTATGCCTTTAATGCTACCTTTCAAGACTAAGAAGTCTCAGGCAAATTGTCTGGGTAGTTTCAGGCTTCATTTGCTCTAGTGCTCACTGGTTATAACTGTTACCCATTTACTTCACACAGCTACTGAAGTTCCAATTCATTAAAGCAATTTAGTCATATACATTTCAACAGGAAAAGGCACCTGCTAAGAGTTATACGTGTGCTCAGATGTTCTTCTGAATCAGTCTTTGCCTGGGGAGCTGACAGAAACAACCTGTGGGAACTACTTGAAATGACTTATGATCATATCTAAGTCAGATCCCTGTTGGTACTGAGTTATTTTAATAGGCATGTACTACAGTATATAAGGTAACACATCCTACCTCTGGCTGTCTGCATCCTTGGTATTTGTTCATAAAAGCACTCTGAAATAAACAAACTCTTCCCTACCCTCATGTTTTTAGTTACTTATTCCTGTTACATCTTTTGAGTTTTCCTTCTTGTTCTATGAGGTCAAGGCTGGCAGAATTTCACAACCTTCAGCCAATATCCGTGGTATGTTTCGGGAACAAATTGATGTGTTCCTCCTTTTTCTCATTTCAAGTTAATAAAACCTTCCCTTGTGCAAATTCTCAGCACACGACAATTTGACATTTGCCAGATGATGCAGGGATAAGAACTGAGGATTTGTTCCTTCTTTTTAAGAGAAAAAAATCAAGTAAAGCCAGCTGGGATTTTTGCCAACAGAAGCTGGACCCACACAGAGATGACTGAGTGGAATAGGCAGAGGGAAGAGAAATGCAGTCATGCTACCAGAAGCAAACCTGAAGAAGATCCTGTCCTTTAGTCAAAGCCCAGAGATGGTGAGCATGTTTTATAAGGTCTGCACCCAGCAGACCCCTGTGAAGGGGTTGCTCAGGTGTCATGCTGAGCTGGTAACTAAGTCAATGCTTTTGAAGGAAGCTGATCTTCAGGAAAAAGCTGTTGCATTGAAACATGACTCTTTCATAACTGGTTTCTCCAAAAGTGAATCTGCCTCCTGCCTTCACGTGTTCATATGGATCTAGATGCAAGGCTTGCAGAGTGATAAACAGCTCACAGGTGAAGCTGATGGATCAATATTCATTTGAACAGGGCTTTTCCTTTCTCTCTCTCTCTCTCTCTTTTTTTTTTTTTTCCCCAGTGTAAAGGATGTGGCATTATCTTTGGCACTCCCTGACTTTTGTCAGTCTGTGTCACAGCTGGAATGCTATTTAAATCCAATTTCTTTTATCTGAAAGTATTTATGTGAGCAGATAAAGCATTAAGCCTTTATCCTAAAGTGCCCTGTTCCACTTTAGTTCTCCAGATAACATTGACTTTTGCTGGAGCTGCCTCTCTGTGGACAGGAAATCAATTCTCTCCCTCATTCTCCGCTTGATCTTTCGTGGTGGATAATGAGGAAGTGTGTGTGATGCTACTGACAGACCTTAGGATGCAGTCCATTAAGAGGTTAAAGGGAATCTCCTCTTCAGACTGTAGGAATCTTTTTTTGTTTTTCTTTTTTTTCTGTTGGAGTTTTATTTGTTTGAGGTGGGGAGAGAAGAAGAGTGGGACAGTTCAAATTTACAGCTTTTCTCTGACTTGAAGCCTAAGTTTAAAAGCTGGAAGCTCTCTTCTCACTCTCCTCTTCATTCATACCGAGCTTACTGAAGCAAGGCCATTCATTTACCTGAGAGAAGTACTATTCAGAATGAGTGAAAGTGTCAACGACTGGCTTGGAGTATGTAAGATTTATGGATTTGAAATGTAAAAAATGATGAACTGAAATGCAGTCAAATGCTTGCTAAGATTGCTGGTAGAGCAAATACTCTGTTATATATTGGATCATCAATGTGCTCTCCGAGGTTAGTGCTAACAGCCTGTATAAGAAGCTCTGGAAAGTTAATTGAGGTTTGTGGGCCAGGAGATGGGAATGATTAGGTAGGATTAAAGTGATATATACAAATGATCTTCTGGACGCAGATATTCTTATGGCCGTACCTGATTTTTGTGAATGCTCCTGATGTTGCAAGAAGACGGATGAGTAACACGTCTTGTGTAAGCTGTAATAGAAACACAAAGAGGAAAAATGTGTAGGACAAATGTGCTATTCTGAGTCTCGTGTTTAAAAGCAAAGGGATAGAAAATTGGCAAGATCTGGACCAGGAATTGGCATGAAAGTCTCGAACAATCCCCACAAGCCTTCTTTTGAGGGAACATGTCAGAAAGAAAAAGGGGAGGGAAGGTTTACTGGGTCAGAGGGGTAATAAAATTGGGAGGAAGTTGCCACATGTATCATGTTCCCTGGAAAACTTGTGTACTGCAACGCTTAAAGTCCATAAATACTTATGACACAATGAACCAGAACAGCACCAGCTAGAAGTTAAGCTGTGGGTCCTAAATGCTTCATATGTCAAAGACAAAGGCAACGTGTTGTTTTTTTGGTGGATGCATCGCTTCACAGGGAGAGTATCCTGGACCTCAGAGCTGGTAATGATATCTCCAGAGAGGCTCCTCTCTGTCATGGCTGAAGGTAAGTCCCCCTCTGCATCTGCTCTGAAGAATACATTTACCACATATGCCATAGGTCCTTCATCCACTTACAGCACCATGGATTAGGAGGAGGGGAGGAGAAGGCAGTGCTTAAATTTGCTTCCTCACGAAGGATTTCTGCAGGTATGACTGTTGATGCAGCTTCCCGACAGCTAAAGGGAAAATAAGCGACTACACAAAGGCCTGATGGCATCTGTAATGGTTTGGTGTGGAGGTGACTGTACCTTGTATCCACTGCTTCAGGGAAACTACTTTGATTTGGAGAAAACAACCCTCCAAAGGCACACACCAGATACAGGCCACCTGGACTCACGGCTTGTAGGATGGCCAGTCACAGCAAAGGTGGCCCTTCATTGCCATCTAACACTGTTTTTTAAATTCCCTTATGTATCATAGGAGAGTAAAGTGTCAGCACTCCCTATCAAAGCCTAACACAAGGATTTGGGCTGTGAATGTAGCTCATCAAACTCACTGTAAGTGACAGCTGGATATTTCAGAGGTAAATCTCATTATGAGCAGAAATATTTATAAAATTGAACATTGGAACTGGTTGGTTCATTTCTTGGCACTCCAAAGAAGCCTTTTGGTCCTCTTCCAAAGAGCTCTCACTGCAACGTATTTGGATAAAAGGAAGCCAATAAATTAGTTGAAGCAAAACTGTGCGTAAAAATGGTGGTCTAATTGCTTCACTCTGGTGTCTCATTTATGTCAATCTTTCTGTCGTCTGGGGTACCCTTCTACAGCCTGTTTATCTCCTCTAATACACCAGCTGTTGGTGCTCTTGCAGTTCATGTGCTTGTGAGGCTTACAGATTCCCTAGAAATCCAGGTGTGTTGCTTTAGATACTTTGGGAGCTTCATCTTCTACTGGAGGAGTGGCCGACCGACTTCTAGGAGCATCCTGGGAGCGGGAGTTGTGTTGCCGTGTACTCACTCCAGTGGAGAGATGCTGCTGAGAGAGGCATCTCTGCTCTTAACTCCTTGCTCTGGCAGTGAGCTCCCACCACTCTCATCACAGAAAGATCACCCTTGGGCCCAGACAGCTCTTTGGATGGTCAGCCAGATGGACTGACTTGTCCTGTGGCTGAAGCAGTGCTAGGGAAGGACCACAGCAGAGGACAGGCAGGAGCTTGCAGCCAGGCTGGGAAAGCAGGCCCACCATGCCTGAGCCAGCTCAATGTAGTATCAGCTCATCTGTACGTAACCGTGTCTCCCTAGGTAAGTCTATATATGCATGCCTATGAATGTCAATTTTGCTTTTTAATTATAACTAATAATCAAAGAGAAACAATTAAAAATCTTATCTTATGAAATCACAAGCTTAATAAATCCCTTTAAGAAATGGACTCTGACTCACTGTCTTTAATCATCTCAGTGATGTACCTATGTGCCCTTTCAAGTCAGTGAAGAGGAAGAAATGTTTCCGGTGTGTGACTCTTCTGATCTACCACTTGGAAAAAAGAACTTTTAAATGGTGGGTGACGACCTTCTGAAGCATGCTGCCGCAGGAGAGCACGTAGTGTCTGCAAGCACAAAAAAAGAATTAGATGAGTTCTCTCGAGTGTGTGCAGAGAAGAGCAATGAAGCTGGTGAAAGGACTAGAAAATAAGACTTATGAGGAGCGGCTGAGGAAAGTGGGGTTGTTTAGTCAGTAGAAGAGGAAGCTGAGGGGAGACCTTATTGCTCTCTACAACTACCCGAAAGGAGGTTGCAGTGAGGAGGGTGTTGATCTCTTTTCTCAGGTGACAAGTGATAGGATGCAAGGAAATGTTCTCAAGTTGCCCCTGGAAAGGTTTAGATTGGACATTAGGAAGAATTTCTAGTTGGAGAGAGTGGTCAAGTATTGGAATGAGCTGGTGAAGGAAGTGGTGGAGTCCCCATTCCTGGAGGTGTTTAAGAGACATGTTGACTTGTCACTATGGGATATGGTTTAGTGACGGGACTTGGAGGGTCAGGTTGATGGTCGTACTTGATGATCTTGAAGGTCTTTTCCAGCCTAGATCATTCTATGATTCTATGAAAACAGATCTTTGAGGGAATAGACAGGGTTGTATGTGCTACTGTCCCTAATCCAGTGACCCTGGACATTGGTAGGGTACAAGGGCAGTGGCCTGCAGAAAGTGGCCAGGACTTTCCCTAGCAGCATCCTCTACTATTGCTGCTGCAAGCAGAGGGCTGGGAGAGTTGGACCCAGAAGGACATTTCACACACCCTTACACTGTCTCTGGCCTCAGACATGACTTTTCCATTTCTACCTGGCTCTGGACAGAGCTTCCTCTCCTCCTTACCCTTCTAGGTCCAACCTAGTCATGGTTTCCACCTAACGTGTCACCCTGGAAATTCAGAGGCTGGAACATGAGGACAGACAGGTGACAATAGGATGGACAGAACATTCTAAAGTAGTATAGCAGATACTGGGTATTTTTTCATTGTTTACTGCCAGGATATTCTGTGGGGATACCCTGCTTGGAGAAACATTTAGATGTTTCAATCAGTTACAGATGAATTATTTTTTTTGTTGAAATGATAACTGGGAAAGTGCTTCTTACCTAAGCATTGAACACCATACTCAGCCTTGAGTATCTCAACCTTGAATATTCCTTCCAAACAGTTAACAAGCACAGCTCTTATTATCAATGCTGTGTAAAGAGCAAAGAGCCACTTGAGCAAGACTCTTGTTTCATGGCCAAAACCAGAACAACTAGAACTGAACTAAAGAGGTCTACTTGGTTGGAGTGGAAATAAAACTAAAATAACTCAGACCACAAAGAACATACATGCCAGCCACTGCTCAAAGGTGCTACAGTACAGCTGGGTAACTCCTCCTGTTGCTGAACAGCAAATTATCCATGAAACAACAGGCTAAAGGGATGGTATTTAACTCAGCTACCTTGAAACATTGGCAGGGTGGAGGAAGTCACCTGAGCTAGTTGCTTACATGCCCTTCACATTTGGTGGGAGAAATAGGTACTTCTGGGGTGCGATTCATGCAAGGTACTTCACATTTTTATGCTGCGCTGTGACTTGCTGAGATGCAGATGTCCATCTCAGAAGTGCTTATGGTTTGGCCACAAGAATCCCTACGCCAGCGACTGAAGCCACCCATGTGGGTTGAATATGGCAAACGTGGAGAGAGGGAAGAGGAGAAGGATATTGAAAAGAACAGCAAGGTTCCTTTCCATGTTTTGAAAATTTGGTTTTCAGACTTGCTGTTTTCAGGCAGCATTTCCATTTCAAAATAAACATATATAAAAATGTGCTAATAAAATGAGTGAAATAACCTTACAGTGAAACAATGTTTTATTTTGGACTGAATGATATTTTTCATTTTGATCCAAAGCTCACTTTTCTAATTTCTTTACTCCTAATAATAATAAGAAAGTATTTGGGCTGACCAACACTCAGATATTTGTGTGGGCTTAATCACCCCACCAAATAGAAAAAAAAAAACACAACCCAAACTATTATTTGCCTTTAGACATTAATTTTCCTACTGCTGTGGGAAATAGTTGTGGTTACAATGCTAACATCTTTTTTTTTTTTTTTTTCCTGCTTTTGCTTCTCCTGTGTTGGGTACCAGAGGTCACCTATAAAACCCATGTTGTACTTGATTCCTCCTTTTCCTTTGGCTTTGCATGTGGATGTTGTATTTGTCACACTGGAGCCTGTATCAGTGCATGACTGTCAGAGAGGCAAGGGTGAAGCTCTGGAGGGATTTTGAAGAGCATTGAGATCAGCTAGTGATAGTAACTTTTCCCTGGGTTTTCTGATTCTGCCTATGACGTGGAAACAGAGGTGTACTTTAGCAGAAGTCCCTGGCAGATTTTGAATCCTGCTGGCTTTCAATGCAAAAAGCAATCTTTTGCTGACATAAGTAATATATATACATACATATATCCATTTGCCAAAAATTGTTTTTGCTGATGTCTTACAAAATTAAACAGAAGAATCCTTCCCCTAGAATTTTTAGATTAAATACATTATACACTGAAGAGAAGATGAGGTTTATGTTGAATTTTTGGCAGCTAAACATTTTTAGGTGCAACTCAGAAAACATTTTCTGACCAACATCTTCAGAACAGGAATATTTTCTGACACAACTTTTTAAACTTGTGTTCTCTAGAAAACCTTTTTTTTTTTTTTTTTTTCCCAGAAATTCCACTTTCTGAAAAAAAAAAAAAACGGTGTATTTTGTATTATTGCCAAAGCCAGAAATACATTGATTTGGAAACACTGCTTTGATGCCTTGTCAGATTTGTAGCCCAAATGTGTCATTTTCCTTTTTCTTTGTGAGCTGGGCTCCCCTGCTGGGCTCTCTCCTCCCTCACCGCTTACTGCAACATCGTAATCCCCTAGGGCTTTGCCTCCTTGCATCAGAGGAGGGAAGGGGAGGAAGAGAATCATTGTGAGTAATGGAGGCTGCTCTGCATGCAGGAAAATGTGTTATTAAAAGAAATTTTGGCCAAGTTTCAGCTTAACATGGAAAAGCCCAAGGAGCATTTTAGTTCTTGATCTTAATTTCCCTGAAACATCAGATATTTTGCATTGACATGGAATAAATTTTGTGATGTGAGTCAGAGAACTTACTTTTTAAATCCAAGTCTCTTTGTGAATTAGGTGAAAATATTAATTTACCTTCTCTTAATTCAGGCTTCATGCTGAAAACTTTTGTTGATTTAGGAAGTCTTTGGGAAGGAGGGATAGTTTCCTTAACATTAATCTAACTCCTTACTCTAGGTGGAGAGCATAAAGGACCAGCTCCTTAATATCATTGCAGTTGCTCTGAAGTTTATAAATGTCCTTAGCAACTAGTACCATTCCTTCATTGGAAAACTAGTGATATTTGTGAATAACCCAGAGACGTTTGCCAAGCACTTCAATCTTTTACACTTTTCCAATTAAGAAAATTAAGGTGCGCTGTTTCTACATGACTAGAGTCAAGAGACCATTCAATATTTTGTGTACAATCCTGCCTGGTTTTCAATACCCTGATGATCCTTATGGATGTTTTTGAGTGCATTATTCATTATCTACCTGTTCCCTTTTCAGCATTTTATTACAATTTGACAGACTAAGCAGCTGTTTAAGTACAAGTATATATTTTCCTTGGTCTTTGTTCAGAGTTGCTTTAGCTCTTGTGAAACACTGACTTCCAGCTGGGAGCCAAAGCAGTTTGAAATGTCTGCAGCAGACAGCTAAGGATACAGTTTAATTAGCCTACTTTGATCTTTTGTATGGTGGCTGATGATTTACTACAGCTTGCAGCATGGTGAGGCAATTATATTCATGGTCATTATGACAGCATCCTTTGAGCCAGAGTTAACGTAGAAGTAAGATTAATTATAATGGGATTTTGTGGGGCCCAGAAGCCAACATAAAGTAATGTTATATCCAGAAGAGTGCAATAAAGGAGAGCTTCATAATCTAAATATTGGGTGAGACCTTGATCCAGCTGAGGTTAATAGCAAAACTCTTTGTAACTTTAGAGAGAGACATTCACTTGTAGGGTATCTCAGACTTACAGTAACTCAGATGATTTTCTGGAAGATCTAAGCTATGTTTCAGTTGACTCCACTGTCAGCCCAGGCTATGGAAACTATTTGCCATTTGCCATTCCCTTCAGCATTATTTTCTTTCTTCTTCTAGAAGCATGGAAAGGAAATTTGGAGAATACAGTTAACTACAGTGATAACTTTAAGGCTTTTCTTTCTTTGCTTCTTGTTTTTTTATTAAAAACTTGTCTCAGGTTATTGTGCTCAGGTCCTGTGCAGTGGCTCTGTCACAATAGATAAACATCTTTTGGGCAAATCTATGCAGCATAATGCAATGTGGCAGTGTTATGCTTGTATCTGTTCAAAGGAGACTATTTCTATAAATATTACGACTTTGGTAGCAGTTGTTATACATCAGGAGAGCTAGTAAGGCCAGCAGGCAGAGCACGGCCCCTTCCAGCTATTGCCTGCAAGAGCCCGCTCATCCTGTACTTCTGTCTCTTTCCTTGGGCCTGCCCTGGCACAGCACTGTCTGGAGATATCTTCACTGTTTCTAAACCAACTAGCTGGTTTGTGTGACAGAAGGAGAACTGGACATGCGATGCTGGAGGCAAGAGACAGTCCACAGGCTGCTCTGTTGCTTATGGGAAAGCGAGAACTTGCCTTTACTATCCTATGGAAACAAAAGTACGTGACTTAGTGCAGCTTTTGCTGGGATTGGACCCAGCTGTTTCTGTTTCTGTCTCCACGTGCTCTGCCAGCAGCTCCCAGCAGGAGCGATGGGCACGGGGGTTGCTCTCCTCCCTCCCTGCCTGCTGCTCATCAGTTGTCAGCTCCCCGAGGTGAACCGTCGCCCCTTGGACTTTGAATGGGAGCTGGCCTCACAAAACACGCTATTTTCCCAGGAGCTGCTGGGTTTTGTGGTTTCTCATCGGCATGCTACTCTGTCCTCTCTCGGTCACTGATAATGAATGGCTTTGGGAGATTTAAGGCCAAAGATTAAATGGCCATAAGGAGTGAAATGCTCTGACACCCTCGCGCTTTTTCCTGCCAGGCAGGGGTTCCGCTGCCGTGCTGCTCGGCCAGCAGCGTGGGCAAGTCTTGCTCTGCCACTGTTGGTGGTTTAACAGCAATACTGCAACTTTTTGGCTTCACTCATTCACAGAGCTTCATTCATAACAAGCAAAAATCTCAAAGCCTCTGCCTTCGACTGCTTTCAATTAAACGTCTGAGAGGAATCCTTTGTCTCCAGCGTTTCAGCCCACGTGAGCAGTCATGGGTTAAAGCCTCCCTAGGTAGTCAGGAGCTGCTGGAGCCGCCCGAGCCAGTGACCCTCGGATAATGGGGTCAGGGGGAGATTTCAGAGCCATATGCTTGTCCCTGCCCAGGTGCTGGAGGATGTGTAGACATGTGTCAAGGATATGTCAAAGCTCATGGACACTTCCACAAAGCTTGGGCCTTCCCCGAACAGCCCACTTACGGGGCACTTCCCTTCAGCACGCCTGAGCTGGTTTCAGCCTGGCAGCTCTGATGAGGCTTGCTGAAGTGCTTTTATTTAAAACATGAACCTTATCTGATCAGTTTTAAATGCAAATTTTCAAGGACTCTTGCTGTGGCTCTTGTCATTTAAAAGACATAATTTTTATTATTACTGTCATAATTATTATTATTATTATTAACAGCTAATGATTACCATTGCTGTGCTTTCATTGTGGCTTCTGGTATCTTCAGATGCCTGTGGCTAACGTTATCTTTGTTCCTATCAGCTGTTGATGCGGAAGAGAATTTTTACCTTTGGGGTTTCTTAGTATCTCAGTACAGAGTTACACTTCATTGCATTGTATGGTTGCCCTCCTGTTTTCTTTGGGTATTACTTTTGACAGACTTTAAAGTGATGTCAGAATCCCTCTGTGCACAAGGGCAGCTATTCCTATTTTGAGGGTGGTAAATCCAAATGAAATCAACATTTTGATGTGGGCAGGGGGGCTCAGCGCGTTCTGCAGACGTGCTGGCTGCAAGTGTCAGAGTCACTTAAATGTCTCAGTCACTTAGGGCTGCATTTTTAAAGTCAGAAAGTGCCTACAGTAGACAGGATGTCTAAATTTACCTCACAATTGATTTCTGCTGCTTATAACACAGCTTTGGAAATCAGGCCCACAGTCCTTAAGGTCTTAGAAACTGCTCCTGCACTGGAGTGGGAGGGGGAGAAAGTGGGAGAGGGATTCAAGCATTGCCCTTCACCTGATATCTGCTATCAGCTAACTTCAGGCAGCCCTCTACACTGCTAAGTGTGCAGCCTTTTCAAGATACCCTCTGACATGCCTAAATATCCCCAAGCACCAGAGGAGCTGCTCGGGATTTGTTTGGGGCTTCAATCTGGGTATTGGCATCAAACAATGTGGCTTTACCCAGGATGCGTGGTGGTGGCATGTAAGTATTTGCCTGTCTTAGGCCCAGGATCCCTTGCAGAATTAATGTGTAGCTGGTTTTGCAGGTCTTCCCTTTGCAATCAGAGAGCAGAGGGGCATTTGACAGGAGGAGGCTGCAGGCTCTCATTGATGTTAGAGGGAATTTTGCCAGGGTCTCACCTGGGGCAGGGTATGAGCTACTGTGACTTCCACAAATGCCATCTGAATTATGCCTCCACTCCTGTCCTGCTCCAATGACACCTCTCATTTTTCAGGTCAACCACTCTTTGGAGACAAGGTGGTCCTCAGCATCCTCCACACACTTTTTGAAACTTAAGGATCTTCCCCCACCACTCTGCCTCTTTTGCAATTGGTAACTTTTGCAAGAGTCTTGCAGATCCCTATCTTCTGAGCCTGACTGCCAAATGTCAGTCAGAAACCGAAACTTCTCATGCAGGTCCCAGTGAGGGAACGTGGTCTTGCAATATAATGATAATAATTATTCTTTAAATTAGACTTTGCAATCTGCAGTTCTGCTCATTGTTTTGCCTCTCTGTTGGCTGAGAGCCTGAAAAAACAAAGCCAGAGATTGTTTGCAAGGCAGTACTACATCTTATTTTAATAACCATAACTCATCGCTTTATTATTTTTTTCATTTTTCAGAGAAAAAGTCTGAAGAACCCCCTGGCTTTGACCATGTTTTATAGATCTTTTGGATTGCAGAAGGACAAATAGAAAACATTCATAGGAAGGTGTCATGAGAATGGGTAACTATTACATGCCTGCAAGGTGACAAATTCTGGCTACTGTGTACATATGAAAGGAGAGCCTGGAGACCTGTCCAAGAGCAGGAATTGGAAAGGGGCCATGTGGCTTTGCTTGCTGCTTGGGTAGCTCTGTAAAGGGAAGAAAATTGTTCCTTCTGTCACCTCTTTGATGATTTTGAGTTTGGACCTTTCATGTGCCAAATCCTGCTGGAGCGGGCACAACTGCAAATGTAGGAGGGAGGTGGAGAAAGGTTCTCTGTAAAAGTCTCCCAGTCAGGCATATCTGGTGTTATGGGATGAATTAGGACAGCCATTAGGACAGTGCTGACTGTAGTTTATTTTATGGTGTTCAGTGTGCAAGTGGGGCTACCTATTACCAGTATCTTTTAGGCACCCAAAAGCAATAGGTTCTACATTTCTCTTCACACAGGATTACTGTGATGACTGGAGCAAAAGCAGCCTTTTGTGTACAGCATCCCAAAACTCCTTCACACCAGCCCCATGTTTCAGAAAATTTCCTGAATCACCTAAATCTTTGTAGGTCCAGCATGCAGTCACCCTTTTGTCAGATCTTTGCATCTTCTTATTCCACACACCATTTCAGAGCTAGCTACAAGCTATCTGATTATCCCAGAAGCTTTTTAGAGATCTTAATTTTTGTATTTTTTTTTTTATTCTTTTTAGTCTTCCACATAAGTTGTTAACTTGGCTTCTAAATGGTAAAAGTCTTTGTAATTGCACTGTCTGTGTAATTCCTGAACCCATGAGACATTTAAGCTAGATTTTATCTTCTTGCCTCACTATAGGAAAGGAAAGGAGAGCTCAATCATGGTCTCCTCTGCTTGTCAGCACCTGGGCAGTGAAGGAGGTACAGACCGGAGGGCACCAGAGCAGCAGCAGCAAATGCTGCTTCTGCCTGAAGAGGGGTTGCAGAAGAAAAGGACGTGGAGCTGAGGTTTAGGGTGGGAACACAGTCAGTAAGCTCCTTAGTGCATCAATGAATATGAGTAGGTTATATTAAGCATGTTAAGGCTAAAAAGAGGTGTAGAAATCCCAGAAAGAATATGATGATGCAAAGATAAAATAAGGGGAACAACTAACTCTTCTCTCTTTATTTTCTCCTTTCCTTATGTTATATTTTACATTCTCTTCTATAATAGCATAAATATCTTCCTGTGTCTGGTACAGAGCTTCTGATTTTTCCAAGAAGATATTATAAAACCAGCATCATCTAATGACTTCTGCAGTCTGAGCCATTTCAGACAACGACGACTTGGCAGTTCAGTTCATTTGCAGTGGAGATGCTGGGACCGTCACGATCAGCGAATGAATTCCAGCAATATTTTGGATGGGTTCCTGCTTCCAGTTGGCATTCGGTCTCCTGTCTGCATCTCTGTTCAAGCTCTGCTGCATATGAGCAAGGCATCAGCCATTATTCATT
This sequence comes from Anseranas semipalmata, assembly GCA_013399115.1. Lineage (NCBI taxonomy): Eukaryota > Metazoa > Chordata > Aves > Anseriformes > Anseranatidae > Anseranas > Anseranas semipalmata. The sequence continues at coordinate 110,621 of VXAA01006226.1, read as the reverse complement.
TTTAAAGCTGGTTCCCCTTGGCACCAGTTGCACTTCAGCTGACTCTTGCAAACCAACAAAACATGCTTCAAAGATTTGTGGAAGTTTGGAAGGAGTCTCACATTTCTCACTGCCTGCACATTGAAAATAACAACACTGCTATATTTCCCTTTACCTGAACACACACAAACTTCACCTCTTCTGGAGCTGACAGGGGTTTCCTACATCTGCTCCCATGTGTGGGTTACCTTTCAAACTGTTTGCCCCTGTAACTGGATAGTCTCCCAGTTCTGAAATAATCAGAAAGACTTGAATTGTTAGATTGATTTATTTCTTTGTTGGGATAGAAATGAAATGAAACAGGCACAAGCCAAGAGTTTAAAAAAAAATCAGGGGATTAATATTAGGCTCTGACATTTTTATTTAGGCTAATAAATAAGTAAGTATGAAAAAATGCTGAATGGCTCCCAGCAGCTGTGTTTGGAGTTGATGGTTTTGAGCACTCGGTTCTTAAGGAAAAGAGGTTGTTTTACCTGCATGCATGGATCTGAAGGCAGAGGTCTGAGCTGCGTTTCTATTTTTAAAAATCTTGACCATACTGTTATTTTATTTCATGCTGTCTAGTAGGTAGGCATATTGCAGTTCGGGTGGGTGATGTCAGTGTCACGAGACTGACGCTAACTCCTGCTAAAATCTTGGCCTAGAATTGTTTCATTTCAGTTCTGTTCCAACAAGGAGATTAGGAAATCACAGTTGCCTTCAGAGCTTTAGCTTTTTGCTCAGTTTTCCATGTCTTCTTCTTTTAGCTGCCTGAGTGCTGTAACTAGAAGCCTGTTTTAACCAGCTCAATCAGCAACTCTAATCTACCTAAGGCTTTATAAGCTGCTGCGATTTGTTCATGGACAGAGCTGGTAGGGCTTTGGTAAAGTTAGAAAGAGTCAAGCCTTGGTGTAAATTGGATGCATGGTGCAAAGTTTTTGAAATTCTGTCAGAAGTCTTTTTTGATAGGATTCCACTAGCAAATATTTGATAGAAGAAAGCTAAAGCATTGATTCAGAAAGGCTGAGCTTATAGAACACCACAACATTCTGCTGCAGTGTGAGTTTTCCATGGAAGGTTTCCAAAAGCTATGGTCTAGCCAGGCAGCAGGAAGGCAGTAACATGTGACTGCCTACTGCTTGCAGGCAGAAAGTACTGATTCTTGGTCCAGCTTTTGTTTCTCTTTTCCAATAACTCAGACAGTGGTGCAGGCCAAACTTTCAAGGGCTGAAGAGCTATTTTAACTAGGATCACAAGCATGGCAACGAGACAACACAGGAATTCTCAAAAGTGGTATGTCAGATGGAAATGTACATATCCTGAAGGACAATGACTGCAAATATGTGGTGGCTTTGGGAGAGATAAGCTGCCTAGAGAGCTTGTGGCTTTTCCATCCTTTGGAGATATCCAGAACTTGACTAGAGAGGGTTATGAGTCCAAATTTGAAGTTAGCCTTGCTTTTAGCAGGGGTTTGGACTAAATGATCTCCAGATGTCCTTTCTGACCTAATTTATCCTATCAATCTCTTTATTTTTTTTGTGTGTGGAATTTCCTACTTTGTCTAAGTTGCAACCCTGTCACTTTGGTCAGCAGAAAAGTTGTACCACAAAGTCTCCCATAGAAAGTATCAACAAATAGGATGTTCTAGATAAAAAGGAGAAGTTGAAATGCAAAGGAGAAGATTGTAAATGTTCTTGTAAGTAGACAGTTTGAAGGATGAGAAAAGGCAACTGAAGGGAGACAAAATTTTGGAGCCATCTCAGCAGTTTCATTCCCTCGTCTTTTCCCTACCACATCTCCACTGGAGTCACCTTGATACACAGCAGCCACGAAGTAAGCTAACCAGTGCCTTGGGTGAATGTATGAGCTCAGTGCTTTCCCTATTACATCTTCTCTGGCATTGGGAAGAGGGAGACCTTCCTACAGCTGATATCTCCACTGAGCCTCCATGCAGCAAAATGGAACAGCTTAATGCTTTAGGTCACTAGAGCTATTCACTGCACAAACAAATAATAGCTTTATGAGCTTTTTCAGGGCAGAACAGAGCAACTGGCTTTATTTGTTTGGAAATGTTGATAATTATGCTCGTCAGAACATCAGAGTGCTTGTTGGGAGCTATTTTTTCCTTTTTACTTTTTTCTTTGAGATTCATAAATAATCAGATTTAAAGGGACAACAGTGCTAATATAGATCTACTGGTATCTCTCATTCCTTGTACATCTTTACTTTGCTTTTTTAAGTAAACAAAAGACATGATTAAGAAATCACAGCCAGATTGTGAAATCAACATCCCAAAGAGGTGTCAAGTGAAGAGAAATGGAAAAGGAGAGGAGGTTCTTATTTCATGTTAATTTATCCAGGGAATATTGGTAATATTATTGCTGTGTTGTTAAAAATATGATGTAATTCTTAAAAGATTTCCTTTTTTTTTTTTTTTTTTTGGATTTCTTATTTGGTCAGTGGCAGCTATAGGAGAATTGAAAAATGAAACCACAGTTCTTAGCTAAAGTGCCCTGATAGCACTGTTTGAAATAACTTTTAAATCATGCTGCTGTGCTGAAGGTTTTGTCAAAATATGGTGGCAGATCATGTGCTGGAGGAGGATTCCTGGCTTGTGAGAAGAGTAGTTGGTATATAAAGGAAATTGCACTTCTTATATCAGTTTTGTGTTTCTATTCTGTAGTGCCAAGTTTTTTTTTGTTGTTGTTGTTTCTTTTTTGAATGGTCTAGGATGTTCATCCTTTNTTTTTTTTTTTTTTTTTTTCCAGAGAAATAACTGTTTTATATTTGCTTTGTTACAGAATTAAACTTCTGTGTTATTATTGCTTTGGATAATGTCATAGGATGGACAAATGATGACAAAACAGGACATAAAGTCATCTGAAATAAAGTCTGTGTTTCCTGATAGACTCCTGTTCATGTACACATGAAGGCATTATATAGATGTAGAAAAGTTAAATATTATTAAGTTTCAAGAGTACAGTAGCACATAAAAGGCTACAATGAAGACTAAGTCTGTACTATCCTAAGTACTCCATGGACTCAAATGAAGATACAATCCTTGCCAAAGGTAAAAATGAACTTCTAGATTTGTAACAGTTTAGTAGAATTCCGTAGATGTTTAAATCTTGGAGACACCCTTGAGATTGTTTAAAACCTCATCTTCTGAAGAATCCTATGCAGTCACATCCCTTTAAAATTCTCCAGAATTATTCATCTGGAGCTCTATATTCATAGCTGTGCACTGCAGGAGGGAGTGTCAGGTGATGTGGTGCGATGATTTAAATAGCCTACAAAGTTCAAATCCATGCAGTCTAGCATGACTGTTATTATCGGAAGTGCAGCTTTGGTGTATGATATCCAGAGTGATGAAAATGACAGTAACTGTCGAGGACATATGCATCTACAAATTAGATTGTTTCTCAGGAGATGATGCTAGAACAAGGTATAAGATGGAGTGAATACGAGTTCTCTATTTCCCATCAGTTCACCCAGCACACAGATATCTTGTGAATCAAAATGAATGACCAAGGTGGTAAGGCTAATCCATAGCATAAAGTAGGCTAGACTGGTTTTATGAAGTGTCTGTGAACTGTGCTAGAAAATGAAGAACCTGGAAGTTCTTTTCACGTTTCTTTTCTGCAAGCACATATGGGAGAAGTGTTAGGGGGCATGAGATGCTCGTGAAAAGGATGTGTGAACAGACAGTAGGACAAAATGGAAGAGGGAAAGGAAGTGAGACAGCAGAGGAAATAATATAGAAAATACTGACAACATAGAAATATAGATAACATAGGAAAAAGAAGCATCAGAGGAGGAATGTACTGGAACAATGATGATTAATCTGGAGCAAAGACAAATGAAAAATAAACCCTGCCTTTGGAGGGCGCTTGCCTTTAAGATTCCTAAATGCCAGTTATGATTAACAGAGATCTCTTAGCCTTACCCCGAATCAATATTTGTGAATTTTTCCATGGGAATCTAATAGGTGAAATGGGTGTTTCTATCACGTCTGGTCTCCTCAATATTGATTGATCAGTGCCCTTTTCTAGCTGTTTATAGAAACCCTTTACCTTTGGCTGTTTGTAATCACAAAGCAAATTTCCAGGTGCAGTTATATTATTTTACCTAATCTATCCTTCCTTTTCCTTGGTACAAAAGGGGTGTGTGGTCACAGAGGAGACAACAACAGCCCTGAAAATTCATAATAACACAAGGAAGTGGGAGTATTATGTGAATGAGAAATCCTCATTGCAAAAAAAATATGCGACCTTGTCAGCTACAAGTTTTAAATAAGATCGTATGGAAAGCAGTTAAAAAAAAAAAAAAAAAGTAACGGAAGGGGGAGCAAATAACACTGCAAGGATGTGCTGGAGAGGAGCTAAGACTCTCCACTTTTCTGTCTGACTGGGGAGCTTTAAGCAATGGTGACTGCAGCAAAATTCTGCCAGGCCCCAGGGAAGGAAAGAAAACATGGCAAAGTAATGAAGACCTTTAGATGGCTCAGTTATTGGGTTGTTCTGCTACTGAGATGCATTCCTTACTTTTTCCAAAGGATGAAGTCTACCTGACTATCAAAGACATGGTATCCCTCTACCAATGAAGCAGGTTATAAAGTTATTTAGATTAGGGAACACTTGTGTAATTTCCATGTCTCTTTCTGGGAAGAATACAGAATACAGAAGGAAGGTTGTCAGGTGAACAAGGTTACGCAGTTGATAAAGAAATTGGTTGCAAAGGGGTGATATTAATACTGAAGACACAATACTTGAGTAGTTGATGCAGCTATTACTGGCAAGATATTTAAAGTGGGATAGCATTCCTGGCTGGGTATTGAAGAAAACAAAGTGTTCAACAAAAACAGAAATAAAGGTAAGGATAAAATAGACCATAATTACTTCTGAACACAGGTATTTGGTAAGATAAGTTCTTGGGATAGTGTTGCTGTGTTGGATCTCAAGGGTGAGTGAAAGGTATCAGAGATAGCAACAGGTATGGATAGATACCATAACAGTGTCAAGGAGATGCAGATTACTGGGGATTGTGCTGATATGTGTTAAGCATTATGAGATGCCTTAATTTGCCTGGTGTAGACTGGAGAACAAGTGATACTGATGACAGCCAGGCCCAGGTATTCCAGGGTGTGAGTGGTCACAAATTTCTTTGTTGAAGTGACAGAATTTTGTATTCCAACCATGAAGAAAATCTTAGAGAGAAGCTCTCCAGGTTCAGCAAGATAAATAAAAGCCTTAAGAAGGAGATTAGCAGAGACAGAATTTTCAAGGAGTGGAAAAAAGGCCCTCAGCAGTCATAGAGGTCAACATGTGGATGAATGAAGTGCAAACTGCCAAATGTCAAGTTGAGATAGACCGAGAAAAAGATGTTAAAACAAATAACAGAAAGTTCTTGAGTCATATAGGAAAAGAAATGCTATGCAGTGAGAAATTTGTAATGGTTAAGGATAATAAAATGCAACATCAAGATTAAATTAATACTTAGATTCAGTTTTCAGTAGAAGCTATGGTACTGACTACAAGGTAGAGGCATAGCAGCCAGTGGGAAAGAAAATAAGAGAAGTTTTAAGATGAGACTTTGAAGGAAATTATCATTGGGCCTACTAATGTGCTACAGCTCTAATAAACTGTGCTTGTGAGAAGATGCAGCACGGGTTTGGCAAAGGTGTGTGGTGGCTGTGTAAATTGATAGACTCACAGACTCGTACAATGGTTGAGGTTGGAAGGAACCTCTGGAGGCCATCTGGTCCAAGCCCTTGCTCAAGCAGGGCCAACTAGAGCTGGTTGCCCAGATCCATGTCCTGGCAGCCTTTGAAGATCTCCATGGAGAGAGACTCCACAACCTCTCCAGGAAACTGGTTCCAGTGCTCAGTCACCCCCACAGCACAGAAGTGCTTCCAGATGCTCAAATGGAACCTCTTGTGTTCCAGTTTGTGCCCATTGCCTCTTGTCCTGGCACTGGCCACCACTGAAAAGAGCCTGTCTCTGTCTTCTTTGTACCCTTCCTTCAGGTATTTATACACATTGGTAAGATCTCCCCTGAGCTTTCTCCTCTCCAGGCTGAACCGTCTCTCAGCCTCTCCTCATAAGAGAGGTACTCTAGTCCCTTGATCATCTTTGTGGCCCTTCATTCACCATTCTCAGAAGATGTGCTGTAGAGGACTGCCAAAGATAATTAAGAAAAGGGGCATCTTATGCAAAAAAGCTAAAATAAATTGTCCTGCTTAGTATAAAAAAATGAGATCTTGGAAGAGGACATTCCGTAAGTATATAAAAGAGGAAAAAAAAAAAAGTTCTGTTTAAGTTAAAGACATGTAATCAGTTGGATGTGATGAATATCTTTGTCCTGGAAAACTCGAAGAATTTCCTAACCCCAAGATGAGTCGAACCCTGAAAAATCCTTAAAAATTTGAATGACTTAAGATGGAGCTGGAAGTTTTGGAAATGGTTTATATGATATCGCTACCTGCAATAGCAAAGGATTGACTTGGGGACTCACAGGCCTTTCTCAATTGAATATCCAAATATACAAAAAGACGAGAGCATCTTTTACACATTTACTACTTTTTATTTCTCTGAAAGCTGTGAAGACAATCATAATGATAATGAAAACAATTAATCCCTTTTTCTTTTCCCCTATAAGTTTGAGGTATTTCTGAAGCCAATGTCAACAGTTATGCCTGATTTAGTTGAAAAGTGTGTATTTAATAACAAGAACTGTGTGATGCAAGAAAAGAATGATGGATAATCTTTCCTTTTTCCAAAAATAAAAGACACGATATGGGACCATGCTGCTGGTCATTATTACCAGCAATAAATCTGCACTGTTGCTTAATTATTCATTGACATTAAATGTCTTCTCGTACACACTCTGCCAACATAGGATTGTTCTTCACTTTGCTTCTGCCTCTTACAGATTGTCCTCACCGTGAGAGTATATGAGTGTTACATATCTGTTGCAGTGCTGTGTACTAGCTTCTTCTCCTTGTGGGAAAAGAATATGAAATGGAGTGAATTAATTTTATAATTAACTTGATAGGTTTCTAAGCATTGTTGTTTTGTCAAATGTGTGTTTTTCTTTTATATACAAGAAAGGCAAAGTCACATAATCATGTGCTTGCAGTATAGCCTGGTGAGGGGTGTGATGGTCTTCTGTGATTGTGTGGAGTTCTTCTCACAACATTGACAGCCCATTAAACAATTACATCGTCTGAGTTGTGCAAAGGGCTGCTGCAGATCATAGTTTTTTTTNNNNTTTTTTTTTTTTTTTCTAGAGTTTCTGGGAGAGGTTCACTAATATACCTTCAAATGACATAGCCCTTACGACCTGAGCTATAGTTATCCTGTAAACAGAGCAAGGACATAATGCTGTGAACAATTATCCTCTCACTTGTAAAGGTTTTTCACAACCAGGGGGGGATTAATCTCAACTAACTTAGAAGAGACAGATAAGTTCTAGACCTCTGAAGTTGGGTGAGACATTGAAAGTGCAATTAATTTTGTCAATCATTATCTTCACAGTCAGTAACACGCACCTGGAAGGACTCTTTTTTTTAGATGTAGTGAAACTGCAGATGGGAATGCAGAGAACATCTTGTGGGGACAGTTAGGAAGAAAAAAGTAAAAAAAAAAAAAAGGAAAAGGTGGTGCAAGGATAGAAAGAACAGCAGCTTCTTGCTCCCGATTGCTTGAGAGGGAGCAGAAGATAGCCATTTAGGAAGACAGGTTTCCTAGAAACCATGTTGGCCAACAGCAGATGATAAAAAAAAAAACACAAATTGTCAAAAGAAGAGCCAGATACAGTGTGATTTTCCTTGAGGGAAAAGAGATGTGGATTTGAAGAACGAGCAGAGATTGGATGGCCAGACAGAGGGAATAGGAGAGATCCAGGGCAGCAGTAGGAAAAGAGACACAATCCCCTTAGGTGTGGGAGAAAAGGCATAGAAGAAAGCATATGACAAGGATCAAGGAATGGCAGACACAAGAGAATAGGCCCCAAAGGAGATAAGGTAGTAATGGAAATAGTAAGAATATCTATTTTCATATGCTGCTTGAAGACAGAATTTGTGTGTGTGTATGTTCACATTCACCGGAGCTAAGAATGAACAAGAATGTAAAAGCTGAGATTCTGAACTTGGAATAAAAAGAGAATGTCTAGGTATAACCCACATTTTGAAATACACATTTCTCTGCATTTCTTACTTTTTCAGTTTAAAATTCATCCACTAGCTGGCATGCGTTGATATTTGCAGTTTGGCAGTATGAACAGATGTGTTTTCTCAATTCAAAAGGGAGGAGTCCGTGTTCAACTTTGCAGAGAAGGAAAAAATATGAGCAAATCATGTCACAGGAAGCAAAGAAGGACAAAAAAAATTCTCTTTTTCTCCAGCTTTGAAGGGCCCTAGACATTCCAAACACAAAATTTGCAGAAAGCATAGTCAAGGAAGAACAAATATATGTAGAGAATGTTCCACCTGTTAAGGTTATTGAAAGTGTGTAGAAGATGTGATATGTCATGTTCCTACATGTTACTGGCAGATATGCATTTTTAGGAAAATACAAATCATGGGCAATCTTGTCTAAGCAAATTTGCAGAGTAACATTTCAATTGACTGAAGAACTTTGCTTCTGCTTCTGGAGAAATGTCAATGTTTTCTTCATTCATTTTGTTTTTTTGTTTTTCACCTAAGAGTGTGATGTGCATTTAAGAGTATGCACATCTAAGAGTATATGTGCATTTTTCAGATTAGGTTCAGATTTAGCACTCATTTTCATCCCATCAGCTCTATCCTAGCTGGTCCATCTGAAAGATAAATTAGAGGTAAGATTCTCTCCTCAGTAATAGTAGAGAATAAAAATTTGTGTGAGATACCAAAATTCCTTGACAAATTAGGAAAGCATTGATATACTGCTCCCTCATTTAAGAAAAAAAGACAGATGTTTGCTGTTTGTAGTTCAGGTTTCTTTGCTTTAGTTCAGAGGTATAAGCTGTCTTCCTGATCTTTTTATCCTAATAATCAAGCTGCTACTCTTCAAAAACTCCTATTGGAACAATGGATGACCCAAAATTGTTTTAAATTCACACAGAGAACTATTTTAAATTTGGCACTTCATTCTCTTTCTTTTTACTGCAAGTTAGGCTTTGCTGAGTCTCTCAGATACATTTTCACTTATTTTTACCCCCCAGATGAATTTGCAGTAACTTTTTTATGTCAGAAAACATTACTTCTGCTTTTTTTTTTTTTTTTTTTTTTCCAGATAATTTCAATACAAAGTCTAAGATTGATGTGAATGGAGAATGAATGGGAATGCCCAGGTGTGCAGCCACCCTACAGAGTCCACAGCAAAGAGAGGGGGCTCCCAGAATGGCCTCTGTTAATGGCATCTGGATTAGCAGTTCATCAGGACCCCATCACATCTACCTGCAGTTTCATGACATGCTTGGAAAAGCAGCTTGTAGAAAGGAGATGAGTGCTACGCAGTCCTGGGTTGCTACATTTAACAATTGTTTCTTTTGCTTTCTACATCTGATGAGATATTTTTGGGAGCTCTTCCAAAAAACGGGGCTTTGCTGGGGTTCAGTAAGAATGGCTCTGTGTTTTACAATGTGGTTTTGTTCCCTTATAAAAATTAAAAAACTCCACACAATAAGAACCCAAAATCATGCGGTACACAGTGTGATTTTCTGAGTTCCCCCTGGGAAGACCTTTGCATGGTTTTGCTGTGGCAACCAGATAATTGTGAGCAGCCCACACTGCGAATGTTTCTGCAAACTGTTGACACAGCTCATAACAATATATCTGTCCGCTCACTTGTAAAAGCAGCAGCACTCGGCAGCATAAAACCAGCAAAAGCTTCAAGCAACACAGGGTAATTAGTCCTCCCTGTAACATACACAGGCAAAGAAGGTATTAACAGTGAATACACATTAAAAAAAAAAAAAGGCTTTTCAAAAAATGCAGTTTTTAAAAAGTCTTGTTTCAACACTGACCTCTCAGGATAATTTATGACCCTTACACATAGCTGGAAGGAAAATTTAGGTGAGAGGCAGGTGTTTTTTTTCATGCTTACAGGCTAAAATGAGTCCTGGCTGATGCTCAGCTATCCACAGATATTACTGATCCTGCTGGGTCCCCTCCACCAGGAATGGATGAGCTCACATGCGGCTGGCAAGAGCCAGATGTCCATCAGAGACAAACACAAGGCAATTGTATGCAGAATTTGGCCAACACTACTCAGAGGAGAAGGGTGAAAAATCAACCCTGGAGCATCTTCTGCACTCCCTGGAGTAGCTTTAATCCACTCCATTGATCACAGCATTTCCAGGCAGCAGCGTGAGTCTAAAAATCAGTCTAACCTTTACTTTATCTCACCACAGGTGGTGGTCTCAAGTGCCTCTCGTGTGAGATAATCGAAGGCTCTGGGAAGGCAGCTGGTGGGAGGTCATGTGCTAAAACACAGGTAATACAGGTTGAAAGCTGGCTGCACATAGCCCAGAGGCAGCAGCAACTGGATATGCCATCCTGAATCTAATGCGTTTGTAATTGCCACTTAAAGAGAAACCATGCTGATTTTCTTTCTGGTGGATCTCATCATGTTCTCTGTGCCAATTACCCATCTAGCATCAGTGCTGATAAAAACAAAAAGAAGCAATGGTTGCTATTGGAGTTCTCTTGGAGGCCTAGTACGGCTGTGATGAAGTGATATGCAAACATTTTTTTTTGGTCTTGCATAATTTCTTGCACCTTCCTGCAGACAATTGTCCTGTCTAATGCTTCCCCACAAGAAACAACCAGGAGTGACTGGGCCACCTCTTGTACAGAGCTGTGTCATGCTGTCAACAAGTGGGGAAGGCTGTTGCCTGCACTGTAATATCAGACTTGGCACTGGATGACTGATGCCAAATTATTTCAATTAAAAAAGAAAAATGTCATTTTTCATACCAGTATCAGCCATCAAAAGGGCAGACACTGCTCTTCATCTCATGTTGAATGTGCCAATAAAAACATCATCAGCTTCATGTTGTCCTCATGGTGCCCTCCTCTTCAGTGAACAGCGTTGTCCAAACACAAGTCAATGGTGTGAGGAAAAAGGAAAGCTTATTTGAGTGTAACAAGCTGTGATTTTTTTTTTTTTTCTGGAGGGTTCCAAATCCCTGGAAAGATTAAAAGATAATTGTATCCCTACTACACAATTGCAGAAGGGTTTAAGGGAATTACAAGATTTAAGAAGCCTATGATATTTCTATTATTTTATTCTTATCACATCGCAAAATACTTTTCCATTAGAGTGGAAATAAGATCTTCTTGTTTCCATTTTAGTACTAACTCTTGGCCAGGCTGTCAGTTCAAACTGCAGGGCAAACAAAAGCACAGCTCTGCCTCTGGGAGGTCTCTCATCTGAGAGAAATCAGAGGGATTCTGAACCATGAGAGCTGATTTACAGAACAAATCAAATTATTTATCTGAAAATTTCTGTCATAATCATTAAGGTCCCTTCTATGCTGTCAAAGACCAGGTAGGATTGTAAGAATTGTACATTCTGTCAATTTTGGCATCTCTTTTTAACACTAATTTCAGTTTATGTTAGAAGAACTTTTCTTTGTATAGCTGATCTCAAATGTCAACAAAGTCTACTCTGCAAGCAGCGCTGTGCTGCCATAAATCACGTGGTTATTGCACCTCAGGGATGTTAGAAGCTCAGTGCCCATGAAGACACATTTACGTTTGAAAAAAAGCACCATTTTAGCATGCAACCTGACAGATGGATTCTGTCTCCATAGGTCTCATGTAACCACTCCATCACTTAATAGTTTATTATAACAATAATCACCATGAAAATTTCCCAAAGGGAGGCTTTAATTTTTCACCTCTGAAGCCACAGCAAAGGAATTGAGTCTGATTTTAGTATTCATGTCTTCTCAGGAACCGTTCTCCGCATCTTTTTGCTCACAGATGGGCATGAATGAAAATAAAATGAATGAGTGCTCACAGAAAAACAGGCTGTAGTAACATACTAGAGGAGGAGGGGAAATTAAAAAGCTATGCTTGTATGCTCTACTTGGTGAAAACTCTCAGTGACTTCTGGCAGCCTGAGAAGGTGGTGTAGGATCAGGCCCTTACCGCATTTCAATTGAACCTAGGTTATTTATCCCTGGAGAAATCATGGGGAGAATGTTTTCTTAATTTTTGTATTTCATAGCAGCGAGCTTCTGCTGCTGTATGCAGACGTGCTTGCAGTACTGACCAATAAAGACAACCAGGACTGAACTTCAGCCTGCAGATCACAAGGTAATGTTGTTGCCATTTCCTGTTTTAGGTGTTGTTCTACAATGAGGTGAAGCCTGTGGGTCTTGTGGATGCCCAGCATGGTGTGGAGAATGCTTGGGGAGCCACAGGATTGGGCTCAGAGATGCCTCCAGGTACCCCAGGACGGTTCTGAACCCCTCCACAGCTGGTCCCCATGGGAGTCACAGCACACTTCAGCTTGGGGAATGTTCAGCCACTGACTGCAAAAAGATGAAGGTTCCTCCCTCCCTGGTCCCACAGGTCAATGAAGTCACTTGCAGGGTCCTCAAGTCCTGAGGGAAGCGGTGTTGCCCCTGGGAAATTTCTCTTTTTCATATTGAAGATTAGCAGCCAGATCCTTAAATGAGTTATTTTTATTTTTATTTTTTATTTTTATTTTTATTTTTATTTATTTTTATTTTTATTTTTATTTTTATTTTTATTTGTGTGTGTGTGTGTGTGTGTGTGCATGCGTGTTGTTTTGTTTTTCTGGCCATTTTTTAATGATACTTGGATAGTATTATAATCTTTAAAAGTCTATGGTCTATCAAGGCCACCTTACTGCTTCAGAGATCCTTTCCTACCCATAGCACGGGGACAACATACCCTCTCAATAAACTCTTTCTGCAGAGAAAGAAAAATATTCTGAATTCAATCCTTTTGCTTTGGGAACTGATGATTTCCATGACTAACTGCCTTTTTGGAATTTGCTTTTTGGAAACTTGTTTATGTGAGCAGAACAAGGTACAAAGACACTTACTGATGACTTATTTGTCTTCACCTGGATGGTGGTTGTGGGAGAGACACAGTGCTAGTCCCTTGGTACTGTCCTCCATGTTTCATCTCACAGGGGTTCACATGCTGTCAGTTCACATTGGAAACAGGTTTATGCTCAGTCATTTGAATGTTAAAATAGTTGGCTTCAGCATAAGCACATTTTGACAATCTGTTTGAGAACAGATTAGGAGGATATTTTTCTCTCTTTCCCTTTGTTTCCCTTGTGTGTTGTCTGATTCATAAGTTGTCATCAAAACCCCCCACTCTACCTGCTCATGAAGTGTTCATTTCCTAAGAATTTAAAAGCCACTAAAGAACAGTCACGCACTATTATTTTATTTTTATGTTTAGTGCAGTGGAGACTGTAATGCATGGCTTTCCCCCCAGAAGTTTATTATCTCATTGTAAAAATGAAGTTGAGTGAACAGAGATATTGATTAAAAATGAGGGACAAAGATTTCAACAACAAAATCAGAAAGTTCCTTAATTGAAGTGAGATGCTGCCAGCTCCCCCTGGAAGCCAGCTGGAAGAAAGTTCTGCTCTGTAATGGAGTGGTGGGTCTCTGACAAGGTCCTGGTGCCTCCTGCCTATGACCTCCTCCCAGAGGTTTGACTTCTGCAGGGCTGTGTATTGTGGTTTGTGCCTGATGGCTCCCAGCCATATTAGGCTGTTGCTGTGTAGCATGTGGGGCCAGAAGGATTGGCTCTTCTTAGTCTCTGAGTTGCCAACTCCCTCCTCTAAATGAAATGTAAAAGATGTTTCCTAGCTTTAGTCAAAGCTTCCAAGACAACCTCAGTGGATGTGACTTAATGCAGTGACAAAAGCATCAATTCTCACCATGCTCTTATCTTCAAAATTCCTCAATTCTGGGGTTCTAGAAACTAGTGATTTTGATTAAAATACATAGCATCATATTACTGAAAACGCTCTTTTGCTCTGGCTGGAAGAAAAGCTGCAAAGAGAATGAGGCAAATGGAAAACAAGGTCTACCTGTTTCCAGCTGGAAAAATGGACTGTTAGGTGGGTTAAAAATTGTGTAGACTGCCAGGCTCAAAGGGTATTAATAAATGACTCAAAGTCCATTTGGTGAGTAAGAAGTGAAGCATCCCAGGGGCTGACAGTAATAGCTCAGGGTTTCATACTGACACTGACACTGGTCATATTTTCAGCAGTGGATGAGGATACAGAGCACACTTAGCAAATATGGAGATAGCACTAAATTAGAGGGAGGGATCAATGTGCTAAATGGAAAAGATTCAACCCTGAAGGACTGAAAAGAATTTTGAGGACTGACCTAACAGAAACCTTACAAAGTTCAACAAAGAGGGGTGTGAAGTTCTAGATGTGGAGCAGAATAACCTCCTGCACCAGCAGAACCAAGGACTTTGGCTGAAAAGCCACCCTGCCAGCAAGGGCCCCGGTCTGTAATGGTCACTAGGCTGAACATATTTGTCAAAAATACACTTATACAAGAAAAAAACAAAACTGCTCACTGGTTTCCAGTAGAGGTAATGTGGCCAAGATCAAGGGGAATCTTTGCCCCCCTTTGTTTATCACTGGATGCCCAGCTGTGGGCTCCCAAGTTCAGGAGGGATGTGGATGAACTGGTGAGACTCTAGCTCAGAGCATCTGAGGTGGTCAGAAGCCTCGAGGAGAGGCTGGGACCCATAAGAACTGGGCTTATTTGCTCTGGGGAAGAGATGGCTTCAGGTGATCACCCAGCAGCCAAAAGGTGCTCAACAGGGAGTTACAAAGATGACAGAATCAAACCACTCTCTGATATGGCAGAAGGAGTAATGGCACGCAGTGCCCACAATTGCTTTTGGGACATTCAGATTAAGTATGAGCAAAAATCAGGAGGTGAGTGCAGCACTGGAGCAGGGACCCAGGGAGTCATCGTCCTTGGAGGTTTTGAAGCTTTGGTCAGACAAAGCCATGGCAGACCTGACCTAGCATTAGTGATAACTGTGCTTTGACAGCAGTGCTGGATTAGGGATCACCATAGGTTCCTTCAGGCCAAGGTTTCTATAATTCTATAACAACTGCTATCACAAGAATAACTTGTTTTTTATATTGGGGAAATTATACGTTACTTAAACTTGTTTCTTCTGCAATATCCCAATATTTAGCTTTCTGAGATCTTCAGGTATTGGAAAGGAATCAGATATAGGAAAAAAAAAGCTCTGTGTGAAGGAATAGTTTTGCAATAAAGTCAAAAGAAAATCTAATTTCTCTTCACTTGATGTTATTTCTGTGTTAAAAATTATGAAAATGAACATAAGTGTTTACCTATATATATATATATATATACGTACACACACAGGTATAAAAGTTTATATTTAGGTATATAAATAACTGGGTCAAATGGTGTGAGACTGATTAGGAAGGTTTAAAGTTTGAATCTGGCCGAGTATTCAATAGTTTGTGTTATTCTCAGCAGGACTTGTTGGCTGCTCAGCGGGTTGGAAACTCAGACTACTTATTTATTTGCCCACTTAGTACCTGAGATTTGATCTTGCACTTACTGAAGCCAGTGGTAAGGCCCTACCAACCAAAGGGTTTGAGCCTTTTCCAGCTTCACCTTTTAGCCTAACTGGACTTCTTGCTGTTGCTTTAGCTCATGCATAAAATGAATCTAAAATGATTTTATTCTAGTTTGGCAGAGTTGTATACATGTTTTAAACTGTACAGCGACAAAAAGTCATGGCAAAAGAGTCTCACGTTGGGGGACCGAGGTATACTGAAGAGTTGATGATTTCTGAAGTAGGGCATAGGGAGAGGTAATGGGGAGAAAGTGGATGAGCCCTGGCCAGGGGAAGGGGTAAGAAGTATAAGAGGAGGCATAGATCTAAAGAGGTGGGATGTGCATACGGCACAAATAGGGAAACCATTGCTCTGAAACAATCCTGTGAGGAAAATTGAAGGGTTTAAGGTGCATTAAAGGCTTTGCAACCTCAAACTAATATTTATGGCCAATCTGGAAGAAAGAATTTTGTTCTTCTGCATATCAGCTCTTAGTAATTATAGACGTTTCTCTAAATTTGCTGGAACTATTCATATGTAATAGTATGTTGCAGAGTTTCACAGGGATCTTGTGAAATACACTGCGGTATCAGATTATGCTTATTGCAATTCCGTGTTTAATGCTGGCTCTAGGAGTTTAACCTAGACATTTGCTGGTGGTTATTGAACACAACCCCTGTGACATTTCTGGATGTGCTGTGGCTCTCCTCTGGAAGAGCAGATGTACTCTGCAGGTTTTGCAAGTTGGATGGGAAGAGACAAAAGGGCTGAGACTGTCTGAGACAGGCACTGGCACAGCTCCTTGCCTGCCGATGGGGCTGTGCTGTTTTGCACGGGCTGAGAACTTGGCGCAGGCTGCGGTGGTGGCCATTGTGCGCTATGAATGGCTGCTTCATGCTCACCAGTCTGCGGCAGCTATTTTTAATCCCAGATTCTAACATGCGGGTTTTAGAATAGTGCTTGTCTCAAATGTGAAAGAAACCACAGAGCAAGGGACTAAAGGGCTGTTTTGAAAAAGGTCCGGAAGGGAAGCCACACAGACTGGAAAGCTGCCCCATTAAACCCAGCTTTAAAGAAAAAATTGAGACATCTCCTGAAGAAAAGGGAATGGACCTTTTGAAGGCCGTCAGCCAAAGTCAAGGACTCAAGGCTGGGTCAGATGCTGGGGTTGATCCCAATTATGTATATCGATGTTACATACTAATTATAAGCATGTTAACCCAACATTGCCCTGACCTAGATGAATAAGGAATAATACAAAGAGTAATTAACAATAAGTTAAGAACAACCAACCAACACCTTTCAGAGTCATAAGGAGAAAACTGTAACCTGTGTACAACTTGTGCATAAGAGAAATTCTGCAGTATATGTATAAAGAACCGTGGTCCCGACAAAGCCACCGTCTGGAAATGAGTGCCTTACTCTGTCCTGTTGGCCAAGAAGCCCTTCTGAAGCAGGCTGCAGGCACCTTTCCTTCATTACTCTTTGTTAAATACTAATTACGGTTTCACACTTTTGCAAAAGTCTTCATGAAATTCCAGCCCTGCTTGAAAATACCTGGGACGTAGCACGATGAGAGTGTCTGAATAGAGAAAGATGTTGGTAATATCCAGTACCGCTCGGTTATGAATTTAGCAGCTCCACTCTAAATTGAAGGACATAAGTCTCAAAGCTATACTTTTTTCTCAGGTTTTTATGTGCCTTATTCCTTCTAGAAGTCAATAGCTGAACATGCAGGGATGTTCACAATGAGGGATTTTTCTTTTTTTCTTTCTTTTTTTTTTTTTTAAAGGATAGCTTGGCTGAAGGGTATAGTCATGCATGTAAAAAGCTTGGCTGAGACATGTCTGGTACATATGTATTAATCAGAGGACATCTCGGACTGCTGCAGAACTTTCCTATTTACAGTAAAGGACGCTTTGGCCCCAGTGTTTACAAACAGCCTTAGTAAAGGGTATAAAAAGCAATTACTTGGATAACTCAGACAGACCTGACTGTACTCTTGAGCCCTTGATGTTCCTCTTTTCTTAATTCTGTGGAGCTTTTTGTATGTGACATCCAAAAAGAAGGTAAAAATATCCTACATGTAATATCATGTAAACATTACTGATTAGAAGTGGCTTTTGTCATTAAGATAAAGATTTTTTCCCTTCCCTCCAGGCCTGGGGTAATCTTACAGCTTTACCTCACATAGGTTTCAATCTGACTTTTTTACCCCTAAAATCCCTTGATAATGTTAGTCCAGTATTTTGATGCCCTGACTTAAGATACTGCTGCATTTTACATCATTAAGAGGGAAAGAAGGAATAAAACTTTTTTTTTTTTCCTCATTCCAAAGAACACCATGGCAAATGAGATTGCTTCAAGGAGAGGCAGAGATTAGTGCTACAAGAGTTGCCTTCAAAAAGAAAGATATTTCCTCCTTACTAAACCAGAAAGGTCTTTTGAAAAAACACTGAAGTAAAGAAGGCATAATTGAAAGTGTGTGGAAGTCACAAAACTCCTTCCATTGTCTTCACTGGGTCTTGATTTAGGTTCACAGAGTGTCCATTACATTTTTATTACCCTTTCTGGACACATAAAAAGTTACTTTTATTGTTTAAGAAAAAAAAATCATGAATGACTTTAGCATTGACTAGCATGAGTCATTGACCTGAACCAAGTGTAGCGTGACTCAGGGTTTCAATGCAAATCTCCACAGCCCCTTCTTCTTTTCCACTTTATGAAGCTTCCCCAAGCAGTCACTGAGCCAGCCCCATTTCCCAAGCAGGGAACAGGAGCATGAGCAGAATTGCTCAGAGGTTGTGAACATGGATTTTCTCTTGCATGGGGATTCCTGGAGTTAGATTATTGTACCTAGAAATCAGAGCCTGAGTGTAGGGGTCTCACCGTGTGCACTGCCAGCAGGCACTATCAATCCTCACCACATCACCTATCGATTCCTACTGCACGACCATAATCCTTCATGGTAGCCTGCTGCACATTTGTCAGGCACAGCAAGAAGTAATGTAGATAACTTAGAAGAATCATGTCGAATTGCTCCTTCCCTAGGAAGCGGGGAGAGGAGGAAGAAACCTCCCAAATACCTGCTTTCCCATGCCAGCACACATGTGATGTGTTGTGCCTTGGGAGAGAGGGCAACAGTACCAGGGGATCCGAGAGCTATGGGATCTGGGTGAGCTCTGCCCACCACAGAAAGATGTTGGCTGCACTTTACCTTCTACTGGAGGGTTTGCCTGGAAGGCACAGTCAGACCCCCGTAACTTATAGTACAGCTGTAAGGTTTAGCACATTTCCCTCCTGCCCTTAATAAAGGAAAGTCATGATCAGAGTCTGGGGGAAATCTTACAGACAACTTCTAAAAAGTCCTGTTCTGCTCTGTTCATGAAGCACAGGAAAACTACTTTTGGTGACAGCAGGAGCAGGAATGGGCTCAGACTAAATCCCCTATCAAAATTACTGCAGGTGGGTCATGTCTTTGGGTGTGACAATCACCAAAAGCAGAAGTGCTGAATATCTTGCTAAAAATCTCAAAGTGAAACTTAAGTTAGTGGACAAATCTGATCTCAGACATATTTCTATTTGGTAGAAACTTGCACAGGGGCTTGTGGGGCAAAGTAGAACTGTTGCTGTCAGGGTTAACAAGCTACTGAATCCCTTTTTCTCTATGTGATAGAGTTTATTTAAGTTCTCAGGGCTTTCTCACAAAACTCTGCATCTCCAGACATCTTTATTTCCTGGGGATAAACATATTTAGTTTTTTAGAGGCGCGCAGACATCTTTTTATTTAGGGCTTATTCTTGGTCATTATTTTTTGGTGAATAGTTCTAGATAGTCTTAGAAAGGTGTTAAAGATTTGTCCTTAACAGGACAGTTCTGGATGGTGGAGAAGTCCTGAGGTTATTTGTCACGAATTAACAGCCTCTTGAAAAGTATTAGCATCATTAAAAAGTATGAAGAGGTGAAGGAAAGCCACTGTGCTGTGTGTATAATTAATTCTGGGCATGGTATGTAATCATTACAGTTTACTGTCCCATCATTGTTGCCTGGGTTTGTCACAGCCCATATTGTCCCATGTTTGGCTGTAAGCTAATGATAGTCCTTCACTTATATTTTATATTATATTATATTCCCCTTATACCTTGTCTAACAAAGTCCCTTTCTTGATTAAAGTTTCGTAGTCCTGCTCTTATATAAAGAAATAGTAACAAGATAAAAAGGAATTATTCTTGAGATGACTATGGCCTACAGCCAATGCACAAAATTGTGCTCTGAAAAAATACACTTGATTTTTGTCATGGTAGACATACATCACAAGATGATGTATACCAGGGGAAGCATTGCTGTGGGAGCTGTTGTCCCACCTTCCAATCTGCAGCCCCTGTTGTGGTTTCTGTGCCATATGACATCTCAGTCCCATCCTTTGTGCAATTACACTCACTCCTGCCCAGGCTAGAGTACTGTAAACCTGGGGCCTGTGGAAGCCTCAGGCTTTCATCCAGTCTGCAACATCTCACTGACAACCTGGCTTTACTTTCACCCAGGGTTGGTTGGCTGATGTGTTAAAAAGTGATTTATAATTATGGGAGAGAGCTACAGTGTCACAAGCCGGTATCAACTCCTGATGGATACTCACATGTTAGGTCCCCAAAATAAGTGCCTCTTATCTATCATCCTTACACAAATATGTGTTCACATTGACATTTATGGATCCAGTGTTGAAGTGCTGCCAGACCACTGCGCTTATTTTGGGAAGATGAACATATGGATCCAAAGCTTTATTGTTGCAACAGTGGAAGTAAATCAACTACTGTCTAGGTGTTTTTTGTTTGTTGGACAATGGCTAGGAGCATTCAGGTGGTATCTCTAGGCCATTGTATTCCTGAATTGAGAAATGTCTTTCCTTTTACTCCCTTGCTCTATCTTTCAGTACTATTCCAGTATTCTTAGAGCTTGCCTAAAAAGTTAGCTGAGTTGTTTTTTTTTTTTATTGTATCCCCCTTATTTTGACGTTTAAGACCGTTATGATCTTTACATGTGTCCCAATGATTCTGGTACATGTGTTTGGTTGACTTTCAGCAGGAGCTGTGCTAACTTGCTGAGGTGCTTTTTAAATGTACAGGTCCAGCCTTCTGTTGTGCAACTTTCAAAACTCCCAGGCTTTTCATCTGTCTGTTCACCATCTGGGGCTGGTAGGATGGAGGAGACAGAGCATGGTGGAAGGAGGCATGGCCATACATAGAGTCGTGAAGTAATGAGCACCCTGATTGTGCAAACACAGACAAAGGCCCTTTAATAGTTCTGTCAAACTCCATTTGGACACATCGAACTAGAGCACATCCTGATCCTGGCTCTGAATGAATTGGTGTAGCTTTGCCTCAAGTCCTCTGCAAGGGGCACCCTGCAATTGCCTGGCCCCAAGAGCAGGATTTTGCATGGTGTGATCAAAGCGGTCTCCTAATGATGCCATTCCCCAGCACTTTGACTGAAAATAACAAACCTATTCAACCTGTGAGGAGTGAATTCGTGAGAGATTTTCACCTGCTTATGGAGGCTTGGAAAAAAGTACTTGATTGTATGTGTTATGGTTCAAAGCTGGATTAAAGCTTAGTCCTTTGTTGGTGGGGTGGAGGTGCTGCATTCTGCCTTTTGATGGCTTCTTCCCATTATTTCACTAAGACACATGAGCTTGGTTGCCCTGCTTTTATCTGTGCTAAATATAAATGGAAAAACAAACTGAACACAGCAAGGTAAATAAAGAACAGGAAGTGTAAGACAGACCTCTTGAGACTCTCAGTATTCCCACATGTTTTATGTTACAAACCAGCAGGCAAGCACTGGCCTGCCACACAGGTGGAAATGCGTGTGTGGAGGCCACTGAGCGCTGAATGTTTACCCTGTATCAAATGACAGAAAGGGCTGAGTGAAATAGCATTGTGCTGAAGCACTGTGGAAGGCTGCAAGGTTTCCAATATTCCCCAAATTTCTCTAGGGTGGGCTAGTGTTTGCATAGTTGTCTGCAGTACGAAAACAGAGGCACTGGCTCAAACTACTAAGAGAAAGCTATTCTTTCCATTGCTGGTACATAGAGGTGCTGCTGAAATCTGGTGAGCTTTTTATTAGTGGGTAAGAAATTCTGTGTAACGCTGTGGAGTTATGAGCCAATTATTAAAATAAATGCTATTTTATGATGGACAGCTCTCTACTTCATCTGCAAGGACAGGCCATATGTGATGTTATACCGGCTGATGCAGCTGGACAAATCAAGCAAGATGCACTTTATTTTGCTGACAGGACCATCCAAAGCATGTCAGTAGCTGGCTGTTAAATTTCAAGGGCTCTCTCTCAAGGTAGACACAGCCAGTAGAAAATCAGCTACTGGAGAGACAGACATGAGTTTGTTTCTGGAGCTGGGAGCAGTGGAAGGTTGTCAAAGGCTGCATAAAGATGCAGGTGTTGAAAAGACATGAGGGAAAAGGCAGCAGAGGGTAATTCACTGTGTTGCTGGAAGCTTTAGCCATTTCCCAGAATATGATCGGCTGTCAGTGAGATGGCAAGGCCTTCAGCAGTTGGCAGGTTTGGGCGTCTGGTGAAGGTTTCTGTGTTTTCACACAGATAAGGTATGATATGGATCTGAGGTTGGCATATTTTTATATGCAGTCAGTGTGCCTTCTCTAGAGGAGGTCTGGAAGTGGGACTGTCTGCCAGGGTAGAGGTAGCAGTGTTACTACTTTCCTAAACAGACAACTAAGATGTACAATATTTTATAGGTTTTATCAGATGCCCCTGGCTGTTTCTTATGCTTTCCTGTAAATTAATAGAGGATATTAGTTTCCAAAAGTTAATACAGCTCAGGCTTTTTCAATCCCAGAATTTTACACAACACTCACAAGTTCACTCAGGCTTATTAATTGCAGTGAAGGGCTGCAAATAAAGCTTCCAAGTTCAGAGCAAGCCTTTGGTTATTTGCCTTCTGACAGTGAGAGGTGACTACCTCTGTGAGTGCCTCTATTTGTGTAAATACGCTTAGAGACCCTCATGCGGTGGCGAAGTTTATTATAAACTAGAAAATATAAAAGAAAGGATGACTTTTCCCTGAGGATAGATGGGGAATGGATACATGAGGTGAGATTGACCTCACCTAGTTGTAGATACCCACAAGTGAGGTGCCCTACTGTCATCTTGTGTTGTGCATCCTCCCCACAGTCAGTGGTTAGAAGAAGCAGGTCCACCCTGAGTCACCCTTTCAGCACTGAAGCTGGCAGGAAGGTACGTGACTCTCTGACATGAAATGAGACAAATGCCACCCTCGGTGACTGTCCAGCCTAACAGAGTGTGGGAGAGTCAAAAGCTGAGCGGAGTGCCGTTAGGAACAAAACCAGGGTCCACAGCATCCATCTTCTCATGTGTTCATCATCCTTTCTGTAAATCAGTTGAGTAGGAAAGCTGCAGTAACAGGTTTCTGTGAACCCTAGCAAATTCTGCCACAAATCCAAACTCACAGAATGTAGCAGGACGCAAAGTCCAGGGCCTCAGGGTCCAGTCTGCACACACAGCTTGGGAAAGTGGGAAGGATGCATCACCACACAGATAACCAATATTTACACTAGAAGTAGATGAAAATATATCATTTTAGAGATCCTTGTGTTGGCATAAAATTGCTCCAGATCAGGAACTGAAATTGTACATGCCAATTTACATTTGGCTTGTTCCTCAGGTCAGCGGTGGGAAGACAAAGGGAGTGTTCCAGGAAATGTCCATGTGGATTTGCCTTTTGTTTATCATTGCTCATCTTTCTCTGTGGTGCATTTTTTTCCCATTCTTTCAGAAACTGTGTGTGGTACATACCATTCACATTACATTAACTATAGATTGCTAGGATTGTAGCTGGATAAGTATTATTAGGAAGATGATTACATACTGTGGGTAGCTGTCAATGCTCCTGACAGTACATTGCTGAGGAGCTCACGCACAGCACAAAGCTGTACATTATGGGCTTGTTTCCACTAACAGAATCTCCACAAAAAGCGTCTATCACCTTTCTCTTAAGGTGAGGCTTGTTCTCTGTTTTATTTTGGCATGCAGGCAGCAGTGTAGAATGGAGGGCATAGGATCCCTGGGCTGGAAAGTGACTTTGTGCCCAGCCAGGACCAGCACAGTGGCAGGAGCTCAGTGGGAATGTTGCTAGGGTTGTGTGCCCCCCATATGCTCCCCATGTTTGCTGCGTTTGCGCCTGTGCTGAGTATGTGAAGGGGTGCAGTACCAGAAGGTGGCACTCCAGACCCTCTAACATATGTCCTGGGCTATGTTGAGGCCATCTCAATGTACCCAAAGGGTGCTGAAGTTTCACGTCATGGTAGTGTAGACACATCTGAGCAGCTTCTAGAGAGGGTGGCTGGTAGCTGAGGTTGTTTAGCTGCAGAAGCGTTGAGCTCTATGTAGGCTTATTTCCCCACACTGGGGAGCACAAGTGCCAATCCAGATCCCAGGGGTGCATCTCTGTGCCTCTCCTGAACTGGGGTTCGAGGTCTTTATATGACCACCCTTTCTACTTGCTCGTGCACTGCGTAGAAGAGCTTTGGTCTGTTCCTGCTAACATTGTCCAAGAGATGCCTGGACAGGGGTGGAGGTAATGCCCCCGCCAAGGATTCTTCTTGACTGGTCTTAGGGATGAGGCTGACTTGTTTTTGGAAGGGAGAGAATTTCCCATTGCAGAGGCAAGTTGTGCTGCGCTGCTTGTCCTCAGAGTCAGTGAACTGGCCTTGCTCTTTTTTAATTTGGTGTTACAGAGGGAACGGATAAAACTGCTGACCTTGCTTGTACACTGGGAAGAAAGGCTCTGGCAGGTTGGTCTTGCTCTGATAGGCAGAGGAACATAGAGATTTTAAAAGCAGTTACAAAGCAGGCTGCAGACTCAAAAGAATTAGTGGGCTATTAAAGATCTGAGCTTAATAACAAGCCCGACTACTTCCCTATGTCCCCCCTGTGCTTTTCCAGTCCTCATGCCCAATTAGTATTGCCACCTTTATGCTCAAGGGCAATGGCCCCTGTCTTTCCCTCCCATACCCTTCCTGGAAGTGTATTCTCAACTAACACGGACATCTCAGTATTTAATCACTTAGCAACCTGCCAGCACGTGGAAAGACCTGGCCGGTCAGTGTAACCTGCCTGTCTGGAGAGCTGGTGCAAGGATCTCCTCCACTGCACAGAGAGCTTTGTTGCTTGAGGATACGCAGGATCCCTGAAATTCCTGACCTGTACAGTTATTTGCTGGGTCATCGGACTGAGCAGAAAACAAGAATTTACAGCTGAAGTTCAGCAGTTCCCTGTTATGCATGCTCCTCAGGAACCAGAAAGAGTTGTACCTCTTCAGCTCGTTGTCGTCACTGAATTTCCAATTGTTTTTAAAAGGTGCATGTAGAGCTGAAAGAAATATTTTCATAATTTCCTGTTTGGTGTATGATACGGATACTTCATTTCCAAAAAATCTTTAACAACAGCCTTCATAATGGATTAAGTTATAATATAAATCCCTCCCTCCCCCTAAAGATGAGGGACAGACCCTGTCTCACTGGAATGTGATTAAATGAGGTATCTCTGATAAATCTCTACATGTTTCTCTGGAAAGCAATTTCCACTTTGTTATATTACAGTAGCCAGTGCCATATGAAGCAAAGGAAAACACTTGTCCAGCAGGACAGCATAAATTTCATGACAGATTTTAAATTTTCCTGGATGAAATGTTTAAAGTGGAGCAGACGGATCTTCTAAAAACAGACTGGCCTTCCTGAGTTCATGAGAAGCTGTTTCGTCTCCTCTGTTCATGAAATCCCCTTTGCAGAGGAAGCCTGGTGGTAGACAGAAGCAATATAGGTCTTGGCTGGGTTTCAAACCTGGGGAAAACCAACACCATCTGAAAGCCAGTGTTGTAAATAATTAGTCAGGATCATTTTTGATAAGTTGATTGTGTCCCATAAAAGAGGGATTGTGGAATCCACCATAGTGCTAGAAACTTGGACATAATCCAATTTTTACAGTGCAGCAAGATTAATTTAAATCACTTTTCCAAATAACCATCATTTATTTGATATGCTTTCATGAGGGCTTTTGGTTATGTCAGTAGTTGTCAGATGCAGACTGATGCTTGTGATGTCTCATGCCTTTCAACTTAGGAAAGTCGTATAAACTGCTGCCCTCCAGTTAGAAGGAGCAAGAGTCTTTCGAGAATGAATGAAATCCTTTAGCCCTCAGCCCTGAAATGTGATGCTTGGGTCAGCCTTCAGTGTCGCAGGAAGTCTGTATGATGGTGTTTTATGCTGTAAACTTACCTTCTTCATATTAAAGACATACTGAGAGTGGCACCTAAATAAAGAATTATTGAGACCCTTTATGTGCAACTGCTTTCTGAATTGGTGAAGGAAACTTTTATAAAAGACACTTAGGCTAATATATATATGTACAACTCCAAGTGGTACTTGGGAGCACAATACTTGATCTTTAGTGCTATAAAATGAACAGGGTTTGGTTTCGAAACTTACCTGTTAAATGTACTCATGAAATTCTAGCCTTGACATATATTTAAGTAGATGAACATTTTCTCTGCGCATATTGCTAGGGTTCAAATATTTGTCTTCTTAATGTTGAATATTATGACAAGAGATACATGCTGCCACGAAGAATGTGACTACAACAAAAATAAAAAAGAAAGCAAAATAAAAGCTCTTTTGAAATGAAAAGGTGATATCTCGACAGCAACATCAAAACACAACCCCCTATCAGAATAAACTAGAACCCAGAATAAAATATAACCTTCCAAATAAGAAATGTTTTCCCTCAGGGAAATGTGTTTATGTAGTAAATTAATGAAAATGGGGAGATTTTGTGAAAAAGAATAATTTTTAATGAAGGAACATTTTCTAAAGGAAAAACAGTTTGATTATTTTTTTTTCCAAGAGCTGACAGTTGATCCAGTCCTCTGATCCCCTCTGGGTCTTCTTGGCACTGCTGAAATCCAACTAAGACCTCACAATGCTAGCGATATAGAGGACATAAACTGTAAAACTTCTAATTAACCAAAAGATCCAAAATGTGGACAGTCTTGCTCAAGCTATAAGAAATGTTCCTGCAGAGAAGTACTGGAGATTTCAAAAAGCTACTAGCAAATATGTGTCTTGAGGTTCTTGAGAGGTGGGAGTCCCAGGTAAAGTTTGACTCCAAATGCTGGAGACTGTAGGTGGATGACTGCAACACAGTCATTTTGCCTTTATTATTCTTGCACTGTAACCTGACTTTGGTTCAGGAAGAGGAAATCCATGGCCTTAATTGAAGCCAATCAGTGAAAGGTCACAGGGTAATATTTAACAGACAGCAACAGGGGAAAGAAAAAACAAGGAAAAGGTAAGGTCTCCACTTGCTTCAAAGACTCAGTTGGATCCTGGAGACAGAACACACCTGGAAGGAGAATGCACTTGGACCCCAAATATCCACATCACTTGGGAGTTATAAAATTAAATTGAGTTTGTTTAGATTATTTACTTCCCGTTTTTCCAGTGACCTCTGCAGCAGCAGCAGCCTCTGTGTGGGGAGGTGTGGGTGACTACTGCAAATGTTCAGGTGTTCATTACAGTGGTGCGACTGTGCCATCAGGAGCCTCACTGTTTCCATTAAGGACCAGAAGTGGGGTTCTGTGGTTTCAGGTATCCCAAAGGTTGGATTTAAATGAAATATTGTAAGAGACTATTCCAGAGTGTAATTAGTTGCTTCTAGAGTTGTATTTCTCTTTTTTTTTCTTTTATTTTTGTTTTTACTGAGATCCAGTAATGTCATGACTTTCCCTTGATTGTAGGAGAGTATAATCAGCTGTCTAATTTATTTCATGGCTTCAGTATCCCCAGAGTCAGAAAGTATTTTGTGATATCTAAGCTATATTTTCTTTCTGTATTAAAAGTCCATTGCTCCTTCCCACAGCTACAGTACACATAGAAATGAGATTTTTATTATTATTATTTACTTTTTAGAGCAGATATAAATCTAAGCATGTCATGGTCATGGACTTGTCTAAGCTGGTCATGGTATAAGTTTGCTCTCTGAGTAGTCCAGCATGAACTTCATCAAGCTCAAGGTTTATTTGAAAATGTCTAAGTCAATTAGGTGCTTGCTTAGGTTAGCAAGTACAGCTATATTCATAGGCTGAAGTACTTAAACCAGATTCATCTTAATCTACTGGTCTTAATCTACCTGTTCATTGGCTGTTTAGCATTTATAAAGCTCACACTCTTTATAAAGCATCACATTACCCTTGTAAGTTTGCAGACGACACCAAGTTAGGTGCGTGTGTCGATCTGCTCGAGGGTAGGAAGGCTCTGCAGGAGGATCTGGATAGGCTGGAATGATGGGCTGAGGCCAACTGTATGAAGTTTAACAAGGCCAAGTGCCGGGTCCTGCACCTGGGGCACAACAACCCCAGGCAGAGCTACAGGCTGGGGGATGAGTGGCTGGAAAGCTGCCTGGCAGAGAAGGACCTGGGTGTGCTGGTTGACAGTCGGCTGAATATGAGCCAGCAGTGTGCTCAGGTGGCCAAGAAGGCCAACAGCATCCTGGCTTGTATCAGGAACAGTGTGGCCAGCAGGACTAGGGAGGTGATTGTCCCCCTGTACTCGGCTCTGGTGAGGCCGCACCTCGAGTCCTGTGTTCAGTTTTGGGCCCCTCACTACAAGAAGGACATGGAGGTGCTCGAGAGAGTCCAGAGAAGGGCAACGAAGCTGGTGAGGGGTCTGGAGAACAAGTCTTATGAGATACGGCTGAGGGAGCTGGGGTTGTTCAGCCTGGAGAAGAGGAGGCTCAGGGGTGACCTTATCGCTCTCTACAGGTACCTTAAAGGAGGCTGTAGTGAGGTAGGGATTGGTCTCTTCTCCCATGTGCCTGGTGACAGGACGAGGGGGAACGGGCTAAAGTTGCGTCAGGGGAGGTTTAGGTTGAATATTAGGAAAAACTTCTTTACCGAAAGGGTAGTTAGGCATTGGAATGGGCTGCCCAGGGAAGTGGTTGAGTCACCATCCCTGGAGGTCTTTAAAAGACGTTTAGATGTTGAGCTTAGAGATATGGTTTAGTGTGGGCCTTGTTAGAGTTAGGTCAGAGGTTGGACTAGGTGATCTTGGAGGTCTCTTCCAACCTGAACGATTCTGTGATTCTGCGATCTTTTAATGAGCTGAAGTGGGCTTCTGGAGCATCTGCTGGTCTATGTGTGCCTAATGGAGATGTTGCAATTGCCCCGGTGACTAAGGCCAAGAGAGTAAAGAAAGGTCCTGACCAGTCTCTGACCAGAGAGGACAGATTCATACTTTGCTTCAGTCTCTGGAAGAAATTGCTGCAATCTCTCTCTCAAGTACAGGTGTAGTAGATGGCACAAATACATATCTTCTGCTTTTGGGATCTGGGCTGGAGCTTGTGCTGGACACCATATGGTAATGGCATTTCTCAGCTGATCTGAG
Source organism: Anseranas semipalmata (assembly GCA_013399115.1). Classification (NCBI taxonomy): domain Eukaryota; kingdom Metazoa; phylum Chordata; class Aves; order Anseriformes; family Anseranatidae; genus Anseranas; species Anseranas semipalmata. The sequence goes on along the minus strand of VXAA01006226.1, from coordinate 81,511 downwards.
GAACTTGAATGTCTTTAAACAGGACTGCACAGAGTAGTGTAGGTATGCTTCATGATGGACAAAAGATGAAAGTCTTCCATTTTTTTCGAAAATGTTTTCTTGTCATGAATATTTGTGATGTAAATCCTCAGAGCTGAGCAAGCTGTTGTGTTCATGGCGTGAGAGAAGAGCTCTTAGAACTGATCTGGAGAATAGGTCTTTGTAGCAGCTTAACCATGAACACCCAGTGATGAACAGTGTTGGGGCAGAATTACTGCCTTTGTGCAGATGGATGCATTTACAAAGAAAGCCAGGACAATGATGTGTCCTCAATATGTGGCTCTTGCTTAAGTCTGTGTAAAGAAGCCTCTGTTTTAAAATAGCAAATATTGAGAGATTCTGTGAGCCTTAGAAAGCTATTTTTAAATGTTGTGAGGGATAAACAAAAGGAAATGTGCCATACCAAGAATAACTGAATTCATTCTAAGTCCAAGGCCACAACACCAATAAGGCAAAGTCCTTGTCTTTTCCCCACAACTGGAAAAGAATTTCAGATTCAGCATTTCATCCTGTGTTATGCAGACTTTGTGGCCTCTTAGCTAAACTGCACAGCAGGACTAAGAATACAATGTGTGGGCAGAACCAGGAGATCATCCAAAACAAAAAAAGATCAAGGAACATTTTTTCGTTCAGACACCTCAGGACAATAATTTTGCTTTTCTAAAATATTTGGAATTCATGATATCAGGAAGAACCCTGCTTTTAGAGCTGGGCTGCTAAGGCTCCCCTTGTTTTCCCCAAATTTGAATATTATTGCAAAGTTACAGGTAATTTTCAGGCACAGAAAAGTATATCTATAATTGTTATTGCTTCTATTACTGCTGCTCTTGGTATTATTGCTGTGCTCTATTTCATCGGTACCAACAGTAAGTTTTGTCCAATTATAGGACAGTTTATCCTGAATGGGAAGGCTCACTAGATTCATTATACATGGGGTCTAATCCAGTGTCTGGCTTCTGTATCAGATATTTTAAGCACAAATATATCTTTGAGAAGTCAGATCTCTAGACTTTGGCTCTTGATTTGTGAAATTAGGGTAATAGCTATTCTCCTTCCCCTAGAAGACACTTCGTTAAAAAAATTAATTGGATTTTGGAACAGGTTTTCCTCCAGGTTTCACAAGTTTCACACTAATGCTTAAACTTCTAGATTATCCTTCTCTGTGTTCAATTAATATTAAAGGTTATGCCTCTGAAAAGCAACTTCAGATTGTCAGTATTAAATAAATGACTACCCTTTCCTTTCTCTGTGTGGCTGCATTACATGCTGTTCCCAAGTTTAGGGAATAGCTTAGAAGGTGTCCATATGACTTTTTTTCTTTTGAGTTTTCTACAAATCTTCTACAATCAAATGTTGCTGCCACAGATGGTGAAAAATTAGGGAGGTTGATAAATACTTTTTCACAGCCAGGGAAGTTCATTAGCCAGGTATCACTGGAACAAAACAGTCTGGAAAATGCTTAGTACAAATATTGCACAACTGGGAGCATTCATCTTTGAAATGCCAGTGCTCTAATAGGAACAAAATCACACTACTGCTCCCATATTGCAGTGTGGAGTCAATCCCTTACACATCCCTCGAAGTTATGCAGTGGGTAGATGGGTTCACAGGCTTTGGTGAAGAAGTGTATAGAAGTGGAAAAGCTCAAAATAACTGGAATGTGTAGTAATGACAACAGTAGCCTCTAGGGATACGTTAAGCACTGGGAGTGCTTACCACAGAAAATTTGTATGGACGTTTGCTTTTCTTGCATTGGCCAGGCCTTATGGTTGTCATTTTGAGTATTTATTAGAACAATACCACATGTTGATTGCTTACATTCTTTGAATTAATTCCCACCCAATGCAGTGAGATGGAGCTCTGAGTCTTTTCAATAGTTGCGAATTGCAATTTCACTTCCTGCTGGCGTGGTTATGGGATACTGTATTCTAATGATAAATGCAGCTATAAGACCCTCATATATCCACTGCGTGATTCCCAGGAACAAAAGCAGAATAAGCTGTTTTTTTAGAGTAGGCTCTGCTCATGCAATGCAGAACATGAGCTGGAAATCACAGAGCAAAGTTTTAGTAAAACCATCCAAACAAGTGCAAGTATGGCTCAGTGTGAACTGCAAATGGGGAGTGGGACAAAGTAATCACTGCCACAATTTGGAGAGAAGACATGGAAGAACAGATTAGACTCCATTGCTCCGAAGGCCACAAATCTGTGGTCTCCATCAGCAGATGCATCATCTTCATGGACCCAATCCGAAGTCCAAAGCACTTGCGTGTCCTGTAGCTGTGGTTCCTACATTGTGTCCCCCATAGGTGGTTATTTCTGGGGATTCCAGATTCTGGTGGTAGGGTCCTAGTATAATTGTCATGGCTATTTCTTCATTTTGATAAACAGATATCTGGGACCTGACAGTGGTGTGAGTATAGTTTTTTCTCTTGAACTCATAAGCTTAGATACCTACAATAGCTCTACAGGCCTGCCTGGCCTACTTTTGACCACCTAACTTAAAACACCTATTGTAATGCCCCAGCTAGCAACCTAATTCAAGCTAAAAGTCAAGAGAGAGGGATGGTAGTAGTCTTTAGTGATTCATATTGCATGACTTTCCCTCTGAAGGTGTCTCTTTCTGTTAGCTACAGAAGGACAACAGGCAAAAGCACAGTATTGATGTACCTAATACTCGTTACAGGAAAAGCAGCCTCAGTGATACATGAACAAGCATGGAAGTGGCCTCAAAATGACCCCCTTGTGTTACTGTGTTGTGTCTTATGCAGTCTGCTCTGTGTGACACACAAGTTTCTACCCACGCTATTGATGAGTACTATTAAGCTTTCCTGTTCTCACAAAGCTTGTAATATGTGTTTGAAGTTTGTCATTTGCTTTGTATTTTAAAATTGCTTTTCTCCAAGAAACAAAAACAAAAACAAACCCAAAACAAACAAACAAACAAAACCCTTTCCCCATATTCTTTCACTTCCAGAATAGTTCGGTAAGGACATTGTTGGGAACTCTGCTCTTTTGTTAGAAACACACCCTTTCTGGGTCAGACCAGAGTAACTAGCAAATCAGAGTGTGGTGCTTGGATGCCAAAACTGGCTTGAGGTGTGCTGGTTGTACTGGAAATAGTTGTGAGACTTTATTGTCCCAACACGACACCTAAGTTAATGAGCTAATGAGGTGTTGACATCAAAATAATGCAAGTGCAGAGCTTCTCAAAGCTCACCACACTACACGGTACCAAAGGGGAAGCAGCTTGGGTCAGCAGCAAAGTATGATCTTTGTCCTGTACATCAGTGTGTCAGACAGGCAGGTCCTTAAAACTGCCCTCCAAAATTAGAGGTGCCCCAGGTCTTTAGAGAGGGTTTGTATTTCTCTCAAGAGAATGTGTGAGAGATTGGGCTCTTTATACCTGCCTCACTGAAGTTTGTTGTAAAGTACCTCATCAGGCCTTATACTCCATTGAGGACAATCACTCTCTGCAGTGTATTGGGAAGTTTCTTGTCCAATCTGATGCTAAATACATAGGGAAAAATTTCTTACTGGTCTGGGGAGGCTATTTAACACTTTAACACACATCATTGTATGACTTCTTTTCCTTAGGTCAGGCCTAAATTTTTTTGGCTTAAGTTTTACTCTGTTGTGCCTTGTTATAACAATTGAATGGCCTTAAGCAACACTTTTTTTTCCTTCTTTAAGCTTCAGCCTTGGTAATGTTTCACATCATTATTAATAAGAAAACTATGCAGATATAATTTATGGGGCAAATGCACAGCAGAGTACACTACACAAAGGCCTAGTCATTTCAGAGTGGAGCTACAGGCCTTTGTTTCTGGATGATGACTTCATTGGCTTTGGATCAGGCCCATAGGGAACTACACTTAAAATAATCACTTAAATAACTGGAATTAATGTATAATTCTTTCAAATCCCAACAGTTTTTAGAAGCTAGCTTACTACTGTCTTGGCTGTCTTATTCCTTGCTGGTTGCTTTCTCTCCATTTGGAGATGATCTGATTTTCTGAAGATCTCATTTAAAAAAGGCTCAGTGCAATTAATCAATGCTGTTGGGCTAGTTTTCTGGAGTTCTTGTTACATTTCAGTTATGCTGAGTGCTTTTCCATAATGCTGTCTAAATGCATTCCAGATTTAGCTTTCTGTCTCCTTTGTAGGATCTGTTACACTTCACAGACCAGGCCAGATGAGGTAAGTTCATGCAGCTCTGTTGAGTTAAGTGCTGTCATGAAGGTTTACACCAGATGAGGACTGGCCTTCCATTTTCTGCCTACTAGACAGATCATCTGCATGGTCTATGTGGAGGAGAAGTCTCCTTTCTTGGTACTCCACTGGCATTAAAGAAAATATCTCTACCTACTAATAATACTGTAGTCATTTAAGCCTAGCAGTAAATGGATCCCCCTCCCCACCATACAAGGTGCCATACAAAAAAAGAAGAAAATGGAGGAGGTATCAAATAAATTCTAAGGCAATGAACAGATTCAGATAAACAAAGGGAGGGAACAAAGGGAAATTCAGAGGCAGAACTGGTCATCCTGACTTGCAATGTCCTTGCCATATCATCTGATCTGGCTGTTGTCGAGATCTTTTGTGAGGAGTCATCATTCTTCCCTTAGTGTGGAAAAACCTGCACATCCTTCTTGACTTACATTTGTAGCCCTTCTGGATGAAGGGAAAACTCTAACTCCTGACCCAAGATATGCGGCATGGCTATGTAGTCATCACCATTTGAACAAATAAGTAAAGAGTTTCATGATACAAAGTTTCTTCAAAGGGACAGGGCCATGGATAGCAAAACATCTGGCAGTACTGACATAGAACATCTACTGTTTAATTTATATCATGTGTTGCCAGCCAGAGACACCCAGGGGTACAGCATTGTAAAATAGAATTAGTATAACTTCTGTGCACAAAACTTCACTCTGAAGGTTTTGGGAAAGTGGCTTTTCCTGCTGTGCACATATGACCCATCATCCTTCTGGCTCAAACTGAGTGTCAATGTCATGAAGTTTGAATGAGCATCATATGATATTCCCTGACAGGCATCCCGTGGCTTGAAAACATTTTTCATGCAGTGAGATATATGGAAGATTACTGTAAGTCTGTTTACCTGGAGACAGGGGTACTGCTAAACAACAAGTGGGTCAGTGAATGCTATGTATTTTCTGAAAGGTGTTAAACTCAGTGTTTGTGAAGGTTGTCTTTGCTTATTCTGGCCAGCTCATGTGAAACACTCATGGGATGCAGTAGCCTTTCTGTGAGTTGTTGCCCTGCTTCCTCCGGCCTGCTGGTTTGCATCTCCATAGTGCTGTGCATTTGATTTTGGGCCACAATTAAGGAGTGGGGCAGAACTGGGGAAGAACTGATATAACATATCGTGTTGGCTTTCTGCAGGATATTGTGTTGCCTTCATTGTGAAATCTTTTCTCTCTCTCTCTTTTTTTTTTTTTTAAGATCGTGCGGACTTCAGGAAGATTTGAAAGCTGCAGTCTCTTAAGTGGTGTTTTGGTACTCAGAGGAGGCTCAACAAAACAAGCTGGATGAAGGAAACATGATACCTATGAAGGAATGGCCTGTGAATAGATGTGTGAGGGGCTGGATCCTAAATTTCCAATTAACCCCATGCCCAACATTGAATATTGGCTATCTTTTGGGAGAATTATTTGAACTTTAATGAAGACTAGCTGACAAATACCCAATATTTTGGGGGACACAATATTGCACTCGCTTTGAAGGGGGGACCCTTGAATCCTGTGTCAGTGCTTCATTCTCCTTGGTGCTTGGTTTGGAGTCGTTAATCTTGTTTACTCTGATTTTCCAGGAAAGAGTAGACAATGGGTAACTAGAGTGAGGATGTCTAACTTACTAATTTTTTCTTGAAAATCTCCAGTGCTTAGTGTGAGAAAAGGCTGTGGGGGGTTTTGTGGTTTCAGCCACAGAATGAGAAGCTTTTGCATTGGAGTCTACTTTTCAAACCTTGCTGTGGCAAACCTTTCAAATAACTGATGGCCTTGCAATTGTCACTTCTAAAGAGAGCAGACAGAGCACAGCTGAAGAGATGAAGAGAAGTATTACCTAGGCTGGAGATCAAAGTACGCTTCCACTGGGACCAAATCCAGTTAATGCTATATTTACTTTAATAAACTCCAAGAAAAGGTAACTATCCATTTCAGTCTCACTATCATTTATGAAAACCACCAAGGAGGAAATTACAGATTCATAGAGTCAGCAGCTGAATTCATCAAGTACATATTCATATAATCGCTTGCTGGTTACTGAAGCTTTCATTTCTGAAATAGAAAAGAAAATCTGTTCTTTGAAAGCTGCATGGAGGCATACAAGATATAGAATAACACTTACGGATTCAGTGCTGATTTAATAGGCTCTTTAAATGTGAAAAATCTACTTCTTCCTCCTTGCCAGCTTCTCAGTACACCCCTGACTGCAACATCTGACAGTCCCAGCCGTTGCTGTTAGTGGAATGCTGTGTATTGTATGTGTGGTTTGTGATGTACATGCAACACGGTGGAGAGTGTTGGAGCTCTCCAGAGCTCAAATGACAGTAATGCAGCAACTGAACTGGAATGTCTGATGCTCCTGCAAACAGACTATTCATCCCCAATAAACTTCCAGGATAGATTTGCAGACAATTGGTGTGTGAGCTTAGTGTGTTTCTGTGGTGTGCTCTGTGAAGAGTTACCAAGTGATCTAATCATTCTGCTCCAATTTACACACAGGTCATGAGTGGAATATAAATGGGAAATGCAGTGTTCCTACCCCTTGGCTACACTCATGCTACTAAAGACAATGGGTCACGTATGTTCTCTGACTCTGGTGTCCATTTGCACAGCATGGTTCCTAAACATATGGACAAACTCTTTTCTCTCAAAATGGAATGGTAGGTCAAAACTGCTCACTGCAATGAATCCTCTGCTGTGGCCAGAATCATTATTTTGAGTTGATGGTAAGGGTGATCATGAGAAAGTGCTCAAACCTGTGCCCTAATTTGGTTAAGTTTACCAGCATAAATATAACCTGAAGGTCAGGATGGGTTTCACCAGATAATATTTAAGGAATATGACTGTGATGACTCCATCCTCCTCTCTCCCTGCTTATCCTTGGCTTTTCCTGGCTTTCTGCAGAAACTCCGACACAGCAAATGCTGTTGACAATTAGTGCTCTCCGGTGACGATATCTGTCAACCTCTGAGGGAACTACCATGTACCACATTTAGAGGAGATCATGATGCTAGCCTAAAGTGAAGCAGACGTTTCCCGTTTAAAGGTATAGCAGGGAGACCTCCCGGGCCAGTGAGACCAAAGAGTTGCACCATGTGGTGCTCAGGTGATGTGGAGGTGCCCATTAGCCTCCTGAACCAGAGATTATGTTTGGGGTACCAGCTTCTTGTCATTTCCGATGACCACAGTACTAGCTGGTTGCTGAATGTCCTTTGAATATCTAGCCTAAGTGGCCAGATATTTCACTACAGTGGTGGCTATCAGTCACAGATTCAAGGCATGGAAGAAGGGAGAGCTCTGAAAAATGGCAGATTTTTAAGAGATTTCTCTGGAAGTGGGCTGAGAGTAGAACTCAGGGCTTGAGTTGCCTATCAGAGTCAAAGAAATCCTGTTAAGGATTTGCTGACTAAAACAACTGAAATCAAACATTTGGTTAAATGGGAACTTTTAATATTTTCTTTTTTCCTTTCCAGGTCATAGGTACAGTAAGAATATGAAAAACTTCCAGCAGTAATCTTCTTCAGTTTGTGACATCAGTTAAAATCATACAGCTGTGTGCAGAAGAGAAATTGGATAAAAGAATTATATATACATACACAGAGACAATGAGTGAAGCTACATACAAAGCATATGTGGGAATAGACAAAAATGTGGGTTCTTACATGTTTTAGCTTTATTGTGTGGTCACAGATGGAATATGTGCACAAAAACAGTCACTCTTTTATCAACAGCTGGTACTTTACTGCATTCTCACACTCTAACAAAATGTTGGCATGCAGGAGATTTGGTGAGGAAGACCTGCTGTTCCTGCCACTGTAATTAATCATGCTCATCATGGCTGGAGATTAGAGAGAATCCAGTAGCACGTGCTTAAGCAGGGGGGGTGGACCAGATGACCTCCAGAGGTCCCTTCCAACCTCAGCCATTCTGTGATTTTGTGATTCTGTAATGCGAAGTGAAGTATTTCTTATTTTTACTCCTCTCTGTCGAGGGGGAATTGCCATGTATCCCATTTAAAAATCTAAGTGTATTAATTTTCTCATTCCAGGCTGATGAGACTCAGGCCTCATTAACAAAAATGCTCATTCTCAGGTCAGGAAGTGACAATGGGACATATCATACTTCAGGTGGAAGTGCCTGTTGCTTTCGGCACTAATAACAGACAACAAAAATCAGCCCTTTTGCAAAACTACTCACTCAGGCTGGACATTTGTATTGTAAAAAACAGCAATCAACAAGGTCCTGTGAAGAGTGAAAAAGGCTTCAGTTTGGGACTTGGAGGACCTATATTGTATTCTTGGCTCTTGGACAAGTTGTTTTGTCTCTTGACTTCATATTCCTTTCTCACCCCTTTTTTCTGTTTGGCTTGTTTCAAGAGAGCATCACTGCTGTGTGTTCACAGTGTCTGTAGTGCTGGGGTTTGCTCTTTCATCACTTGCAGCAGCTATTTCTATAGCTACAGCCATAACCACACATCCGATGCAGTGTGTGGGAGTGAAGGTTTGTCCAGGTGCTTGGTAGATGCTATCTGAGAGTTATTGTTGCATTTGTTTTATTGAACAAGTCACGTAACTGTAAATCAATTTGGAACATCATTTTTGTTCTGTGACACTAGCTTCAAATTTTGTCACTTCGAGTTTGTATACAGTCATAAGTTAAAAGCTACCTTGGATATTTCAGCTGGGAAAAGGCTTTTGATTTCTTTCAGTGCTTGGAACACAGAATAACGGTGATCAGGACAGAGCAAAGAGTACATTACCTAGAAAACAATGTTTTTACTTTTCTTCCACATGTTACTGGTTTTCAAGCATCATTGAGCATTTAGCCAAGTGTGTGCATGTGGGGGAATTCAAAGAGGCAGGCGTGACATGAATGTCTACTTCTCAGTTTATTGATAAAGCTAAATATGAAGACCATGCTTAACAGCACATACTTTAGGTTCAGCCTGTAGGAAACAGAGATTCCTCTTGCATATGGCTTTTGGCATTGCTGGCATCAGATAAAGAACAACCCAACAATCATGCAGCTCCCATTTTCTCTCGAAGACTGACAAGTGCCTATGTACATGTTGGAGATAAGAAGAGATTTCCCTGGGAACCAGCTAAGATGAAAAGGAACATTACAACCAAAAATATTGCTCAGTCCTTTTAAAATAAAAGACTTTGGGCATAATTTTTTGTAAAACTAAGTCCTAGATTGTTATCTTATCTGTATTCCTGCTTTCTTCACTTGCTGTTAGTTCCCACACCTCCATTAGCCAGCTCCCACCAGCCTCTTCACGGAGAACTTTAGGAGATGTTTAGCTTGAACTTTGCTTCCATCTCTTCTGATGCCCTCTCGTCTTGCTCACCACATCCCGCACTCTCTCTCTGCTTTTCCTTCCAGCCACTGGGTTCTCCTCTTTCTTTTTTTCACTCCTTCCAACATCCAGAACATTTCTCACCTTTCCCTAGCCCCCTCAGGCTCTTTCCAGTCCATTGCCACAGCCCCACAACTGTTTCTATGGGCAGAAGCACTACCCATGGCAGCAGGAGCTACCAGGCAGTGATAATGCATGCCTTATTTGATGCCTCCCTTTGCAAGGGAGCTCCTTTTCCCAATTTTACTACTGCATTGCTACCACAACAGACATTTTTGACATAAGTGGTAGAGTTAAAGTGATGGCACTGAGCAGCTGGTGCCTGCTCAGAAGCTGGGACGGGAAATTCATGACAGCTCATGTTAGAAAACCTCTGGTTGGCAATGGGTTGAATGTGGGTGGACAGAAAAGTGGTCAACAAAGTTAGGGTGCATTTAAGTGCAATCCCAGGAACTAGGGTGGTGTGCATAGTATTTTAAGTATTTTCCGTTACTCATATGGCTACCGTGGAACAGTGGTTTGTTTAAGTTGCACTTAAGAAATCTGCTTAGGAGAGAGTATAGACTATGACAAGGGGTTCATCTACTGAATCAGATTCTTCTGATGCTACCACTAATCACAGTACTGCTTGTGGTGAGCAGAATCTTCTCATTTCCCATGGATTAGTATCTGTCTCAGCTCTGTGGTGCTCTGCGGTGTGTGGCAGGATGGCTTTTGTGGGGACGATGATGGCATGCTTTCTGCTCATTAGCTTCCCTTACTTTCTTTGATCATAAAGGATGATGCAATGTGCTGAACTGCTCTAACGTTGATTCAGTACCACTTCACTTCCTCAGCATGTTCACAGAAACTCAGTGCAGTCTTGTCTCACTGGGACATAAGTACCTCAGTTGCATTATCAAAGAGCTAAACCATTGGGATGTATTTATCTGCCTAACTTCACATTTTGATGTGCTTACCCACAAACATGATTTCAAGAGAAATTACTTAACTCTTACAGTTGGAGAATGGTGTATCTGAGCAACTTGTATAGGCGCTATGCACTGTTGCTGGAAAGCCATGTTCGATTATGTTATCTGCAGCCTAAAACTGATGTTAAGAAATAGGAAATAGTTCAGAAAACATTGCACTAAACCTCTACGATTGGGAAAATCTGCTTAATAGCGAGCACTGAAGCAGCATCTCCTATTCACTGAACTAGGTGGTCTCTTGATTTGACTCAGTGGGACATGTCTTAAGTTCTTACTAAAAGAAGCTGCAGTGAAGTTAACTGGAGAGGGTGACTGAGTGGGGGCTCACATGGTCCAGCCTCAGCGAATGGCCTGGATGACAGTGCTTGTTAAGCCTGGGAGTGTACGCAGGGATGCTGCAAGGAGCCTGCACCCAGCTGGCCATGTGACGGGACAGGGCAGCACATGGGCACCTACGTGCATGACCTCCTGGGGCTGTCCCACCACGCTATGGGATTGTTGTGGGTACACATAGAGCAGGAGCACCCATACCTCCAGCTGGACGGGGGTACAGGGAACCTGTAACCCCAAAGAGGATACATGTGCTTGTGTCCCATGGGGATGGAGGGGTGTTTGCATGCAACTGAATGTATGTGTGTGATTAGCGCTTTTGGGAATTAGTTATAGAAGTGTACTTAGGAATTTCTAGGTGTTTATTAACATTTTATAAATGTCTAGTTTTCCATTTTATCTGCTGCATTGCTGGACAATCCTGGATGTATAGTTCATTGCCAGTTAATCATATGTCATTAATAAATCAATAAACTGATTTAGTCTTGATTTGGTTTGAACTATGTGAAATAAGCAGTTTTTCCCTGCAACAACTGATCTTTGTTTAAATGTCGTACCTGTTTGAGGTGAGATTTCAGACACTGGATAGGCTGTCATTAATAGCTGAAGAAGCAACAAGGCACAATATTTGAAAAGTGAAGGTAGACAGTGTCAGACCAGAAACTAGCATGGCTATTTTGTCCCCTCAAATGTCAATCAATGTATTTATCCTCATAGGATTTATACCTAAAAAAGGAAGTACTTGTATTGCTTTGCTCTTTTTTAGCACTGGGACACAGAAGATGGGCTCCCTAACAGCATCTTTAACATCAGCAGCTGAAAGATTAAGCATCTGGTTTATGCTAGATCATTCTGCAGGCAAAACTCCCAAACGGGGACTTCTGGGGATGTGAGGTGGGGTGGAATGATTCCTTTTCCAAGAGGGAAAGGTTAGTTAGTTTAGTTTTAGGTTGGGACGAACAGCCCCCTGAAAACGTCAAAATCTCTCTGCTGGGAGAGATGGCTCTTTTTCAAACTGATGGCAAAGCCATAGGTAAGAAGTTTTCCTCTTACCTATCTCCCCACTATGGTTTGCTTTTTTTCTGTCTGAGAGTTTACCCAGTGCATTCAAACAGCTACAGATCCACTGGCTTTGCTCTCTGAAGGATTCGTGCAAACAGCCTCTCCCTGGATGGTCTCTTTATAAATACAGACCTGTGTTATACAAATAACCATGACTGCAGATGAAGACTCACAGCTTAAAATTGCTTTTCCTTTCTCTTCTTTATCTGTACTATAGCACATGAGATAGCTCAATTTAGCCGAAAGCATATTGGGGTTATATATGTTTAGGAATCTTCACTTTTCCTATATTATAAATTTAAATGAACTGTAGAAAAATCGTTCAGTATCCATTTTCTGTATGTGTGTCAGACACAGTGGTAGGTAGTAGTAGAAACTAATTACACTCATAATTTTAAGGGATAGAAAAATATGTATGCTATAGTATATTTTTGTACATGTGCAGAGAAGTAAAATGGAAGAGCAAACTCCAGAAACCTTAAATCATAGAGTATATGATACCACATGGAACAGATTGCTGGCATATTACACAGTAAAAACCAAAAAGACACACAAGTAATTCTTTTTGGACAAATTATTCAACTATAAAATGATTGTTTCAAGAGTTTGTGTTTAAATCAAAACAATATATAATGGGGATTTATTCAAATTCTTGCTCCTACCATAGATGTGTAGCTAGGGCATCTCCTTTAGAAATGGATTCTTTTTCCAGCTGAAAAACCACAGCTACGGTAGTGTTGTGAGTTCCCCAGCAAAGAAGAGAGTTAAAGTGCCACATTAACGCACTCGTAACTCCTTTTCCAAGTCTAGTGTATCTCCTCTGTGGAGTGCTTTGATTTCTGAGCATCAATATAAAACATCTTCAACCTCAGTATGTGTTGTAAACACGGATGTACATACATATTGTTTTTTTATATTTGTTGTTTTAAAAATCCACTTGATATATTTAATTTAACTAGCAACAGAAAACTTCAGCCTCCGTGAAATAATTCCTCCAGTCAGAAGTTCAGGACTGGGTCTATTTGATTCACCCAGGGCTGCATACAATCTGGAGGTTAGGAGGAGATGTGAGAAGCATGGATACATCTCCACTGCATGGAAGTGACAGATAAAAACTAAAAGCCAGTGGGTCTCCTCTAACATAGCCTTATGGTGATGCTCGGGGACACCATTTAATGGAGATCTTGGACATCATCACTTCTGTGATGAAAAGAATGAGATATGCACAAAAGCCTAAAAAAGTAGTGTGAAGGAGGGAAAGGGAGAGGTAAACATAGTTTATACCTTCCCAATAAGGTCCACATCCTTACTAATTTCTAAGATATAACAGACATGCCATAATTACCACTACCATATAACCGACAGTATTTGTTCTCTTTGTGTATTGCTTTTGCTGATATGTGGGCAGTCTGGTAAAGATCAGATCCAATTAATGAGTATGGTCAAAGGAACAGAAGTGATCAGAAATGTGAAGAATTTCTGTTGGATAAACTTCTGTTTCTGAGAGAAAAGTGCAGAAAGAATTTGTAACCTAAGACAGCCAGAATTGTCTCTTCCTTTTGGCTTTTTCTCTGTGTTTTGCCAAAGTCTTGAGCATGACAACAAGCAATACCATCACCTGTCTGCTCTGCTGTATACCAGGGTAATGCACTTGTGATGGTGACAGATGGGCAGCCAGTGAATCCCTACCAATTATGTGCTGAGCTGTGTCAGAGAAGCTACATGCTGTGTCACTCTGAACTGCTGTTTCATGTGGGATAAAAGAAAACTAGGCACATATGCCAGTTCTTGCTTTGACCCAGATATTATTGTAAAAACACTCATTATCAGTGGGTTTTATTGGATGTGACTTATGAGGCAACATTACTCATGTTATGATTATAGTAATAGCACCAACATGCAACATCTCTGTTGTAGTGGGTATTTGTTACCTTGTTTAGCATAATCCTGCTGGGGTGAAAACAACAATCAGGATTTTATGGTTTTGAGTTTTAATGTGATGCATAGAAAAAGAATTAGGTATCTGCACATATCCTACAAATATTTCTTGACTCAATGTCAAATGTTACTCTAAGTGTTCATATGACAACATAAACTTTAGTTCTGTGTTTAAGTCAAGGGATATTGTTATCTTTGGGACTGAGATGGGCCTGAAAGATTGGCTCTACATGGGATTGTTCCTGAGGTTTTTGTACCTGGAACTTTTGACACTGAGTCAAGGAGAAGCTAAGAAATTTTAACTCTGGTTTCAAAGTTTTCCAAAGATGACAGTGTCGCCCCCTAAGATTTTGGTGTATTTGCAGCTCTGTAGTTTTCTTTTCTGAGATTTAAAAGGAATAGGAGCTAAGTTCTGAAAACTTAAGTTGTTGTTGAAACATATTTGTAAATGACTGCTGTTTTAGTGCATCTTGTTTTCCCTAAAGCCAGCTCACAATTGCTGCTCACACATGGCTTCAGACAAAAACTGCATGGAGAAGTGAACCACTGTTCCATGAAAACTTGGCCAGACGACAAGGATAATATGCTTAGTGCCCTAGAGCTCCTTGTCAAACTGAGCCTTTGCCACCGCAGTCTACAGACATTTTTCTCCACACATGTTATTTGATAGGGAAATCACTGCAATACCTCCTGTAACATATATCAATCTGCTGTCAAAAGAAACCCAAGACAATGAACAAAAAGAGCTCCTACAATGACTGGAGCTGACTGAGTAGTGTTTGGACATATCAACTTTTACATATTTTTGGCTTGGAAATAATTTACCATTAGACTTGGCTATATGCAAGTTTCCTCAATGCCTGTATTATATGAGTATTTCTGCTTGCATATATTCACACTGCAGGCTGGGTTGTCAGCTATCTTGACTGTTCTTCCTGGTGCAGTATACAAACTGTCAGATTATTCTATTTCTGATCCACGAGGGGTTTGTCAAATAGTTATTTTTGTGCAGCTAGGAGGAACTGGAGGAACTTTAGGGATTCATTAAAAATATTGTTTGTTTCAATATCCGGACCTTGCAAATCATGAACAAGATTTGCTGTAGTTTGAATTAATAAATCAAAATGGTTATAGTTCCTCAGCCAGGAAATGCCTTGCTATGCAAGGGGAGGTGGGGTAGAAATCTCTCCAGTCATTTTGGGAGCCTGAATGGGGAGAGGCTGGGTAACCCATACAACATCTCTGTGGGTCTCTGGGGCCCATAAATGGAGTGAAAGCAGGACGCAGCCTTGCAGCTCACAGCTTACAAATGGAAAGGACAAGCTGATATTTCAGCATTAAAACCACCCTCAGATCCCACTGAAGGGCAAATCTGTGCCTCTTATAGGTGCCACAGAGCTTCCAGCACCTGGTGTCTGGTAGGTCTTTTAAAATAACTCTTAATCCACCTTAAATAGTAGGTCTACCTCCACATGGTACCCTTTCAAATCCCAAGAGGCACCATTGAGCTGATTTGCTTTATGCTCAGATGTAAGGTTCTCTCCTGAACAAGTCATCTTTTCTAGTGCTGTCTGGAAGATTTATCTATTTTCCCTTTTAACTGCAGAAATTTTTTAACTTTTCACATACCCAGAAGAGGAAGAACCCAAATTAGGACCTATTTGCTCTAAAAAGCTTATTGTTTTATTGTGGAAAACCTGAGATTCTCCATGGGAGATAGATATTTTCAGAGAAAAGTGTTCATATAACTCAGATTTCTGTCGAAAAAATTGTGGTGACTTAGCTGCACACTGCTGACCAGCCATAATCCTGATGTTTGTCTATCCTTCCTCAGCACGAGAACAATGCTTACCAGTATATGCGCTACTTCATGTACCCAAAGAGATTAGAAGATTTAGAAAGCTAGAAACAAACATCTTAAATGGCTTCTTATCAGATTTACCATTGTCCTGGTTTTGGCTGGGACAGAGTTAATTTTCTTCCTAGTAGCTGGTATGGTGCTGTGTTTTGGATTTGGGATGAGAATATGTTATGGAATATCCTTTTGGTCAGTCTGGGTCAGCTGTCCTGGCTGTGTCCCCTCCCAGGGGCAGGCAGCACAAGAAGCTGAAAAGTCCTTGGCTCTGTGTAAGCACAGCTCTGCAACAACTAAAACATCGGTGTGTTATCAGCATTATTCTCATCTTAAATGATGGGATCAGTGAAAGGGCAGTGAAGGCTCAGTGAAGGGAATACAAACAACCGTATAAGCAGCACATTATAAGAAAATTTTCAAAGCAGAGGCTGGACAGTCTTGCAAGTAAGCAGCAGCTCTTGTCTTTGCTGGTCTGAGCTGAGGGTCCTTCCTGTCGCCCTCTTTCCAGGGCTTGCCCTGCCAGTGCAGCTCTGCTCTGTGTTGTCTCTCTGAAGACAGAGCTCAGATTCAGCCCAAGACCAAACCAGTCCAGGAACTACAGTGGGCTGTATATGGTGATTTTTTTGAGACCTTGACAGTCTTGGTTAGGAGTCAGGGTTTCTTGTGCCATTGAGTCACTGGCACAATAAAAGAGTCCATGGGTACCAAAAATGACAATGAAGCCAGCTTGTTCTTTCTTTTTCCTGTGACACCATGGAGTTTTGTTTCTCTGTCTCATTATGTGTTTAAAACCACAGCATTCTTTGCACACTGCTAGCTGGCAAGTCCATATTTAATACTCAGTGAGGTTAAGATTTGTTTCTTCAGATGTGTATTTACTGTTAGGCTCTACAACACTGACATGAGTACCTAAATAAGACTCCCATGAAAGAAAGACATGACAAGGTATTGTCCTGTTTGTTCTAGTTGGAACTCTTTTCTGGTGCTGAGGTCTGAATTTAAAAGCCTTACATTACATGATTATTTTGAAAAGCTTGGCCCGTGCAATTCTATAATGCCACATCATATATTTGTATGACTGTCTTCAGAGATCTGCTTGTTTTATTGTACCTTCTTTTTCCATCTACAGTGCTCATTTAAAAACACAACAACAAATGAGTAACTCAAAAGAGTTTTAAGTGACGTGATTTTCAGCACCAGGAAAGAATGAAAGGCTGAATCAGCAGGCCTTAAAGAGTGACTGGAATTAATTTGTTCAACAATATTTATTCTGCTGTGTATGAAAGATGGTAGGACTGACTGAAGTTCTTACTGGTCTCTGGTCCTGCTCCAAGTACTTTGTCAGGTATTCATTACTTCACAGACCAAAACTCAACTGAGAACCCTATAATTTGGGATGTAAAGATTTGTTCTAGCTTTCTATGCGCTCTCATCCAATTAGTAGTTTATTATTCCATGCAAAGTGGAACAACTTTAGGAACTTAGAATAAATGTAGTATGTGGGAACTGTCTTGGGAAGTAAGGGCTCAAAACCCTTAGGCAGCACAAGGAACTGAACCTTCATTTTTCCCATTCTCTATTCTGCCATCGATCCATACAAATACTGGTATCAATTGGGTACTGAGGCTGTGGCCCACCTCTTTTTACAGCTGGTCTTTGTCATTTCATGTCCTAAGCATGCTGTGATAAAACCTACTAAGTTGAGTGCTGGATGCATGACTGGTAAAAAAATGACTAGTTAGTAAATGTAGAAGCAATTCAGGCTTAAGAAACATGCCAAGATAGTCACTGCTGTGAAGAGAGAGGTGTTTTCAGTGTTGGGAACCTTGGTGCCTAGAAATTGAAGACTTGTCTAGGAAGAGAGGGCTGCTGTGTGAGGTTTTTGGTTTGTCTGATGGGGCTTAATGTCTAAGCTCTCTCTAGGGCCAGTGGAGAGAAATAGATGCTTGTGGTCTAAATGCAGGTGAAGGAACCAGCTCCCCAGAAGGGCATTTTCTTCCCATCAGCTACAAAGTGGATCTGAGTGATGGGTTGGAGGTAACATCTACACTGTCAATAATTGCATCTGATGATGGACCCTGCTCCTTTTTCCTTTCTTTGTTGTACAAGACTGAATGAAGCTCCTGGACTTCACCTTGAAGGAACACATGTAATTTTGCCTGTCTACATTGCTTGATTCATTGCCTGTCTCCTTTGGTTTCTTCTGCAAGGCCTTCCAAACTGTTTCTTTGCTGGAAGGATATCTCAGTGCTCATGCACTTGTTACGGTAACAGGTTCTCTAGAAATACCCACAATGGAACATACCATACATTTTTGCCAGCTTTCCAGAATAGTGCCAGAAAGGACAGGCACAAGCCACCTCAGTATTAATTTTTGTAGGTCACTGTTGTTAAATTCTTGAGGTTTCTAGACTTTTCCACACCTGTTTACAAAGAAGTGTTAGCTTGCAGCCTCAGAGGAACACAGCCAGTTGCCTCAATTCAAAAAAGAAACAGGATGACTTCAGTAATACAGGGGAAGTTTAACAACAGATCCTCCTGCCTGGTGAAAACCAGCTGGCAGCAAAATATGTTTTAAGGATCACCTCTAGAAACTGCCAAAATAATAAGAGCAGTGAAAATGAAGGGGCATAAAAGTACTTGGGGGTGAAGCAAAAAAAAAACACCCCAAAGCTTAGTTAACTACTTTTGTCCTGCTTGCACAGTTATAACATTCCTGCTACTGATTCAGGCTATGCAAATGAGGTTTTGGAAGACAATGCTCTTACTCCAAGCTACTTCAATAGAAAGCACTGAGTTCACAGGGTTAGAGAATTAGATGTGTAACTCAATCTGAAGTTCCTCAAAGCTCCAAGTCGCTTGTGAATCAGATTATGAATATTTCAGAAACCACACAGGACAAGTCCTTTTGAGTTTCCTTTAACCTTCAATTAAGTAATGAATACTAATACTAAAAGAGCTAGAATCTGGTTATTTCCCTTCTCTATACAGAAGATTCTGGGAAATTACAAGGACAGAGGGTAAGTTTTAGGGTTTACTTACTTGAAATAGGAGCCCATATCAGAAGCTCTTATGAATATTTGAAGGTTATTCGTGCACATGATGTGTCTTGCCTGCTTGCTGGCCCATTCCTGAGACTGAGTACAGCTCCCTAAAGTGATGCTGATTTATGTCCAGAAGGAATCTGGTATGACACATCTCACTTGGTCAAGTGGACTAGGCGGTTGGGTGAATGGCACTTTATAAGGCTGTTGAAAGCTCAGTTAAAAGCACATGGTGTGTGTAGGCATCAGATCTCACCAGCTGAGCTGGCTTTGCCTGGGGTGGTAATTGGAAGGGAGACATAGAGGAAACACTACGTGCTTCAAGACATGATACGGCTGTGAAACAGTAATTGACCCAAGGTGCGTTCGGCACTGCCTGCGAGGCGCTGCTCAGGCTAATTCGGACTTAAAAGGCGTGATCAAAGTAGTCACAGCTCAAGTTACATAAAAAAGAAGTAAATGTTGAGAACCTTTGTGGCAATGCAGCACTTATGTGCTTGCACAGGAGATGAATGGAGAAATAGCATGTAAGACAGAATTGTGCAATGGTGCTCACATAGTTTGCCATTTAAAGCTAACTCCAATGTCTCTGTGAGGATGACATAAAGTCAGCTCCATGTCTTCAGTGGGAGTTTGGCTGTAACCTTGCTGAAGCTTCAACATTCTTTTATTTTAGTAAAATAAATTAATGTGGTTCTGCTCTGCTGCATAGGGCTGGACTGCAGAATTGAGGGAATAATTTAGAAGTCCTGCACTAATATGCTTGGTGATGGCACTATTTATGTGAAATAAAAAGTCTCAAAAGAGGTTACAGGAGTTAAATGGCTGCCTTCTAATGAACTCGAGTGGTACCTTGTGCTGGTGGTCCTTAGACTGTTTTGATAACCTCAGAGTCAGCGTTTCAAGGAAGATGAAATGTAGAATTCTTTGCTTTGCTGTTCTGGCAACACTTAAAAATCAGTATAGAAACAGTTGTTCTTAAGAGAAACTGAAATAATGATATTACATGGATAAGTATTATAATATGGAAAGAATGACAAGAAAAGCAAAGAATGGCACAGTTTAATATTGTAAAGCATTAGCTTAACATTTGAAATGAAGAGGAAAAATTTTAAAAGCCAAGTATTTCAAAAAAAAAAAAAAAAAAGGAAGAAAAAAGACTTCCCTTACGAAGAAAAGCTATCAAAGAAATGAGTCATCGAGGGACCAGGAAAGAGGTTGGGAAACAGATGTTCTTATATTTAGGACAGATGTTTTATGATAACAGTGCTTTGATAGCAGTTACAACAAGAACCTACTCTAATTGAAAAATGTTGTGGTATTTCACAAGAGGAAAAAAGAGAAAAAAAATGCCAAGTTTTAAATGATTGTATGAACACAGATTTTCACACTGTTGTTTTATATTGATTATTGTCTCTGGAAGGGCACAGAACAGTAAAATTATTGTTCAGTGGATATATAGAGTAAGTACTTGTAAACTAGGATAATGAGTTAAGCTCTCAGAAGAGAGCTTCAAAGAGTTAGCTGAGAGGTGAAGAACTAGTCTGAGAGACTAAATAGGGTAGTGATAATCACTGACTATGTTGCCAAAAGTTGAAATGACAGGTGCTTGGTAGTGATAATAACCAGTGGCTATGATGTTGAATGATGAAATGATAGGTGCTTAGTATCTGTAAAATTACTTTAATGGGTATGAAGATAAAGAAACAATGCTGCTCAGAGGGGGGCAGTGAGCATCACTTCTGTCCCAGCCATTTGAAGTCAGTGGAAAGACAGTAGATTTTGAGTCTGGACCCAGCTGCTTAAAAGTTTGGGTTGATGTTTGTGAACAAGGTAGAATAAAGAGAAATGTCATCTCCTTTTATTAATCTTTATTTGTTCTTGCTACCTGTTTACAAGGCAGATTTAAAATTCATTAAAAGGAATGTGTGTATATATGCGTGGGGTGGTTCTCATCCATCCTTTTAGCTCCTAGAAAGCTAATGCAATGTAAAAGGGAGAGACTGTTAATTAGTTCAATCAGGAAAGCATATACAGGCCTTGGAGAAAAGCCACATTTCAACAAGTGGTCCCCTTGAGAACTTCCCTTGGCTCTAAGATAACTTCTTGTCATGAACCTCTGAACTTTTTGGCAGGACCAACCCCACTCACCTACAAAGCCAGACAGGAAGTTGGTTTCTTATTAGACAACATATCTCAGAGAAGAGTTCTTATTATAAGAAAGCAGGACAAATAGGTTGCCAGATTTGGTTACTAGGTCAACATCTCTGTTGTCTTCAAACAGCCAGAGAGATCTCTTATTTGAGTGCAATTGAAAATAAAGGCTCATGAGATTCTGAAGTCATTTTGTACAAAATTTGAGCTTATGTTTGTATATGATAGAATATATAATCTGTTTTATTTGGGACTACCACGTTAGAACTAGTTGAATAAAGACAGGGGTTGCTTTATTTTTACGGAAGTAAAAACAACAGCCATGAAAACAGCAGTTCGTATTACCTTTTAAAGCTTCCTTTCCAGCTGCTTATTTTTTCAATGTCCATTCTTGTAACCAGAGAGACTGTAAATATAGTCTAGGGGTACTTTAAACATAAGTGGCAAGGCTCAGTTAGTGATTACCTCTTACCTTTGTTGAGGTCAGGAGAACTATTTCTTTTGTGCTTGTCTGTCAATTACCAGGTAAAATGCTTTCAAATGTCAATTCCAATCAGTTAATTTTTCTAAGGATAATGGTTTTTAGCAATACCTTCTGGCAATAGCCACCAGTATCCCTCTCAAACTGGGCAATCCCCTACTATACTCCTCCATCAAATCCTACCATGCTAAAGTGAGAGTTGAACCTCAGTCATGTGGTGTAGCTGGGTGTAACTGTATCCAGCAGTTATCCCACACAGTTGATACCAAGGTCTGAAGAATCCCTTATTTCTCATGTGATGATTTTCCTATTGTATATTTTAGTTTTGTCCTCCATGACTTTCATCGTTTTCCAACCCGTAGGCTAATGAGGACTCAGCACTGATGGTTTCTTCATTTTTGGGTAGGTGTGAGCATAGGGAAACTGAATGACCAGCTTTGCTCCCCGGACACAATGACCAAGACCAACAAACTCAAACTAGCCATAAGTTTTAAAGCATATGAAATAAATTAGGGCTAGGATATTCCAGCAGCAGATCACACCTCCCATGGGGTTATCATGGGCTTTCTAATGAACTTTACAGAGTCTCCAAGCATTTATCTTGTTTGACTTTGACAATTGGGTCTGTTTTCCAGGAAGCAGCCCTCCAGATTTACGTTTAACAAACACAAGGCAGAATTTGGCATCTTAATTTTATAATATAATTTCATTGGATGTCCTGCAAAAACATTGAGGAAAAGCAAATGTATAATTCCACAAGATCTGAAGAAATTTCCTATTAAATGAAATATCCTTTCCCACTGAAGCATTAGATTAAATGCACACATCAGAAGAGCTTTATACTCCTTGTATGTTACAATGCAATGGCTCATCAAACAGAACAGAGTAGAGGAACAGGAGTCTATTGTAGAACAGAGAAATTAGACACTTATTAAAACCTGGAGTCTGAAGACATAATCTTTTTCCCTGGAAAATCTGTACCCTCTGTAAACAGATTAAAGACTTCTTTTAATGTAGTTTTTCCTAATTGTTTCCAGGAGTTCTCTGGAAGTTTATTTGGAAGTGACTAATGTTCTACAATTCCTGTTAGTGCCTGTTTTTTTTATGCTTTTATATGCAAATGTAGCAAGACTGGAGGAAGAAAGCTATTCACTCAAAGTTGCCAGTACATGTCTCTAAATGAATTACTCCCCCTAACCCACCATCATTTTCTGTTGGTAGAATAGAAAACTTTGTGGAAGAAGGAGGCCCATTCAAGGTTTACTGCCACAAACATACATCTCTTGTTGATTCACGTTTGATAT
The DNA here is from genome assembly GCA_013399115.1 of Anseranas semipalmata. Taxonomy (NCBI): domain Eukaryota; kingdom Metazoa; phylum Chordata; class Aves; order Anseriformes; family Anseranatidae; genus Anseranas; species Anseranas semipalmata. The sequence continues at coordinate 58,724 of VXAA01006226.1, read as the reverse complement.
AAAATGTACCGGTTAGCAAACAGTAACTGAAAACAAAAGAAGAAGTTGAAGTATTCTACATTTTGCAACATGTCCAAGATTTCAGAACATGGATTACATTAGTCTAACAATCAAGAACACATTTTTGGTTCCGGAAACTGCTTTTGGATTTCACTTCTTATTAAAAAAAATAGAAAAGAAAGAAGCCAATCCTATTGTCTAGTCTGAGAAACAGTTTGCCCAAGAAAGCAGTACCTTAAGCAAAGGAGCAAAGATGTGGAGATGCATGCTAGCCTCCAAAGCAAATACTGTTCTCATTTACACTGATGAGAATCCACAGTCATCTCTTGGGTCATGCTGAAGTAGGAGAAAAACTTGGCATAAGCAAGAAAAGGTTAGCATGCCCTTGGGCCACTGACTCACATGGGCTCTGATCTGGGTCCATGTGAACATGAGGGGTGAAATCCTGCACCACTGAAGTCGATGGCAAAATTCCCAATGAATTAATTGGGTCAGGATTTCTCCTCAAGGGTCTGGTACAGAGCCCAAATAAGTGCAAAACTTCCCCAAAGGAAAGACTGTACATTCCCGTATTTTTGTCTCTCTGACCTTGTTTCTTTGGTTTTCTCAGCAATAGGATTATTCCCATATTAATGAGAAGTACGTGTGCACTTCTTTGTAGGACAGAGACTTCAGGTAAAGTTGCCAACATGGGTGCCAGATATTGCTAAACATGCTGATGACTTGTGGGAGGACATGAGCCTGCAAATTGAAATGCCCCAAGCCATTTAAAAGCTACTATCCAGTCACTGTTGGAGATCATTATCGTCCCTTCATTGATACACAGCTGGATTAGAAAATTAACATGATTTAATGTACTTTGGTTTCTCCTGTTATTGCTGAACACTGCTAACGACCCTGTAATTTAAACATAATATTCATGTTTTTATGAATTTTGACTGAAAATATTTTCCTCAAAGCAAGGAGATGAAATATGAAGGCATTTCATGAATCAGAGACAAGCTGGGGGAGGTTTGTGTGTTTAATTGAGGAAGAAGAGTATTTATAAAAAAATAAACTAAGTTTTCCTCTGCCTTTCAGGAAGAATAGAGCAGATTTTTAGGTAATAAATCCAAGGTATGTATCCACCAAGGGGACTGCGTAACAAGATGGTGTAATAAACAATTTTTGACAGAGGTCAGAAAGGTTACCAGCAGTTTGTGTGACTGAAGAATTTGGATAACAGGATTTAATTTTTACAGTTTAAACTAGATATTGGCTGAGAAGAGGTAAGCATATGCACAGGATTTTGAGAGAATGGAAAAACAATAAGATCAGAAAAAGAGTTCCTTTAGAAAAGAAATAGGGATGCTACAGTGTAAAAAGAAAAGCTGTGGCAGTACTATGCAGCAGACCATGAAGTAAAGACTGAGGATATTCCAAAGCAGTAGAGTTTAGAGGAAAGAAATAAATCTAAGATTACATCAATGACTGAATTAAAAATAAATATTTTATTAGTCTTAATGGCCACTGACAGAAGGCTTGTATAATATTATTCTGGTTGAAAAACCTTGGAAGTTATTAGGTATAACAGATGTCCTTTATTCAGGATAAATGCAAGAAACAATTATACTCTTTAGAGAATCAGATAGTCGGAGCAATGGGAAACATCATCCAAAACAAAGGTATATGCAACCCTAGTCAGGAATCTAAACCAACTGGAGGGTTTTCACTCTGAATTGAATTTAATCATAAAGGAGAGGCTATTGCTTTGACAGATTGATGAGGATGTGAGCAGACAAGTCAAAAACACAAAAGATACAGACAAAAAATTATCTGAAAGTCAAGAGCATAACAAAGCTGAACACTGGGATTTTAACTATCAGAAAGAACCTAGCAAAAGTTTTCCATGTGGTAGCTGAAAACTGCTTGTGTCCAGGAATAGCACAACATAATACCTTCTTCGCAGACAGCAGGACTGCCTAAATTGATGCTGGACTCCACAGCCCATCCCCTCTTACAACAGAAACAACATGAAGGGTCCTGCAAATTGTCTAGTGCTGGGGTCCTGAGCAGTAACAGTGGGTGAGCTGGATGAACTAAAGGCAATGTGGCAAAATAGCACCATGGATCTTCCAGAAATGTCCACTTTCCTCTGCTGCCTGCATGTGTGGGAGCTATGTGCCATGAGAAAGACCTGCTGGCCTCTGATCCAAGGACACCTGTGGCACTGTGTATGGTCTGTGCATGCATCATCAGAAGGACCACGGTCAGATCCCTGGTATCATGGAGATGGAGCAAAACAATGTCCTGTGAAGTCAGATCTTGCCTCTGAAGAACCCCTGTGAGGAAGCGGCTCAGAGCCAGAGGAGCTGTCTCTGCATCGGCATTGCCGTGTTCAGGGAAACTCCTGCTTGGCTGAGCCTTCTCTCTTCCTTGTCAAAAACCAAGCTGTGTGAGGCTTAGGCTTGAGCACAGACACTGTTGCATATTGATTTTGTTCTTCTTCTCTGTAGCTTTTACATGCAAGAACTAAATCAAATTTGAACAACAACAACAACAAAAAATAGAAGCTTTTTGGCTGAAACCACTTACCTTCCAGCACAGCAGGGTATTTATTAGTCAACTTTTCATTTAAATGTGCTAGCTCACATCTCTTTTGGAGCAAACCAAACACTTTCCTCTGGGATAAAACTCAGGTTTGTGTCTTGGAGTAGCTCTTTCCAAAGATCTCTCCCTACAAGTGTTACAGGCAAAATGGCTCAGATTTTCTCGAGTAGCCGTAGGACCTCACACAGTCCCCCAGTGCTATCCCAGCAGGTCCTGCACTCCATATTGTCATGTCTTGTTTCAAACGTGTTTCCTGGGCATTGCATTAAAATGTACTTCTCAAGTGGGCTCTTACAATTTCAACCGCTTGGAACTGGTTCCCCCCAGTGCTGCATTAACAACATTATCTCAGGGCCCCACATGGAGATCCTGGACACAGCCTACTGTCCCGGAGAGACCAAGGTGGAGCAGCCTGGATGCCAAACACTCCACATGGCTTGGCGTCTTGAAGATCTTCTGTGAGCTGTGGGCATTGCTGGGCTGGTTTGTTCTCTTTCTGGTCTCCCTCCAGTCCTGTCACAGTCCATTCTGAGATTTCAACTCTCATACTGCTTGCCACTTCTTCACCCTTTGTCACCTGTCTTTAGTACTTTTAATTGGTATTATTTTTCCTCTATTTTTTTTACCCATCCCAGACTGACAGTTTGGCCAGGACTCTGCTAGTGCCTGGTCCTTAAGGAAGATGCCAGAAGACCTACATTGCCTGGTCTGTAAGGGGAACACTGCTTCCTTGGGCAGATGTCTTAAGGCATGTACAGGTAACCTTATTGCCTTTGTTTCATTGTTTTCTAAACCGTGTTATCTGTATCTTTCTGATACATTCAAGACAATCATTGAAGCATCTCCTGTGAAATTTTCCTGCTGCAAGATCCCAGTTCTTGACATCGACTATGCATTCCTCCTAGGATAGTTCTCTCCAAGGCCTCTTCTAAACACTTTCACAGTACAAGAAAATTTCAGAAGTAGTTGAAAAAAATCTGAGATGTTTCATAAGTTACTCCTGAAATACTTTGTTGCAGTGATAGTAAAGAAATGCAAATTTGAGTCTCATCCTGTCCAATGGTGCAAGCCATTGACTTCTTCGTTGAATCCTCTGGAATTACATCATGATTGTGACAGAAGAGCCAAATGTCACCATCTTTTGGGAAACTGCTGGTCTGCGAAATGAACAGGAAAAATGTCTTCCCCTAAATTAGCAAAGAAATATGACCTAAAGAACACACTGTTTTCTTAGACCCTGAACAACCTTGCCCCTTTGGGTGATTAGGTCAGTGAACTTTTACAAATCGAGCTTATTGAAACCCTGGGCTAGTTTGTGAAACTGGAGATTTGCAAACACACCAATGCACTCAGGGGTGTCCTAGCCATGCAGTTGTTTTTAGTTTCACTGCTCAGAGCATTATGGCTCTGTAATAAACAGGTGAACAGTCTGACCAGCCTTCAGCTTAAGAATGATTATAGGTTGGCATACTTTAAAAATCAGGAGCCTCCAAATACAGAGAATGGCCACAGAAAGACACACTACAATTTATGTGTCTCCTCTTCATACATCTTGCTAGTTTTCATTATTTAAAATCATGTAAAATTACTGCTGAAATTGTTAAGCATGTTCATGAATTGATTAGGAATCTTAGGTCTTAAACTCACAATCTCAAATAACCATGATTCTAATTCATCCTCCAGGTGTAAACTTTTCACCTGGCTGCGGGTACAGTGTCAGTTAACATCAAGAAGTATTGCCTTCCTGATCACATGAAGCTGTGTTGATATAAATTGGTTAAGAATTTAGGACACATAAAGCCCTAGAACTTGTGTCTTTCTTGTGCAGCATCCAAACTAGCATAAGCAAAGTAAGCACCAGTAACACGGGAAAGCTGATGACTGCATGGTTGAGATCTTGATGAATACTTCTAAAAACTGTTAGAGCAGGGACCAGAAAGCTAGCAATTAAATTAAGATGCTATTACATAAAGGCCTATGAAGAATTGAATATAGTCGAAGCGAAACCACAGTAAGACCGGGAGTATGTCTGCAATGGAACAAATAGGAAGAGAATCGTGTTTAAAACTTTTTGTTTATAATCATGAAGTCTTTGTGTAATTCCATCAAATCAAGAGTAAACGCTCTCTGTCTGCCCAGCACAACAGCGTAAATTCAGTTTGTAGGGTAAACACAAAACGGTAGCATCAGTGAGCCTGCAAACCCTTTTACATGTTGGAGACATGCAGTAGAAGACCACCCACAAAATTCACTGCAGCAGAAGGCAAGTGAGTGCAGTTCATCCACAAGAGGCTTCAGTGCTTCCTCTGTGGCTCTTAGTCCTGCAATAGTTCAAATTTGGAAGAGATGCCCATGACTGGCATCACTAAATGTGTTATTTTAGAGAGCAACATCATGTGACAATTTAATTTCCTTGTCCTTTCCAGTGGTCCTCACTGGAGTCTTCTTCTTCCATTCTTCCAGTTTTTCCCCTGACATCTTGCCTCCATGGGTGTAGCCCTGCAAATTTAGCAAAGTCAAACTTGGCTCTACTATGCCTATTTTGTAACCAGCAGCAACAATATTTTCCAGCTGGTAAAAATGTGTTACCTTTTGCCTCAGGCTGAGAAAATGGCATCTTCACACACTATATTCTTTTTCTTTCATCCATGGTAAATCTATTTTCACCTTCCCAAGAGGATTTCTTCTTGGCTCTCAGTGCAGGAGGATGTGGTATTCCCTCTGCCTTCCTTCAATGTTTATTATTGCTGAGACATGCCATTTTTATTTCTGATGAATATTGTATTTAATACTGTTTAGTAAAATGTGCTTAAAGATCCTAGTTATTTGTAGATTCTACAAAAAGAGTTCTTCCAAAATTTTCACCTGGAATAAATTAACCACAGGCAGAAAAAGTTTAGGATGTAAAAGTAGCAACAGGCATTTTGTCATCATGGCTAACAAATAGAAATCTGTCTGGACAACCACTGGAATTTGAAATATGGGTTGTCCTAGCTTCCTTTCCCTACTAAATCTTATAAGAAGTCTTGCACTTCAGATGTAATATCACTAGTCAGCAATGCTACTTAAAAATATCTTCTTTACTTTTTCATTAGGACAAGATCTGGCTGAGGAAAAGTCTGTAACCTTTCATGAACTGATTAACTATTAAAGCTGCATCTAAATAGGGGAGAACGAAATGCTCTGTGGGAGAACTGTAAATAGAGGTGTACAGGAAATTCTTTTTCCAGCTATTAAGAATGCATCTACTTCTTGCTAACATTAGGTTCTGCCAAAATAAAATTAATAAAAGTGTTTGAATTTGGGGCTGGCAGTAAAATGCTGCTAATCTTAGGCCAGAAGCTCTAAATGGCCCTGGCTGAAAGAGCCAGGAGCTGCTTAGAAAAGCACAATGCACTTTGCTTCCTCTAACATCACCAGCTTTTTTAAATGAAGTCACCATGGTACATGATGTTTCTGCATTTATTCCTTCATCTGTAGTGTTCTTCCCAACATGATCTTCAGGGACAGTGCATTAGCTGCTGCAGTTAGAGGCATCTATACATTCATTTTCAGAGGCCATTGTTTTGCATAAAAATTTTGATATTATTAACATCTGTGTAATCTTCTAGAGGAAAAGGAAAGGCAGATTTTGTAGGTAGAACTCAAAACTGAAATAATATGCAATTTATTTATTTATTTAGTTAGTTATTTTTTTTAACAGAGCCAGGAATTTTTTCCTATGTGCTGCATAAACTGAACTCCTATTGAATTCTACTGCCTTTTATGTATAGAAGGTTAATGCAAAATACTGGAAATTAATTTTAAAACCATTCTGTGGTACCATCATGATTTTTAGGCAGCAGTTACTCAACAATATTAGTTTTCCCCTGCTTCTTACAGATGACTATTAATGCTCAGGACCATAAAATGGTTGATGGTATTCCATTAAGAAAGAGCAAAGAACATTAGTTTCTTCTCCCACATGCCAGGTGATAGGACGAGGGGGAATGGGCTGAAGTTACACCAGGGGAGGTTTAGGTTGGATATTAGGAAAAACTTCTTTACTGAAAGGGTTGTTAAGCGTTGGAACAGGCTGCCCAGGGAAGTGGTGGAGTCACCATCCCTGTAGGTCTTCAAAAGACTTTTAGATGTAGAGCTTAGTGATATGGTTTAGTGGAGGACTTGTTAGTGTTAGGTCATAGGTTGGACTAGGTGATCTTGGAGGTCTCTTCCAACTTAAAGGATTCTGTGATTCTGTGATTAATTTCATTTCACTTTTTATTGTGGAAATCAGCACACCTTAGAGGGCACCACAAGCATGTGTGTGTATTTTATACACATCTGTGTTCACAGTCACATGTGTCTATCTGTTTTCATAACCTTGTGAAAGCATACTCCTCTGGCTATGAAGGTATGTGCATATAAATCCACGTACCAACTAGACTTGCTCTCTGCACTTATGGTATTAACTATGCAAATCATCTCATACGTATGTGAAAATCAAAGCATTATTTTTCTGTTTCTCTCTGATGCTTGCTGCATAGTCTGTGCAAAAACAAAGCACTATATTTCCTCTGATCTTTTCATGAAGGAAATTGCTTTAGCTTGACTACTTGTAAAGACAGCTGGCTCTTTACTGCTTCCCTGGTCTGAGGCCACGGTAAGAGCTGACGCTTCACATTTAAAGGTCCTTCTCAGCTTGAAATGTCACCTAATTATATGATTTGTGTAGTATTTCATGTAGTTTCAAGTGAATGATGTGGACAAAGGCAAATCTCAAATTCTGTGACCAATAATGGGTTCTATTACCCTTGATGGGATAGATTTGTACAGACAATCGAGAGCAGTTATGAGCGCAGTAGTGATGTCTGCAGCAGGTTTTCTGCCTGAACCAGAGAAACCAAAGCTATCATATTTGTGAAAGGGCAGCGGGGCAGCAATGAATACAAAGGTTACAAGGTGAGAAATCTGTCCCCCCCCCCCCCCCCCCCCCGCGCGCGCGCTTC